>OZ007596.1:135619518-135806366 GCA_963931845.1 Maratus michaelseni
CCTTTTCGTGATTATTTGTCACAAAATTTCACTTTTTTAAAACTTAGTTATCTCAAGGCCTCTATAACATAGAAATACTGTATTGTCTCCTATGGAATGTGATAAAGAGTTAGTTAATTATTTACGTTTCTAATTATCGGGAATGAAATATTTTGCTTAATTAATGCATTTATTCTTCTTTTAATGATACGTGAACGAAGTTACGGGTAACAGCTAGTATAGAATAAATTGAATCATGAAGTTTGAATACGCAAAAATATGTTTTTATTTCTTGGAAAATTTTCTGTAATATTAACAAACCAATGGAAATAATTTACCTTTGTTTACCTTAGGAGCTAAGTTTTTTATGTATATCTCCAAACACACTTAAATAAAAATGTACTAATGTCATTTAAATGTACATATAGTAATATTTTTAAAATGCGAAAAAATCACATTATCTGAACTGAATGACGTCAGTTTCTCATTTCAAATTATAGTGTGTGAATCTAAATTTTTATTGTTTTATAAAACTATTGTCCATACGCAGTTTCTTTTAATGGCAACGGGAAAGAAATTGCATTAGAAATTGAAAAAATAAATAGATTTCTGTAATGAAAAACTATGGAAGGTGTAAGGGTAAAGGTTAAAGAATGGTCTGAGAATTTTTTCAAGTTGACAGTAATTTTACTCGTGTTCTAAAGCATATGTCAGAGTTGCCCCCCAACTCTGCCCCCCCTGGGGGAAAGAGGAGCAACTTTGAAATATTAAATGCTAACCCCCTTTTTTATTGCAGATTCGGATTCGACGGGAAAAATGCGTAACTTTAGTATTGAACATTTTCTTCGGAAAATCGTAGATGGCGCTGTAATCGAGTAAAATGCAGTGAGAATCGTTTCTATTGAAAAGTCTGGAAACGGTCGTATAACTCGAGAAATATACAACGGACTGAAAAACGGAAAAATGCATGTTCAATAGTTTCGAAAAATCTATTTAGGGCTATCAAAATTGCTTCTCCTAATTCTGCCCCCCCCCCCGGGGGAAAGAGAGGCAACTTTGAAATCTTAAATGATACCCCCCCCCTTTTTTTTGTTGCAGATTAGGATTCTACGGGGAAAAATACGAAACTTTAGTATTGAACATTTTTTTCGGAAAATCGTAGATGGCGCTGTAATCGAGTAAAATGCAGTGATAATTGTTTCCATTGAAATGTCTGGAAACGGCCGAATAACTCGAGAAATATACATCGGATCAAAAAACGGAAAAATACATGTTCAATATTTTAGAAAACTCTATTTATGGATATTAAAGTTTCCAATTTTTCTCGAGTTATTCGACCATTTCCAGACTGTTCAATGGATAAGATTCTCACGGCATTTTACTCGATTACAGAGCCATCTACGATTTTCCGAAGAAAATGTTCAATTCGAAAGTTAGGTATTTTTTTCCATAGAATCCGAATCTGTAATAAAAAAGGAGGAATATTATTTTAGATTTCAAAGTTGCCCCCCCTTTCCCCCAGGGGGCAGAATTAGGGGGCCAACTTTGATATCCCTAAATAGATTTTTTAAAACTATTGAACATGCATTTTTCCGTTTTTCAGTCCGATGTATATTTCTCGAGTTATACGACCGTTTCCAGACTTTTCAATGGTAACTATCCCACCGCATTTTTCTCGATTACAGCGCCATCTACGATTTTTCGAAGAAAATGTTCAATACAAAAGTTACATATTTTCCCCCCGTAGAATCCGAATCTGCAATAAAAAAGGGGGTTATCATTTAAGATATCAAAGTTGCTCCGTTTTCTCCCCAGGGGGCAAATTTGATATCCCTAAATAGATTTTTAAAAAATATTGAGCATGCATTTCTCTGTTTTTTAATCTGATGTTATTTCTCGAGTTATTCGACCGTTTCCAGACTTTTCGGACACCTTGTATATATAGAGAGAAATAGATAGATAGATTTGCTTTAATGTTTAAATAGGCGTACTCGTAGTCGTAACTTTTATACCTGGAAGCGTAGATGATCTGAAATATCTTCTAAATTTGTTTACAATCAGGAGTTCTGAGTCAGCGGTCAGACACGGGCTGGGGATCGATTTTTATACCAGTCTTTGGGATTGGACTCAAAGTAAAAATTTTATTTATTCACAAATTGAAAAAAGGAGGAAAAAAAACTTGCTATTTGAAAAACAAGAATGTAGTCTAAATTTTTAAAGTGTTATAAAATCTTTTACAAATCAGTTTGAAAGGGAATTGCATTGTTATTGCTGGTATGAAGTCGTGTAGTGCTAGGCAAAAAAAAAATCCCTGACGGCTCGGCCTGCAGGCACAGGTAGATTTCAAAGACGCAGATCGTGGGGCGCCTGTTTGTTGGGATTTGCGGAAGAAATGACCTTTTTGACATGATACGGCAGTTGGAACCACCTACTTCAAAACCTAACTTGTTTGCAGGCGGAGCCAGCAGGGATTTTTTTATTTTATTTATTTTTATTTTTATTTTTTATTTTTTGCTATAAGAGTTGGTCCTATAAAAAACTTATCAATATAAAAGTTTTAGATAATATTAAGAGGATTTATAATAAATTTAAGCGGATTTGAAATCTTGGGAATTGACGAAGTTATGAATTTTTTTCTTCTAAAACCCCCCTTCCCCCCCCCCCTTTAGAGCCATTTTTAATTATATCAAAAATCTGTCATACATACATTTTCGGCCCTTCTCCCAGAAGTAATAATAACTTTAAACGGATTCGATACGTATCATAATTTAAAAATTATGGAGGTTTTTCTGTTTTCACAACCCCCCCCCCCCCACCCTATTCCCCCCTTGGTTCGATTTTGCCCATTAACGAACTTGACCGAGGTTGTATGCCCCTTGATTTTATGTATCAGTTTCGAAGAGATCTGTGTAGAATTATTGCAGTTATCGTGTCCATAAAAAAGTGACACACACACACACACACACACACACACACACACACACACACACACACACACACACACACACACACAGACACATATATATATATATATTCGAACTGGGGGTGGTTTTGGGTTCTGGGAGTCATGATCGGCGTAGATCTGCAAAAAATTTTCAAAAATTCCAACTTATGTGAGAATGTAATAGGTAGTATTTCTTACGGAATCTACCTAAAAGTGGGGGGACGCTCATAGTCTCTAACATAAGGTCTGAATAGTAGATCAATAGAATTCAGAATTCAGTAATGCTGATTCACACAACGAAATTTTCGTTAAAATTTGTTTTGAAATTTACGTAAGCTAAAGTAAGAAGCGATAGACAGACAGACGATCCGAAATCACAAACACTTTTCAACTTTCTTGGAAAATATTAAAAATCAGTGATTTATATCTTAAAATTGTTATTTTTTAGCTGCTTATCTTTAAAAAAAAATTAATACGTTTCAAAAGCCTACGTACTCCCGTCTCTCTTAGCATTTACCTGAAAATAAAAACTAGGGGAACGTTTGAGATAAAATAAAAAAGTGGGGGACGCCGTCCTCCCGCGTACCCCCTCGACTATACCAATGGATATAAGGAGAAATATTAAATCTGATACTGAAGCAATTGCACGGTCAGTGTTAGTAACATAAAGAAGCCGTGGGATATCCCTGGTATATCCTCGCTTTCTGTTTAAAGTTCTTTTTTCAGAATTATTAGAAAACAGAACTCAAGTGAGCCGTAGTTCAATAATATTTTTAAAAATTCAGAAGTGTGATTTTTACATTTTTCTATAGGTGGCTGGGTATAAATAACAATTTTGCTATTTTAAACAGGTTTTATGTGACACGAAAATCACAAAACGTTGTTATGAGGAAGTATTTAGGATTAATACTTATTTCTATGTAAGGAGAGATTTATAAATGATAAAATTAATCTTGAATCAATTTTGAAGGTTATTAACAATTTTCGGTTAGCCGGGCGCCAGTGATATATGTACATATATAAATACATATATATGTATATATGTACATACATATATGTATATGTATGGGTATGTATATATATATGTATACGTAGATATGTATATATGTGCGTGTGTGTGAATATATATATGTACATATATCACTGGCGCCCGGCTAACCGAAAAGTACCCAATTTTCTACTGCGTGCTTTCGGTATCGAGCTCGGATTTCAAATCATCGGGCTCGGGCCCCGAAAAAAGAGCCCTACACAACAAGTCTAAAGTTTCTAAAATTTACTTAAAATTGTTGTAATCCAATTTACACTAGATTAAGATCGTTACTTCAAATATTTCTTCTATATTTCCAAATGTATAACTTTCAGAGTTATATTTTTTCTCAGAAACTATTAACTTTATCTGAAGGTGATTTTCTTCATAATCTTAATCAAATTCAAATTTTATGAACATACATCTGACCTGTACGCTTGGCGTCAAGCGCCCGCTTATAAGCCTAATCTTAATAAGAGTATTCAAAATCTTACTTAAATAAACATACACGACATTCTACTTTGTTTCACTAAATTTCGTCACTAAATAAATGGTGTTGTTTAAGTATGTTGCGTTAAAATAATTATGCTTTAAATACTTCGTAAAATTTTAATATAATAGGATAGATTTTTTTGCGGCACACCCGAGATTCTTTCACGACGCACACGGCACACCGGTTTAAAACTCCAAAATTGTTTTCCTTTAAAAGCATATATAGTGCTGCCATCTAGGAACGGCATATAATACTATATAATTTCATCCAATTTGAGGAATGCATTTTAAGGTATGTTTCGTTGCAAGATTTTTTTTTTAACCTTTATTTCTTGTATCATAGTTTTCTTCAGACTTATTCGATTTAAACGTACTCTTCAGAATTTGTATTTTACAGTCTGATTAAGTCAAAAACTCGTCTTTTTTTCGTTTAGAGAGTCAAGAGTCAACCTATACAACATATAAAAAAATCAAACTTCCCGATCTTTTACACGGCAAGGGCCCTTTTTTGGTCTATCTCAACTGGACTATAAATCATTATTCATGACACGGAAAATATTTACCATTTATAAAAAATTGAATTTTAATTGAATTTTAATCCTTAACACTACTTATAAAGTTTTAGAGTTCTAAAACTGCATTATTTCAACATAAATGTAAGAGATTATGTTCATCGACAATCCTCGTTTTTTTTAAATTTTAAAAGTCCTCTTTTACATCACTTAAGTGCATTATAATATATCACAAGATTTCTCATTGTAAATCTTTCTCACTTTCTTTTTTGCACTCAATTTATTTATTTATTTTTCAATCAAATGAGTATTTACCCCACTCTAATTTACTTGGCAATTGGCTTTTTGCCAGTATGGAAATTAGAATAAAATTATGTAGTGACTTTATATCATCTTAAATTGGTACCATAAATCACATTATCACTAATATTTTCTTTCAATATAAAATAGCATGCTTTTTAGAACTTATATCAATTATATCTTTTTTTTTTTCATAATAAAATTCTTAATCATCATAACAATAAATATAGAGTACTCTCAAGTAAATAGTAACAATAATAAATAATGCTAATATTCTGTAATATGTAATAACAAAAAGCAAATAATAATAATAATAATTTCAATATATTTTAACAATCACAACAATATATCACATTCTATTTTTCAATAGTAAAGACGTAAATATCACAGAGAATTAACACAGTTTTTAATTAGAAATTTTTGGTTGAAAAACAAAAATAATACATAGCAAAATTAGATTAGTTTCCTTATTTTAGGAAGGATAAGGAAATAATTTTTTTCTAGCCGAAACATATAAAAAATTAATAACAATAATATATCCAACACTAAATGAATTTAGTAGCTAAAAAATTTAGAAGTGGATGCTCAACCAACAATTTCGAACAATGATCTTCTCATCCTGATATTCTTTACTCTATACCATCAGTAAATTTAAGACACAATAGATAAAACTTACTAATATTCTTTAAATGTAGAATTATTTTCCTTTTCTACCCATGTTTATTAAGTAAGTAAATAAAGACAAGACTTGAGTTTAATAATTTAAATAAGATTTAAATGTAATTAACTAATTTTTAGCTACTATATTTTAAACTAGCCGCCACTGACGACCAGTTTGGTCTCCCTTAAATGTATGTTAAGTATTGTAACACGGTGCTTTTATTCATAATTTAATGTTTTTCCTTAATCCTTCGCGAAATTAAAAGATTCTAATATACAAATCAAGAACTTTTGCGATCATGGTAGCATTTCGCATATTTTTTGTTGTTATGTATTTCCTCTTTCTTGACAAAAACCGCTTAACCCACTTAAACATTTATGCTTCATGCCCGTTTGTTTATCAGTTGCAATATGTTCGCTAATGCGGAGATTCTTAAACATATTAAGTAATTTTCCGTAATTGGGTCCATTGCCACTTGGTGTATTTTAGTTAATACGATTTGATGCAATGAAGTCTATTTTGTGAACGTGTTTAATGATATCCACATTTACACTGAACCATATTGTTGCTAATATTTGTTTTTCTTTCTCGCTAACTTTGGCTGTAGACTCGATTACGGAAGATTATAAAATCAATCATTATTCTCATCTAAAACGTCTTGAATAATGTGCCATAATCGAGCTGCATATTATTACACGTAATTTCCGAGTTTTGTTAGGTGAAACATTAAGCTTTTGGAAGCCAGTTTTGATAATCACATTCCCTTTAAACCATATTTGCTGTCAGGACTTTTGACATGTGGTGTACAATCTGATTAAAATTTACGAACTTCCTTCTAGATGTCGATCTCTGTACGACTTTGTTTTTGTCTGCTCCCCTTTCTTGATATAGTTCAGGAGTTTTTATAACTGCGTAATTCCCTTACCTCGGCATTTCTGCTTAATGTTTACTGACTATTATGATCCGTAACAGGTAAAATACGCCACAAAAACATTGGCACCTTTAATTCTAAATACAGTAATTCGTTTTTTCTCTCTATATTGTAACTCTATAGTTAATATTATGTAGTAGAAATATAAAAGACTACTGAAGGTGCTTTTATTGATATAGTAGATATAGATATGTATATTATATTCATAGGTATATAGGATGTGATTAGAATATATATCCCATATTCATTCCGGTGGATATAATATACCGCAAATAAAACTACCATCATAAATATCTAAGCTAAAAGCCATCGATATGATTTTATGTGTTTAATAAATGTATACAAAAATAATTTTCTGTATTATTTTACTTTGATTCTATATTATTTACCATTTTTAATGATGGGTCTTTTTGGGTACAGTTGTCGCTGACGCACCGGCGTATCATTTTGGCGCCAAAATGGCGATTTTATGCCTGGCCAACCCGGATGTTTCTGCTAGATTTTGCTTCGTATGGCAACCCGGTAGAGCAGATTCCGTATGTTTTATAATAAATTAAATATTGTGTGTTTTATAATAAATTATTCGTTGTGTGTGTTTCATAATAAATTAATCATTGTGTGTGTTTTATAATAAAATTGTGTGTTTTTTAAATATAAAATGAACTATTTTATAATAAAATAAAAGTAACATGTTGTTTTAGCAATCTCTAACAGATACCTGAAAATGGGATTTTCTTCTCGCCAAAATGGCACAAAACAAAAATCGTGCCAATACCAGTGCATCTGCAACAGCTTTTGTAATTTAAAATGCACGCCGTTCACACTTTTAATTTAAAATAGAAAATAGATAAATACAAAATAATATCATAAATGAAAACATTTGATTTCAAAATCAAAGCATCGCTTCTAATTTGCACACGTGAAGAACAAAAGCTGGTATTGGCGATTTTAAAAGTGCTATTGGCGAGATTTGCGCCCAAATAACATAAAAGTACTTAATGATGTTATGTATTTTATAAATGCATATTAAATTACTGTTTTGAACGCAATTGGTCATTAACAATAGTAAATATGATTGGCGAATAACAATCATTTTAGGTGATCTCTCTTCCTGCCAAACATATAATACATAAATACCAAATTAACTGACAATTCGTTTCGAAATTTGATTCATTAAATATTATTACATGAGTTGTATTTGTTTACATTCAACTTCGTCAGGAAAAGATCCGGAAGGAAGTTGAGTTGTACAGCACTTCATCAAACAGAATTATGGTAAACTTTGATTGTCTCACAAGGTTTTGGTGCGAATTATTTTTTTACCAGACAGCGCTCCAAAAATTCATTTGCAGAGGGCTTGCTTTGCGAATGATTACCTTCATGGTTTTATATTTCTATCGTTCACGACGAATAAATAAATAAATAAATAAATAAATATTTATTTATTTTTGTTTACTTTTATGGATAGAGAATTTGAACGGCGAACCAAATTTCAACTGAATTTATTGCAGAATATATACATAATTGAACGTAAGTCATCTCTCAAATATTAATTTATTTTGAACGATCTTTCTAAAAATGTAACTTTTATACAGTTTTATTCGAAAAAATAATTTTTAATAAAAATGGCATATGAAAAAGCGATGCGGGCATCCCGGAACTATTGATGACAGTCACATGACTTACGCTTTTATTATAGAGATACTATTATTGCAATTCTCTACTACAATATCACACAAGGTTTACGTAAATATTAACTTTCAAGAATAAACTTTAAGACTTTTACTGAAGTAAACAAAGTAAATATAGTTTATAAGAATAATATGATTAAGATTTAATATAAAATTTTAGTATAAAAATAGTTAATTTAATTTGAAACTTATATCCATTACTTTTAGTTTTTCAACATTAATTCTTGAAAATTCCTAAATTTAAGACATTTAATTTATGCCAGCATAAATTACAATTTATACAATCAAGAATTAACAAAAAACAAGCAACATCTCTGTGGCCATCAAGAGTGCACTTGGTAATGTTGAACAAGTTGGAAATTGTACGTCAAACGTTACAAACGAGGTGCGTTCGTACGCACGTTTTAGAATTAAATTCATGATATCCCGTGCGTAGAACGGGTTAAACAGCTAGTTAAGTATATATTTTATGACACTCTTCATACAAATATCTTAACTAGTTATATAAATATTCAGATATATATGTATCAGCTAGTTATATAAATATTCAGATCTTGATGATTTTTAATTCTGTGAAAGGAATTATATCGTCTGCAGATTAATTTCTGTCATAAAATAAGTATCTCGGTCGCTTGACGATTAAACTTCGGAAGCTCCTATAACAAAAAAGCACCGATTTAAAAAAAAAAAATTCAAATTTCTTAATAAATATTTTTATTAATATCTCCTAAAGTTTTGATTAGATTTTAATAAAATTTGAAATGTCTCGATAAAATTCTGCAAAGATAATATATTTTAAATTGCAAACCATTTGGTTGGGTAGTTTTTGCGTTGTTATATGCGGGCAGACAGACAGACGGACAGACAGACAGACAGACAGAGGGACGGACAGACGGACGGACCAAACGACGACTATAGGTGCTACGTATTTATATAATTACGAACGCACCTAAAAAGGAAGTTTATTATTTACCT
Organism: Maratus michaelseni; assembly: GCA_963931845.1. Taxonomy (NCBI): domain Eukaryota; kingdom Metazoa; phylum Arthropoda; class Arachnida; order Araneae; family Salticidae; genus Maratus; species Maratus michaelseni. The sequence continues at coordinate 135,629,031 of OZ007596.1, forward strand.
TTAAGAATTTTAAAGAGTTATTAAATTTTAGTTATTGTAGATAAAACTATTGGAAAGCATAAATTTACTATATTGTTTTCACTAATGTCTGATGGTGTAATAATGAACGTGAAGGTTGTTGTGTATGTTTTAGGCTTTTTGAATGTTCATGAAATAATTTAAAATCATTTGGAAAAAAATAAGGATGCGGTTTAGTCCATGTACCTAAATTACTACCCTCCTGAAAAACTAAAGTTATCACATGAGCAGCAACAAACTAATGTTAATATTCCATATAAAAAATTATAATTAATTTTCCAAATTAATTTCAAAATGTTATCTTAAGATAACACATAAATCCTTTCCTGAACTGCTAAAATGTTTTCCTAGAAATTTTATATAACTACAAACTATACATAAAATATAGAAATAATTGCTTAATAACATTGTTAAAGCACGCAATAATAAATTAATTTATAGTAAATAATTATAAATAACTTAAGAACAGCTGCAATTAATCAGGAAGTATCATAATGAATCTAATATTTTGTTACTTAAAATAAAAACCATCTGTTAAACTCTTACTCGGTATCAATTCTTTCCAAGTATCATCTTCTCATAAAAATAACTTGTTTAAATTACACATCAACTTTCTCAGATTTTTTTTTTTTTATCATTTGAAAGAACGGATTCAAATATTTCGTCATAGCTGTTTTGTAATGACATGGTTTATGAAATATTCTTTTAAAATGAAAATCATCTGCTTGTTTATTATCAGAACTTCAAAAGCAACAAACTTAGATTCAGCCATTTTTGAATGCTTTTCATCAATATGAATATAGGATTGCAGTCCTGCTATCTTTAAAATACCCAGATTTAAACAGCATTTAAAAAAAATATCTCCCATGAAAATTTCAGAATATAAAAATTTTGAGAAAATAAATTTACTGCATAAAAAAAAATCATAACAACAAGAATAAATTAATCTAAAAAAAACATTATATTTCACCGAATTTCACTGAAACATTTTTCATATGGGTGAAAAGAAAAACTGAATTTTCACAAACTGGCATTTTTCTTACGACTTAACAGCTTAAAATTCACTTTTAAGAACAAATATACTCTTTTAGAATAAGACATTTTTAACAATAGTTAAATTCGTTTTTTCAGAATAACAATAATAATAATAAACTCTATGAAAATAATAATAACAATATAATAAATATCAATCAAAATATTAAAAAACAACAATATGACTTACATATTTTGGGTTGTGTTTTCCTGGTACTACTTTAAATATAACTGTTATGGCAATCAGTTAATAGTTTTGTCACAATTAGTAATTAGATCCACCTATTTTTTTATTTCTCCTTCCAGTTGTTTGTTGGTACATTTCACCTTATACCCACTTTATCATCGTTGAAGACCTAAGGCCACAAGGAAACACTTGAACAAGTAGAAGACAGGCAGCTTTCTTTCTCTTTTCACAGGAACGTATCTCAAAATAACATTAATCGTCGCGACATAATCCTGTCGGTCTTAATTCCATACTGTGACGATTTAAGGACGAGAGATGATCAATGCAGTGGCAGTACCATTTTTTATAAATGGTTTTTCTAATACTGGATGTCCTTTTTCGAAATTCAGCCGAGGGCATTTTATCGCTAGGGGTTTACTTTGCAGTCGGCATATTCACAGCAGATGTCGTGTGAGTAGGTACAAAAAAACTCCATCAAATCACCAACAAGCATTTTATTAGAAGCTTAATAAATCAGGCGGAGACCTTTTTTCACATTATCCATCGTTTCAGATGTTACGGCAGGTTTTCAAATTAGAGATGAGCGTGATGACAGTAGATGTTATTAGCTTTAAGAATGCATAGCGAAACAGTAACAGGAAAAATATCTGGTCTCCCTTCAGCAGTACCAGGCAAGCATTCTAATTTATTAGTAGCTCAAACGCCAAACACAGTCCCAGCTCCTCTTTTTCGACTCCCGGATGCACAGAACGACAGAACAGCGATATATGATTTCGAGAAAACTATAAATACAGCCGTCACGTGACGGCCTATGCGCCAATGAAGGACCGAGATTCTTTATGGGAAGCGTCAGAATTTTGGGGAAAAATGGTTTCAGGTCTGAAAAGCGCGCCAAAGACGCTTCGAGATCATTCCATCATGTTCTATAGATTAGCTGTGAACCAGATGAGTTTTAAGATATTATCGTTAATTACTGGTTTGAGGATGTGGAATAATTTTTACGTTTATGAAACGGGAAAAAAAGGAAAATAATAGAAAGGGTTTATCGATCTTGGATCAAAGCCAGAATGGAATTAAAATAAAATGTTTTGCTTTTTAATATAAGAAAAAGATTTTATGATTTTAAGAGTTACATTTAATAACGAAAATTATTAAAATAAATACAGCCTTTTTAGGAATTCAGAAATATAAAAAGGAAAGAATACGGTTTTTTTAAAGAGTGAATATTACGAAGCTTTTAATAATTTAAAGATAAAGACGTAATTTAGTTAGTTAGCTAGTCGCCATTAAATATTGAATTTAGATATGAGGTTTTTGGAATAAATAGAGTTAAGATACATTAATAAACGGAGGAAATAAATATTATAGAGTAATTTAGAATAGGATGGGATGAAAATAATTTAGCAGATTGCGATTAATTTTAAATTTTGTTATATATATGCAAATTTATATGTAAATTTTATCTTACAAACGGCTCTAACGTTTTTGACGAAATTTTGTATCCTACCGTTTTGGGGCACCACGAAACCATCGGACTAGGTCACATGTTCGAGAAAATTAAATTAGTGTGTCATTTTGGGTCACCATGGGTCAGGGTCAAGCTAATAGTATCTAAAAAACGGTTTGAACGATTTTGACTAAATTTTGTATTCTACCGTTTTAGGGCACGGGAAGATTATTGGGCCGGGTCACATGTTCGAGAACTTTAGATTAGTGGGTCATTTTTGGGTCAACGCGGGTCAAGTTAATTTTATCTAAAAACGGCTCTAACGATTTTGATTAAATTTTGTATCTTACGAGTTTCGAGCTCGAGAAAATCATTCGACTAGGTCACATGTCCAAGAAAATTCGATTAGTGGGTCATTTTTGGGTGACTGTGGGTCAAGCTAATTTTATCTAAAAAACTGCTCAGAATATTTAGACTAAATTTTGCATCCTATGGTTTTCAGGCACAAGAAGACTGTTGCGCTAGGTCGCATGATGGAGAAAATTTGATTAGTGGGTCATTTTGGTCATGGGTCATTATGGGCCAAGTTATTTTTATCTTAAAAACGACTCAGAGCATTTCAACTGAATTTAGTATCCTACAGTTTTAGGGAACGAGAAGACTATTGGGTTAGGACACATGTTCGAGAAATTTCGATCAGTGGGTCATTTTGGTCATGGGTCATTATGGGTCAAACTATTTTTATCTGAAAAACGGCTCAAATGATTTGAACTGAATTTTATATCCTATGGTTTTCGAGCACGAGAAAATCATTGGGTAAGATCACATGATCGAGAAAATACGATTAGTGGGTCATTTCGGTCATGAGTCATTATGGGTCAAGCTATTTTTATCTTAAAAATGGCTCAGATGATTTGAACTAAATTTTGTATCCTACGGTTTTCAGGTGCGAGAAAATATTAGGCTAGGTCGCATGCGCGAGAAAATCTGATTAATGGGTCATTTTTGGGTCAATGTTGGTCAAGCTAATTTTATCTAACAAACGGCTCAGACTATTTTGGCTAAATTTTATATCCTACGGGTTTCGGGCACTAGAAGACAATTGAGCTTGGTTTCATGTTCGAGAAAATTTGATTAGTGGGTCATTTTGCTCGTGGGTCATGATATTTGAACTCAATGCTAATTTTGACTGAACATAGCTCGGTCTTCCCTGCTCGTAACACTTTTATCTAAATATTCTCATCCATAGCTCTAAGACCTATGAACTACATGTCCGTTTCCATTTTATGTAAGATGCTTTTGCTTTTAAAATATGCTATAGTTGTTATGTATTTTAATTTATGATTCGGAACTTTTGAGAAAAGATTGTAAACATAATGCTGCAAAAAAAAACTTGGAACAGCCGCTAATTAATAAATAGTATTCTACGATATTTAACAATGAAACTTTGAATTTTAATTAATGCAGTAAAAATGAAAAAAAAATTCTTATGTAACGAGATCTGATTTTCAGGTATCTAACACGTTTTCAATATATTTATTTACTTAGAATCATTCTAGATTCTAGTTTCTTATCTTCTTTCACGTAATGTGCTCAATGAGTTTCTTTTTGATATCATATAACGAATTTATCTAACTCTAAGAAAATCACCTTTCATCACTTTAGAAATATACATATGCCATTCACAGAAGCTTTTTCTGTAAGTTCTTCAGAGCCCTATCTGTTTTTCGCAGTTTTTTCTATAAAAGTTTTGCATTTTATATATTTATTATGTCTCATATTTATAAATTCGGTCTTCAAACAGAGAAAAATAGTCAAAATCCTTATACTGAATCTGATGAAATTAATCTTACGTTTCCATTTGTATCCACAGTTTAAACAATCATTTTCGGAACGAATGATGCACATAAATATTTTATGTTATTCTCTTAATCCTAACAATATTATGAATGCGATTGTGTGTGTGGATGTTTCGCTGAAGTAAACGTCAAAAAGGAGGATTTAATGGCCATGTATCTTTGCATATAGATGGATTAGAATCCAGAAATGTTATTTATTATTTTCAAATAATTTTTTTAATAATTCAAAATTTTCCTATTTTCATAGAGAATCAATAAATATTTTTCCTGTAAAATTTAAACTATTTACGTTGCTAAGCATTATTGTTGCCAATAAATACAAAATCTGGAATAATAATTTTTCTTAAATAATTATTTTTTAAATGTAAACTTTCCATGTGAAAAGGAAAATGAAATAAAAAAAAATTAAAAATCAGAAATAAGATTAAATGACGTCATATTATAAATAAAACATACTTTTTCAAGTAATGTTGTACAGAGAATTTGTTATTATATTGAGTTCAACACAAAGGTAATTTTAACCGAGCATAGCTTGGTCTTCGCCGCTGGTGTTTGATTAAGGAACAAATTGTAAAATATCTGGCCCGATTCACTTCTAAAAGAAAATATGTGGAAAATAAATATAGTGGCAGTGGCTATAGGGAAATTACTTCGGGTAAAATGTATAAAAATTTATCACTTTATCCTTTAATACAGAAGGGATACCTTTGTTTAAATCATCCAGTTCTTCAATTTTGCCAACCCAGCTTGTTCTTAATTAGTTAGTTACCTTCACCAATAAGAAAAAAAAAACATATAATTTTAGGAGGGTTATGAATTTTGGGTTCTGAAGCTCCAAACAATGATTATTTTGAATGTGTTGTTAAAAATATTAATAAAATTTCTGATTAAGGTATAAACTAAAACATTAAGGGGGTTAACATACAATCAAAAATTTATTCTGTATTGTGCACATGTGATTCTGTTGCTAGATGCAAGCTACATAATATTTTTCAATTTAATGTCTATCATGGATGTACTTGGTGCGAAAAGAAAGGCATTTCAGTTGATTAGGGCAGAGGAAGAATGATGTCTTATGACGAACGTTATGTCACAGAAGTCGCTCCTTTACGTAATCTTAAAAGTTTTTATCATGCTGCAAAACTTGCAGTGGCAAAAAATAGTCCTGTTTTAGGTATTAAACGGCCACCTTGTTTATGTTCATTAAAACATTTTAATGTTCTCTCTGGTTTTACAGTGGATTATATGCATTGTGTATGTTTGGGTAAAATCATTTAACCTACTTTGGTTAAATATCCATACAGCAAGATCTTTTGATGTAAGCAATAAACACTAAATAAAAATTAATGATAAAATACTTTCTATCATAACCAGGGCTTTACAAATTTGAAAAAATCTAGTAGCCAGCGAAAAATTCTAGTCACCAGTAAAAATTATTTATCCCCCCTCCCTCCACATCATTAATTTTCAAAAAGCACAAAAGTTTTTGTTTTGATTAATTGAAATAATAACGAGCAGAGTTTAGAATTATTAGTTACATAGTTCAGAAAAGTACATAATTTAGAAAGTTAATATAAATTAAGTTTTCTAATAAAACTTAACAAGATTATATATCTCTGAAAAAAAAAAAAAAAGAAATACAGTAAAGGCTAAATTGCCGGTGTGTTCAAGAAATGTTTATTGTCGGATGCTACAAATGTCTGGATTGTTGAGTGCTACAAAATCCATTTTTGATGAGGGGGAATTAAAAATCAAATATTCAAATGCAAAAAGATTCTAGCATTCCATGGGGCAAGTCACACAAAATATTTCACTAGCAAAATAAAATGTTATCAAACAAAAAATGAACACTTAATATTTCTTTTTAGATTATTTTTCCATTTTTAAAAGAAACCAGTCTCTGCAAAGAAGTAGTACCCTCAATCTTTTACGTCATATAGACTAGACAATCGTCTCCAAAACAGGGTGGCGCCTACTTATTGTGCAATGCGTGCGGTGTACAGATAATAAAAGCGCCATGCATTTTACGCGAGAGAGAAATATTTAAAATTACATATTATTTAATTTTATTAAAATTAGTTGTTCTTGAAATTTAAAGTTTTATAGATTTACTTCAAATGAATTACTTATAATTACTTAACTTAGATGTTATTATTCTGTAAAATAAATGTGATACATTAATCAGTTTTAATTATGAAATGCAAAAATTTTTTGGAAAAAAACCCCCCAAAAAACTTTGAACATCATTTTTTAGCATTGTATCCAATTTTAGATGCCGCCACAAAAGCCAGATTATCACGATTTCTTACTGTTTTATTGAAATCCCCCCCCCTCTTCCCACATTCCAATCACGTGGCATTCTGGCGGGCTATACTTGACGTTTTAGGTGCATGAAATGAGAAATAAATGCCTTTTAAACTTGGCTCTTCCATTAAAAGTACGACAGAAGAGAAAAATCACTGCTTGCTGCGCACGTGTAAGGATGGGGGTGGGTGACAGGGGAACCATTTATGATCATTTCTTAGGTCAATTTTTGTAGAAAAAAAAATAAATAAATAAAATGCCACATTAAAAAATTTGGTCGCCAGATAGAAAACCTTTGTCGCCAGTGGCGACCTGGCGACCGCATTTGTTAAGACCTGATCATAACTCCCATAATTATCCGCCGAGAATTCCGCAGCTTAGATTGTATTAAAAATTGGAAAGTGACGGAATTCTTATACTGACTTTTATTTTATTCTGCAACAGTGTTGTTTGAAGTTGTACCAGAAAAGTTTTATAGTCAGAGGTTTCTTTTAGTTGCTAGTATGTATAATTTATTATGAGATTCTATATTAAATAAAAAATTAACAGTAGTAGAACATTTATTAACAAAATTTGTTTTTGTTACAGGAAAATTACATGGTCGAGAAAATACATACAATGTTCACATTGTACAAATGTAACATACAATGTTCACATTATTTTGCATATACCAAATTCCGTTAAGAATTGGGGCATGCTATGGAATTTTATTTTTGAAAGTTTCAATGGAACTTTGAAAAAATTTGTCAGTGGTTCACAAAAAGACGGCCAACAAATGTCCCATCGCTTCTTACCATATCGTTTATGTTAAAAGTTTTTATTTTGAATTTTTTGAAAACTCTGTGGCAAAAGATATGTATTCAACAGTTTTATCCGTGGTTTTAATTTAAATATTAGATTTTTTTTTAAACAGGGAGGTTTTTAATTGAGAAGCCGTCAATACTGTCACCCAACTCAAACCAATGCACTTCTTTTTCCGCCCCTTAAAAAGAAAAGGACAGAATCCTTTCAAAAGTATTATCTGGAAAGGAATAAAACTTATTCCTAAGGAACATGAGCATACGAGTAATAAAATGTTTGCTAATTGTATAGTTTTTAAAGAAAATGCATGTGCAATTGTACTTTTTTTGATTTCATATAAAATTGAACCTTCTGATAAATATATATAATTGTATAGTCACCTTAATTAAGTGTTCATTGAAACCTATTTTTAAACGTAAATGTCCCGAATATGATTCAGTCCCGAAAGCTTAGAAAAGCTTTAGAAAGTTTTTAATTGCTTACCATTTAAGTTATTTTTTTATAGTGCAACAAACAAGTGAATATTGTAAGTTTTATTTATGAAATATATAGGGCTATTCCGTGTCAAGTCAACACAGCAAAAAACCCGACCTTTTCAGAATAGGTTTTTGATATATGAGGTCGCAAACTCGGATGTGTATTTTAGTAAAGAGGAAGACAACAATGCAGCGAATTTGATTGGGAAAAATACAATGATTATGTTTAAGGATGAACATGCGTCAACTATATTCTAGAATTGTAGAATGTTTTATATTATTGCTTTATATAATAACTAGCAAACCACCCCGGCTTCGCACTGGAGCCACGATGGTTTAAAGATACCTCTAAATACATTTATCTGTGAAGTTCAAACTCAGCATCATGTTTAATTTGCACAGATAAAAAATTACAGATCACATTTGAATTTTTTTTTATTCTATCAAGTAAAAACATTGTCGTTATACATAAATATCCAACTGGGAATGCAAAAATAGTCTGTAAACGAGAGATAAAATTTACGATACAATTTTTTTTTTTTTTTTTTTTTTTTAAAATCATCTATTTCATGGTAATCATACAGACAACAAAATACAGACAACAAAACTGATAAATTGCCAAATATTGTTTCAATGGCCGCCTTTGACATTGAATATTTGTTTTAAGCCGTGCAATCAATGTCTCAAATTATCATGTTGCTAATGCTGCAGGTCATTCTATTCACTCAGTATTCTAAGTCTTAGTTTTACTATTTTCTGTTTTATGTTACATCTTTCAAAAAGTGAACTTTATTTGATTAATATATTTCGTTTGTAATAAATAACATGTGTATTTTGTTTTGTGTCTTATATTTGTTAAAGGAAAATATAATTTTAAAGTAATAAAAATATGTATTTTGTATGATTGTCAAGAGAGGTAATTGTGAAACTAAATATTTTATTTAAAATTACCAAGTCATTTGTTCTGTTATATAGGACAGGAAGTTCCTATTTTTAATCTATTTTTAAAATGTCATTTGGTTCGAAATTTAAATGAATGCACGGGTTCAAAACTTTTTTTTGAAACTTATGTTATTTATTTATTTATTTTATTTATTTATTTATTTTATTTATTTATTTATTTATTTATTTATTTATTTTTTGGTGGGGGGGGGGGGGGGTTTACAGATATCTTTATAGAATTTCTACAGAAGCTCTATAAATATTTTTAGGCGTTTCTATAGAAGCTCTAATTATTTATAAATATTTTTGGAGCATTTGTAAAATAATTTCTTCAAACGATAATCTTAGTCAATATACATTTTAATTACATTGAAACTGATTTTATTTAAGGATAAATGCCCTTCGTCTTTTACCTTTCTACATCTTTTTTTGTAAATCCCCTTTACTTCAGAGTAAGTGTGCATAATTCTTTAAATCTTAAATCTAAAAGTCTATCTTCAAAAAAAAAAAAAAAAAAAAAAAAAAAAAAATCACACATTTTAATTTTAAGATACGAAATAAAAACTAGAAAAAAAAAACATTTTCTGCCTGAAAGTTACAGAATTTTTTTCTTTTTTTTTTTTACTCGTTTAAAAAAAAATCCCCAAATTCTTCGGGTTATTTGAATACAATCTTTCCAGTTTCTATTCCTTTTCTAATGTTAAAAGCTAATTAAAAAGTGTCCACAAAAATTAGTATACCACAAAACACCCAGAAAAGGAAAAAATATTAACTTTTCTCTAAAAAGCTTTAAGGAACGTATTTATATTTATATATATATGAAATTTTCAAAGCTAATACTCACAAAAATAATTTCTCCAACAGAAAAAAGAGCCCCACCAGTGGCTGAGAGGTTCTGCTCTCAAAGCTGGCAGACGGGAGGTGCTGGGTTCAAACCCCTGTCACGCTCGTCGACATAACCGTTCGGAGTTTTTCGTGGTTTTCTGCGAACCTTGCCGTAAATACGGGTTAGGATCCATTAGAAAGACACCCACACAAGGCACTCTCCCCTAGGGCCTATATCCCTCGTATAGATAATCGGCCGTCATAAAATCAATCAACCAACCAACTGAAAAAAGTCTTCTTTTTGCAAATTATTCGTGCATTATCATTGTAAATGTTAAAAATTTAGACTTATTATTATTTAAAGGAAAATATAAAATTCTATGAATTAGAATAGAGGGTTTCAAAACGCAACATACAAAATTTGAGGAGAGACATCGATATGATATATATTTCAGAGCTCCACCTGTCCACTTTTGAATACTAAGGTATAAATTTTCTAAATGTAGTCATCTTTTTTTCTGATATCAAATAACGCGAAGAATTCTTTTAGGAAATACTGGTATAAAAATTCAAGGGACCGTATAAAAAGTATCCGCCTACAACGACCGAAATTTTTGAGTCAGCGTGTAGGCCTATTATGCAGTGGGAGAGTGCGCGGTTGCCCACGGCCGTTGTAATGCCGAACAATGCATGGCTGTGCACGGACTTCCTAGTTATGGAGCAATTTTACATCCTGGCGAAGAGTAAGCGACTTGCAGAGACATAAATGAGGCTAATTTAGGAAAATTGTTTAACTGTAGTTAAAAACTACATTAATAAGAGTAGAAGAGTATAGAAAAATTAAATAAATTTGAGTTTAATTTTTTTAAATAAACGAGTTAAATGAAATTATAAGATAAATGAAAGGAAATCTATTGCAATAGAAAAGGTACAAATAACCGTAACGTAAGCAGCCGAGACTAGTCCGCATCTCATAAAAAAAGGGTACTTTTCAGTGACCATACAATAAAATTTAAAGAAAAATTAAAAAAGTTATAAGTGTAGCAAACTAATACTTGCTTTTTTCATAGGAAAAAATAAATAAGATCAAAAGAGGAAGGAGAGAAAGTTTAATTAGAAGAGGGGACGTTGTAACTTGGGAACGAGTTCAGTAATCAGAGTCTCAGGAGCCAAGGTCTCCATGTCTCTAGTAAGATCAGTGTGGATCTTAGATTTATGACCGTAGCTGAAGTACAGAGCAACAATTGTACTGTAAAAAAATAAATGGATCCACGAAGTGAAAAAGGAAAATTAAACAACACAAAGACTCCTTTCGGCCAGAAATAAAAAAAGTACAAATTATATTAAATTAATGATATGTAAATAAAAAAAGTAAAATAAGCTCTTAGAAATTTATTCTGGACAACCTGAATTTTTTGGATGTTGGAATATGCCGCAGAACCCCAGATCGGAGCACAGTAGAGAAGTATGGGGCTAAGTACCGTTTTATATAACAGCAGTTTGTTTGCCATACTCATCTCATGAGGTCAGCAAGATCATCCTTATGTTTGTAAAATTTACGGATGATATGATATATTCAATGTCCTTGCGCTATGTAAGAGTACTGTCTACATACAGTTAAAAATAAATTAGAAATAAAAATGGTATACGTATACAAAAGCCACGAAGGTGCCTAGCCTTAGCAATAGCTAGCGGAAGAAGCAAGAGTTAACTTTTAAAACACTTCTTTTAACAAAGTTAGGGGTTAATAACTTCTGGGATGTGGAAGACAGCACGAAGCCGCCTATAACTTGCCCATTCATCATAATCAGAGAGATTAAACATGAACAGTTCAGGATTAGGAACATACTGGATTTTGTCAAAAAAGTTTATTGAATTATTTTTAATAAATTTTCTAATAAGATTTATTTTAAGGTTATTATGAATAGTTTGATTTCTGCAAGACCAGAGGGCTTTCCTGATACCTCCTAGAATTTTATTCTGTACTACCTGAATTTTTTGGATGTTGGAATTTGCCACAGAACCCCAGATCGGAGCACAGTAGAGAAATATGGAGTTAAGTACCGTTTTATACAACAGCAGTTTGCTTGCCATACTCATCTCATCACTATACATGAGGTCGGCAAGATCATCCTAGCTTTGTAAAATTTACGGATGATATGATATATTCGATGTTCTTGCGCTATGTAAGAGTACTGTCTAGATACACTCCCATATATTTAACCTCCTAGCCAAAGTTCACTAATGTGATGTTACAGAAAGTTTAAAATATAAGCAGATCTTTTCTATATTTTTTGTGGTGACCAATAGAATGTTTACGGTAAGACCTTCATTTTATTTTCCAAAATTTACGATATGCTCAATTAACACATTTCCTTTTATAACTCTAGGAAGATTTACGAAAACGTACATAAATTACTTCTTTTTTCCGACTATCTTGAGCCAAGGAACTCAAATATGGTGTTCAAAGTGGGTGTTACCGCTTGAAAAATCAACGTTTGTACGTAGACAAAAAAAATCCCATGAGATTTTCATGTTTATTTTGACGCTATGTTTCGCTAATTTTTGAATTAATTAGCACTCAAATTAAAGCCATCGTTCGGATTTTGTTGTCGGTTGAAATGTACATAACGAGCTCCATCCAAATGTACATAACGAGCTCCATCCTTTTGCGCATGCTCGGATGATTCATTCGAATGACAAAATCATTCATTATGAACATAAATAAATAAATAAATAAATAAATAAATAAATATATAACAATTAATGAAACATTATCGATACACCAACAAAAACTTTGAAAATATGAATTAAAATATAATAAATAATTGACAACAATAGTGTTCCCCCCAACATAGTGAATATAGATTCCATATACATAGTTTAAAAAAAAGAGAAATTGAATTACAGAAGTTGAAAAAATGAATTTGTGGAATTTAGACAGAATCTTCAGGTCCCAAATGCCTAAATTACCACAAATAAAATGTGTGGTTTCATCATCATTTTAGCCATAACATTGCTAAATAATATGATTTTGGGACAACCACACCCATAAAATAGAGAAATAAACTGTGAAATAATCATTAAGTTCAAATTAAAACAAGATTAAAAAGTATAGAGGGAAAAGAAAACATCAAAATACCAGATAGAATTCCAAACATGAGTCAATACATGAGTCCATATAAGTCAACACATGATCCAAACATGAGTCAACACAAAACTCAAGCATTACATTGGAGAAAATCAGTCATGTTGCCAAAATAAGTTTTAAAAGATGATTGACCAATATATATATATATATAATATAAAGATGTGATAATGAGAATTAACAGCAACATATGCACGAAATCAATGAAGTAATAACAGTCATGAGCTGTGATAAGTACAAGCATGAATTTAAGTTCATGATATACAAGGATAGAAACGCAGGAGAACGGACGCGAAGTTTCATAGATTTTAGTCAAAGGAGTTTGTTGGGGTTTTTACGCAAGGCTTAAAAAGCTTGAAAAATTTGTGTTTATTGAAATGGGAATAAAGCCGTAATTGTTATCTATTAATAATCTATTTATATGTTGAATCCCCATTTGTATATTTCGTTGTTTTATTAAACCTTGCTGTTTATCTTTGTATTTGAAGAATCTATGTTGTTTTGAAATTCTTATTACTCATCCATCATAATCTCGTATACATAAAAATCAACATTTGTATGTAGTGTGATTTGGGATTCTGAGTTCCAGTATCGACCAAAATGTATCGAAATTTCATGGTACCGCTTTCCTCCAGACTGCTGCTGTAAATTACTTCTTATTTTGTGTAATAAACAAATAACTAACAGACAAAAATATATGAAAATTAAAAAAAATAGACAAAGATAAGGGGTTCAAATTGATATTTTAGAGACAATAAAATCGATGGTAACACTACTTTATGGTACACTTTTAACAGACTTTCATGCACTATATGTACTTATAACTTGTTATGCACATTACGACAATAATATTACTGCAACATATACTAGAATACTTCATGAAATATTTATGAAAACGTAATCAGGCAAATGTCAAGAATTTAAAATTTCACTGTTCCTTTGAGTATTTCGTAGTATATTTCACTTGTAAGAGGAACAAATGTCTTTTTCTTTATGTCTTGCACATATAAAGGGTTATCGATGATTTCTGGGTTGTATCCTTGTTTTTGAAAACTGACTTTCTTCAATTTGTAAGTTCCTGAAAAGAAATAAAATGTTCGTTATTCATTAAGAGACATAAGAAAGATATTTTGTTTTATTCCGTTATGAATATATATATGTCCAGAAATTTCTAAACAACCACCACACGGATTTGAATGTAAGCTTTTACACTACAATTGTACCAACAGATGTGAAATCCCTGGACATAGTTCATTACCGATTTTTTCTTGGCGCGCTTTCCAAATTCGCGCCATACTGTTGTTTTCTAATAGCCGCCATCTGATAATCATAAGAAATGCCATATTTATAGATGACGACGTATCAGAAAACACAGGGATGGAATTTTTTAGGAAAGTGGTGCTAGTCCCCTAACTCCACCCCCTTCAGTAACATATTAAAAACATAAAGCATCACTTCAAAATATACAACTCCGATTCAAAAAATTAGAATAATGTAAAAAAGAATGAGTTTGATGTTGCTAACGCGTCAATTTGCATACTGCGTCCAGGAAAAAATATATTAAAAGTATCTAATTATCTTCAGAGCATTTATAAATATAACATAAATATTTATTTTTATCTGATATATTAATAATTAACTATTTAAAAAATATTAGAATAATTCAAAGAAATAGAATACCTCGATAGCATGGTTCAAAAAATTAGAATATTCAAATTTTTCTTATAAGTTGAGAGAACGGCTGCGGGATTAACATCTGTGGGACTATAAAATGTGCTCCGTTGAAAATGAGAAGTCGTTTGGCATTTGATTGTAGCGTAGTATTTGCTTAATATGGGACGAAAGAGCGATTTATCTGAGGCTGTGAAATATCGTATTGTGTACTTGCACGAAATAGGAAAAACACAACTTTTTATAGCAAAAGAAGTGAAATGCTCTCAAGCAAGTGTGAGTAGAGTTTTGAGAGAATATTCTAATAATAAGTGTTTTCAAAATAAACACTTTAAAAGTGGTCGAAAGCCAGTAACTTCAAGAAGAGATGAAAGGCAATTGAAAAAGATTGTGAAGAAACATCGTTTTCGGAGTGTGAAATATGTGCATAGAAAATGGAAAGAAATGGGTATAAATGTCTCCAAATCTACAACACTACGACGACTTCGCAAATTAGGTTTTAGATCACGTGTGCCTAAGATAAAGCCATTCTTATCATCTAAGCAAAGGGCTGCTAGAGTTAAATGGTGTAAACAAAGGCTATTTTGGGATCACGACGATTGGAAAAAGATACTTTTCAGCGATGAAAGTGTGTTTTGTGTGTCTCACGGAAATCAAGGTATACGTGTCTGGAGACTCAAACATGAAGCTTATAAGAAAGAATGTTTAAAACGTTCGGTTAAATTTGCGACCTCTGTTATGGTATGGGGCTGCATGACTGCTGAAGGCCCAGGCAGGTTGTGTATTGTTTCCACAACAGTCAATTCAGAAGTCTATAAAGAAATTCTTGAACATTTCATGATTCCTTCAGCTGAGGATTTATGTGATGACGATTTCTTGTTTCAGCAAGATTTAGCTTCTCCCCACACTTCCAAATCAACAACTAAATGGCTCAAAGATAAGGACATACCTGTACTCCCTTGGCCTGCAAACTCACCCGATCTAAATCCTATCGAGAATTTGTGGGGAATTATGAAGAAACGACTTCAAGAAGTTCCGCCTAGAGACAAAAAAGAACTTATTTCTAGTATAAAGAGCATATGGGCGAATTTGGATAAAAAACATTGTGAACCTTTAGTTAAAAACATGCCAGAACGTTTAAGAGCTGTCATTAAAGCTAAGGGTGATGCAACAAAGTACTGATTAGCAAGTAAAAATACTTAGAGTTTAAATTATCTTCAATATATTTTCATTATTCTAATTTTTTGAACTATGTTAGAAAGTATTCTAATATTTTGAATTTTTTGTTGTTAGCTGATTTAAATATATTTTCTATTTCATTGTAATGTGTTTACATTTTTATAATCTGCAAAATATGCAGATTCATATTATAGTACTTTATATTTGATATTGTTGATTATTTATTTGATAAATTCGATTTTCATTTCCCTTGACCGTATTTCTTTTCATTATTCTAATTTTTTGAATCGGAGTTGTACATAAACATGTAAACATACCGTTTGATGATCGAAAATCACATAAGGTTGGATAACACTGAGTACCAGATTTTAAAAAGATGGAACCACAACAAATAAAAAAAAAATTACGCGTGTACAGGAAAAACAATTACAAAAAACATGAAAAAATTAGAGCCAGAAGTCTCAGATATAAAGTAATAATAAAACCAAAAACATTTAAGTGAACATTTAAACAATATTGTAAAAATTCCTTAAAAGACTCTACATACACTTTTTCTTTTCTCAAACAATTTAAATTAAAAAAATCTGTTGGACTGCCAGAAAAGCCAAACATAATCCCAATAGTTCCTCGCCATCTGCCGCCTGTGCAAAACTTCTGGTACTCGCGTAAAATATCAGTCACAGACCTATCCATATTTTGGAGATTGAAAATAGTAAACTTACTGCAAAACAAGCCAACGAATTAAGATAAATTCAAACTTAACGGAAATACCGGTACTCAAAATTTTAAATTGTTCCGCTAATTGCCCATATAATCAATACACATATATGACGTAATAAAAAACATGACCATCGCCCCCTGAATTCTAGGCGTGGGCACTCAGACAAAAATGGCGGCTGTCGTAAGCGGATTTTTTTCAGCATTTGTACGGTCCCTTGAATTCGAATACCAATAATTTATAAAAGTTTTTGGCGTCTTATTTGTCTGAGATTAAATAAGTCAAAGAAAACTTTTTGAAAATACTGGTGTACCGTGGGGCCTCTTACAATGGTAATACTGGGGTACCCGTAATTCAGGGAACCGTGTAAACGTTTAAAAAATCCACCTACGGAAGCCGCCATTTTTGTGCCCGCGCGCAGGCCTAGTATTCAGGGGACGGTGAAATGGCAATTAAAAACCAGTCTACAGAAATCCAGTAATTTAAAAAAACATGAAAGAAATATAAAGCTCACCTCACTGTACGGGTTGCCAACAGGTGCCACTCTTCAAGTCCGAGCTGGTTGCAAGAATGAAATTTTAATCGCCAATGACGCGATTATGCGCGTGGGAAACGATTGACAACCCGTCTCTCTGAAAAAATTGCTCCTCTCTTCGAATCTTTGGCTTTGCCATCCTCAACAAAATAGCCGGCTTGTCATTAAAGAAATTAAAGTCACCAAAACTTGGCGACTTATTTCCTTCTTTAAACCGAATACAAATTTTAAAAATTTGTATCCGGTGGTTTGACATCTTAGCCTAATTCTAATATACTAGGCAGAGTTGAAAAGGTGGTGAATTTTTTTAATTAAAAAAATCCACTACTATATCAGGATAGTAAAATTTGCTTTATCTAATAACAGACATTCTGTGATTATGTAAAGCGAAAGTTACTAGTCATAAAAAATTTAAAGTAAAACGGTTAGTTCTATCAAGAGTTATCGCGTTACGTACATACATACGTACGTACATACAGAACCGGCGGGCACATAAGCTCTCAGGCTTTGATAGCCTGTGAGCTAAAAATGGTAGATAATTTGAATACAAATTTCCCTAATTTGACAACACTAACAACAGAGAAGGTTTTAAATCCTTCGGAACGAACGTCTCGTATACAACTTTTTATTTTTTAGAAACATTAACTCTTATCAAAAATTGGAATCTTATTGTTCGCACGCTATACGGCACGTATACTTTCCGAGAGGTTAAACTAAAAATAATCAGCATTTCACGTGTAATTTTTTTACAGGGACACGTTAAATATTTCAACATATTATTTATTGTCTTCTACGTATCAAATGTGGGCGATGCTGGAAAGTGGAGTGCCTTTATAAATAAGAGAAGCTGCATACAGGCAAAAAAATTTTATTAGGTCAGGAGGATTTCGCACAAATTTTTGTCAGGACTGTTATTATCGCTAAGCTAATGTTTGTTGACTGCTCTCACTCGTGAACTTGTCTTGGAAAGTATTGACAAGTTCAAGAATGTGAGTTTTCATAGTTTGGACAAAGCTTGTACTCTGCGTATGCATCCGGTGCGTTCGTCGTCATTCTGTTAGTTTTTGTGTAAGGTAGACTCTGTGCAAAACGGAATTCTATCAAACTCGGAAATATTTTCAAGTTGTGGCGAATCCATAGAAATAGAGTAAAGTTTGTCTGAGGCAAAATACTGTCTACGACGGAATATGTTCTCTGTACTGATCAATTCCGCTTTAGACAGTGTTTACTGTATATAAAGCCTTTCTTCAGCCATCTAAAATATCTACTGCCAAAAGAATAACGAAGTTCGACCACATTCAATGTCTACGGGAGTGTGTTGGCAGTTTGGCCACTTTTTTCATTCTGAATTCCGAAATCATATCAGAAGTTTCGAATAGAAATTGTTTTATTTATTTAATGACAGAGTGAGTTAAAGTGACTTTCTTAGGTTCTCGCAGAACGAACAGTGAAGCCATTTTGACCTGAGTTGAGTGATTTGAATATAATAAGTCTTTTGGGAAATAAATTTCTCCTTTCAATATTTAGCGTAATTGAGCTATTTTATACTGTCTATATTTAAACCTAAACCCCTCCACTGCCAATTTGCCTGGTTATCCTTATAAATTAACTGTTTTTGTTAAGATCTGTGTCATAGCTTCCTTTTAAGTCAACAGCCTGGAAAGGTATGCAGGACTCGAAACGGTCTCTTTTAAAAGAGACCGAATCCAACTTTTGACCACAACTATTTCCTTACGAAAAGTTACGTTTTAGATTTACCGTGTAAATGTCACATAACACCGCTTCGTAATTAGTGTTTTCTTGCATTTGTTGTAGAAATGTACCAGAAACATAATTAAAAAAAAATAGTGGTGTCCAAAAAAGGGACCGCTCCGATGCCTAAATATGTCACGAGTTATTCGATTTCGTAGTTTTTGAAGAAGAGCACCTGCCAGTTTCATGCGTTAAGAGCTTACATCAGTCATGCGAAAAAACGCCCAATGTAATGTTAGGTGCATGGGAAGGTTCTAGCGCGATTTCTAGCTCGCATTTTAATATTTTTAAATGCTTTTTTTTGCATAGGATAGCTGAGGTTAATCTCCAACGTTGTTAGTTTTTACTTTTTTGATTTTGGTCCCAGTTATTTTATATAAGGATACTTTCACTTTCAGAACCGGTTCCAAAATTGAAAACGCGCGCTCATAAAAAAACTGTAACAAAACTCGAAAAAGTAAAAACTAACAAGGTTGGAAACTGATCTCAACTATCCTATGCAAAAAAAAAAAAAAAAAAAAAAAAAAAGAAAAGAAAAGAAAAAGAAAAAGAAAAACATTTAAAAATATTAAAATGCGAGCGAGAAATCGCGCTAGAACCTTCCCAGAGACTTAACATTAGCTTGAGCGTTTCTTCCCGTGACAAGCGCAGGCTCTTAAAGGACAAAAATTAATTTAGGAATGCGTCACAAAGTAGCCATTTTTGATGTGACAAGTGCCTTAAGTAACTTCTTTTTATTGTGACGTGAATTAATAAAGGAAAAATACTTACCAGTTGCTTCTAAGGCATTTGATATTCTTAGAAATGCAGGTATAGCATAAGCAGGTAATCGTTCAGAGATATCTTTGTACACTCTATTAAAATTAATATTATTCAAATCATGCACTTGAACTGCTGCCATGCCAATTCTTCCTTCATAACCTATTGAAAGTTTCAAAGAATACTTATTTTTTGTCGCCAATTACACAAAATATTGAATTAAAGTAATGCAAGAATTAGAAATAAATGATTAATTGAAACATTTCTGTTTACAAAAAATCTACATTTCACAATAGGTTTGATTTAGGAATGTTTTCATCGTCCAAAAGAGGTAAAACTGTAAAATTTGTTAGAGAAGTTTAAAAAAAAATCAATTGTTTTAAAAATCAATTGTCGCGACAAGCGTCGTCTATACGGGATACATAAAGTCCTCAGAATCCTTGATATCCTATCAGAAATTTTTAATAGTAAATTTTGCGATTTTTTTTTTTCGCGACAAGTGTTCTAAATTTTTTTAAAACAAAAATTTTGTGTAATTCGATCGCTTTAATGATCAGATTTAATAAGGCAAAATTTAAATTTAAAAATTACTGATAGGTATAATTAAGCATTCTGAACATCTGATGAGTCACGCATGCGTGACACTTGCAGAATGCGCCAAAATGACGAATTTCTATGACATGGGTGAAATTTATTGAAATTTATATGTAATTTTCGCAAGGTTTCTCAACTATGTAGAGTTGTTTTATAAGTCTCACAGCAGGAGAAACAATATTTGTTTTTTTGCGCACAGTCTAGCTCCGTTTTTAGAAGAAATGTATCGAAATAGAGGGGAAAATATATGAAAACCAAAAAGGGGTAACTATGAACAAAATTTTTATGTAAGTCCAATTTTTTATAGTGTTACAATTTAATTTTGTTTTCGTCTTGTGAGTAATATTCTTGAGAGTCTATATTTAAAAATACTAATAATTCGATTTTGATTGCCGTGTATTGTTTTTGAAATTTTTATAATTTTCAACATTTTAGTCATGTAAAGTCAAGATCTCACAAAATCTCGCAAAACAATTGGTACATTTCAGCAGTAAGAAACATTGTTATAACCTGCGGTCATGCGCGACTTTGACAGTTAGCGGTGTTTAATTAAATGAAAGTGCACGTCAAAAAACAGGCTTCTGCAGCAACCACATTAAAGTGGTTCTCAAATGACCTGCTCAACAACGCGAAACTTTTTTCACATTTTCTTACTCTTTTTCAATTCCTACTATTAGCTCACACCCTCTATATATTTATATATCTTGTTCAAATACATTTTTTTTAAACTTGTAGTGGATGACACTTGATGTTAATACAGTTTTTTCAAATAGTAATTCATTAATTAAATTACATTAATTAATTTTAGTTTCATATTTCATTTCTGTTCAAAAGTATAGACTCACTCCATTTCATTTCTGTTCAAAAGTATAGACTCACTCCATTTCATTTCTGTTCAAAAGTATAGATTCACTCCCTATTTTAGTCTCCTTCGCCCGCGCGCCGCCTGATCTTTGTCCGTGAACAGCACCATTATCTTTTTACGCGTGAATATTTCGCTATGGTACTTCCTTGTGAAGTTTGGTAATTTTTGAAATTTAATATTTGGAAAACGGCATAATCCTTAGATTTGAAATTTATATCAATAAAAATACAATTTTTTACCTTTCTAACGCAGTTTGTCTAACAATTTTGTGAGGAATACTTTTCAAGCTATTAATTTTTGGTATTTTAGCTATTTATTTTTTATTTAATTTTTAATACATTTAAAAAATTTCTCTTATATAAGATATTTAGCAGGATATAAATTTAGGAATAAATACCGTCAGTGGCGAAGCGTGTAGATCGCTGGAAAAAAAATTTCTTTTTGACCTAAGTAGGAATTGACTTTACATTTTTCAAAAATATATTACTTGTTTAAATATTGTTGGTAATATATCATGAAAATAATCTCCGCAAATTGATTTTTGTGACAGTTTATTTACTTCATTTAAACTCATCAAGATAAAAAGTACTTAACTCAATTTCAAAGAGGAAGTGAAATCCATGATGCAATATGAAGAGGTTTTTACAAACTCGTGAATGTGAACTGAACAAGCAAGTAAGAAGTAAAATTCGTATGAATGACGTGAGTTGACTTTACGTCATTTCTAACCAATCAAAGAACTAAAAAAATGACATCATATAAAAAGGACTAAATGGTTGTTTCTTTTCTGCTATATAGAACTTTAAAATAGAAGCTTTTTCTCGCGTATTGGAAACGAACATGTAATTTCGTTCTCCCTTAAATTAAATTAAATTTAACTAATGTTTAAATTTAAAATTATGTAACTATTAAATATAAGAAATGTAAATTAAATACTTTAAACTGTATAATGAATAATGTTTTATTAATTAACAATATTTTCACATTTCACAATCACATAGTGAATCATCAAGGATTTAAAACATAGTGTGTGCCACATATAATGGATAATTCATTACCATGGATTAATTAGTGTACATCATTAATAAACGGATTCATCGACATGGAGACTGGCAGACCTGGCACGCGGGCAAATGAGGAGTGACTATGAATGCTGAAAAAGGAGGTAAGTAAATATCTTACCTGTCTTTTGATAAAGTACAATTGTTTATTTATATATTGCTAATTACTTTAGAGCGCGCAAAACTACTAGCTACCTTCAAAATTTACTAACAAATATAAAGCCATAAAATTGGCAGGCCTGACTATTGAAAATGTTTGGAATCGAAATGAGCGTTCCACTTTTTGATAAATGAATTATTTATCGAGTTATAAGCGATTCGTGTCACGTGACGACACTTTTTTGTTTACGTTTTCGCGAAACCGTGTCGGCAATTCAGTTCAAAACGCCGACTTTGACAATATTTCTGAAAGATCTTTAACCAAAAAGATCTGAAGCCTTTACCAAAAAAATGGAAAACGTATGTCAATTACATAGTTTTTGAATAAGAACACCTGCCGATTTAATGCGTTTACGAACAAAATAATTTTTGAGGATTTGTAGATTGTTTTCTTGTTTAAAAATACTTGATTAAATAAAAAATACTTGAATTAAATATTAGAATAATTAAATAATAGAAATTAGTTATAATATTATAATATATAATTATATATATATATATTATTATATATATATATTTAGAAATTTTACATATATATATTATATATATATATATATATATATGTGTGTGTGTAGATTATTTACTTGTTTAAAGTTTTTATATTCTTGATTGCGTTAATTTAAGTTAAGGGTTATTAAATTAATGTTTTAAGGGGGTTTGTAGTTTTAGATCCATATTTTTAACCTAAAATATTAGGTGCCTAAAAGATCAATTTCAGAAAAGATATTTTTTCTGTCATTAACGATGTCATTTCATTTGGAAAAAACCAATGAATAAGTATTTGTATTGTTATTTTAGCTTCGGAACTGAAGAGGTTAAAGAAAACTATTTATATTTAAATAAATCTCAAAAGCATTACTATTTTATTAAAGGAAAGAAAAATAGAATTTTTTTTTATTTCATAACTTAACTATTTTTGCATATTTGCAACATATTTGCAATGTTTTGGTATCTATAATGGCATCAATCTATTATACGTGAAAAAACACATAATAAGGTATATTGAAAGATAAGATCGCATATTATATGCGGTCAATGTGTGTAAAAAAGGCCACTTCGTCACAGCGTGACACTCGTCGCGAAGAGTTTAAAATTTAAATTATACGTGTAAATTTTTTGAGATGTTAACATGGAATGCAAAGAACATTACTCCAGTTATCTAGACTAGACTAACGCGTTCTGGGCACAATAGAGAAAGTACTGATAATTAGATTTATAAAAAAAGTTAAGTTCTGAAATAAAAAAAATTCTATTTTTATTTCCTTTAATAAAATGGTAGACCAGATGTATGATAAATATGACATCGCTTTTACTACAAACAATTATGAAATTTCAGTAGAGTACAGGCATTTAGAGATATTACTTGAATATCTCTATAACAAAGCTAAATGTTTTGTTATAAAATAATGAGTTTCTTAATTAGTTCTTCGGAGTTAGTTAGTATTTAAGAACCGAGCAATACATTAAATTAAAAACTGTTGAAATACTAACTTACAATTACCCAAATACATACATCAAATGTTCAAGCTAATCATTAATTTTAAACTAGTTTAACCTATTTGCATCGTAAGAGCATATATGAGTACATTTCAGGATTTTTTTAAAATTCAGAACATCCGAATCCATTCTGGCCCCACCAGTGGCTGAGAGGTTGTGCTCTCGAAGCTGGTAGACGGGAGGTGCTGGGTTCGTTCCCAATCGCGCCCGTCGGCCTAATCGTTCGGAGTTTTCGTGGTTTTCTTCCAGCCGTGGATTTATCCATGCGTAAATACGGATTAGGTTCCCTTAGAAAGACCCCCACATAGGGCACTCCCCCCGGGCCTATATCCCTAGTGTAGATAATTGGCCGTCAATAATCAACCCAACCCAACCCGAATCCATTCTGGAAATTTCGAAAGAAATTTTTTTTTTACATTATGTAATCATGAATCGTCTGTCAATAAAGAAAGCAGCTATTAATATTCAGAATTTCTGTTATGAATTCGGACTATCTTTATAACAAAGGAATTGATGCATGTTTCGAATCCAAATGGCTTAAACAGGAATTTCAAGAGAAATATTGCTGTACTATCTACAAATTTATAATTTATAGAAAAGTATATTTTTACGAGTGAGAACATACAGTTCGCATTCCAATATATATATATATATATATATATATATGTGTGTGTGTGTGTGTGTGTATTTAATTTCTCATATCGATCCGGATAATTACAGTTCTGATAGTTGGAATGTTACTGTAAAATACTTGAAAAATAAACATTTTAACAACACTTTTGTTGACAACTTTCTTCAACTATAATAAATTTCTTACCGGGAATTTTCACTCCATATACTATACAGGATGCAAAATCCAAAACTTTACTTAGAATACTTTCTACCTCTGTAGATGACACATTTTCTCCTTTCCATCGAAAGGTGTCACCAAATCGATCTTTAAAGTATAAAAATCCATCTTCATCCATAATAAATATATCACCTACAAAAGCATATATGTATTTTTAAAATAAAGTATAATCCATAATGTTGAATCTTAAAATATTCCGGCATATAACGCGAACCTCAAATAAACATATTTCGAATTATAAATATTTTTTTAGTAAGGTAAAGCCAGGAGAGATGGCGCGGTCGGAGAGATTGCGCACATAGAGGTTCGGGAGGAAGGAGTAGAGTGAGAGCGCAACGACTCCAGGTAGTTGTACAACAACAGTAGTGGAGTGTCTACTTGAAAGTGCACGTTGATTGCTTTGAGCGTCTAAGATAAAGTATTGTTATTTTGTTTTGTTTTCCCAAAGTAAGTGCTTGAATTTTCATAGCTATTCATCAGAATTTCTATAGAATGTCAACAGTACAAAATATTTTTAACTTAAACGATTTCTCATAAGCTACTAATCTAGACTAACAATGTGAACATCAACGGTTCGTTTTAGTAGCGGCCATGTTTAAATAAAAGGCCGCGCAATCTCTCCTACCGCAATTGGAGAGTTTGCGCATCTGCTACTTAGGAGAGATGACGCATTGTTCCCATTAGTTTTCTAGGAGAGATTACGCAGCTTATTGGTAAATTTGCATAAAAAATGAAAAATGAAAATGGACTAATTTTAAGTTAAACGTGTTATTAAGTTAGATAATTTTATTTTGTAATCTTATCTGGACTTGCTTTTTCTGATTCTTTATTTTTTTTCCTTTAATTAAAATTTTTTAATCGTTTTTTAAATTATTTCCTTTTTCTGATTCTTTAAGCATTAGGTTGAAATATTCACTCCCAATACAATAAAATTTGTTTACAAAAACCTTACAGCAATGTCATTTAAATGTAATTATTATTGTTAACAATTTAATTGTAGTTATTATTAGTAACAATCTCTCCTACCCATGTGCGCAATCACACCAACCCTGTAAGGAGAGATTGCGCAAAATAACTTTCTTTGTTTTATTACAACTTTTCTATTAAATTGCAACATAACAACAAAATAGCAATGGAGATGCATAAAAAACAAATGAAGTAAAAATTATTCATCGATAGTTTAGCAAAAAATTAATATTTAGATTTTTTATTGCTGTTCTTTTGAATTGTGCGCAGACTATCCTAGCTTTACTTTATAGTGAAATAAATACGGCACAACAACTGGTTATAATTTATTAAATAAAATTTCTGTTTC
Organism: Maratus michaelseni; assembly: GCA_963931845.1. Lineage (NCBI taxonomy): Eukaryota > Metazoa > Arthropoda > Arachnida > Araneae > Salticidae > Maratus > Maratus michaelseni. Next base: position 135,655,025 of record OZ007596.1, read on the forward strand.
GAAAAATGTTTCTTTGAAGTGCACGTTATACTTCAGAATGTGAGATATGCACCTGCACTGCACCTACACGCATGCGCGGCATCGTATTACTGCTTATTTCACTGTTTATTACTGCTAATTTTACGGTATAATACTGGAAGCTGGGTGCCAGTATTATACTGTAAAATCAACACTTTTTTTTGCAGTGTCATTCTGTTTTGACACGATAAGAAGTTTAATGGTTTACTTACATTGAATACCACTAGTTTTTTTAATAGTAAACTTTGCCTTATTTAATCTCGGAAATCTGCGAATAAATAAGGCGAAAATTACAATTAAAGAATACTGGTACGCTATGTCCGTAAATCATTAAACCTATAGTCGTTCTAAAACATAATTAAGTGTTTTGTTGCAGTAAATACATGCGTCTTAGATTTAGACACACTGAGTGCGTATGCAACACATGTTTTGTAAATACAATAGCTCTTTGTTATACCGATCCCCGATAAATCATTTATTCGGATGTAACACTCATTTTCCTTGTCTCCCAAAAAGAAGAAAAAATATATCTAATAAAATGTATGTACTTTTTAACCACCTACCTATGGATAACAATAGTTAAATGTCATCCTCTATGGCTTGCTTTATTAAAAATGATGCAAAATATGTATAAACTTAAGTGTTGCGCCAAATGTAAAATATTTATATTTGCAAATTACCTTTATTCGTAATTTTTCTTATGGCCTCGACTGTATCGTGCTATTTTCGGCGTCTCCACCTCCCAACAGACGTAAGAAAAACGAGGACTACTGCAGTAAGTTAACAGCTTCTTTAAAACATATTAGAATACGATCATTGTTTAAAACAATAACGCTGCAATAATGCAGTGATAATGAAGTATTCGCCCCTCGTTATTCGCGTCGCACAATGGGGCGGTTTGACGATCTAGATGAACAAAATTATTGCGTTGAAGTTTAATTAAGTTTTGCTGGTTTTTCGAATGTATCACTAATAAAATACTCAAACAGTGATAAATATTTGGTTTATTTAATTTTTTATATTATTATTACTATTATTTATTTTATTATTATTATTTATATTAATATTATTTATATTATTATTATTTGTATTATTATTTATTTATACTATAATATTGTATTGTCATTAAAACTGCACATGTATTCAACATTTCAACTCAATCAAATAATTAAAAGTGGTTTAAAATTGACTTGCAAGATTTGATCTAAACATTCTTACATATACTTCAAGTTAATAATTAATTAACAAGTAAATTAATAATTCGCAAATTTTCGCAGGAATTTTCTTCAGTTTCCAATACTTTAGGAATGACACTTTGATTTTTAAAAATGCTTATTGCTTAATAATGCTTAATACTGTGTTAAAAATAATATAATATAATCACTTGTTAACTTTAAATTAAAGTCTAATTAATGCTTAAATTGATAAAAACATGAAATGTTTAAAAATACCTTTTAATGTAGATTACATATATTTCATTCGCTCTATCGACTACATCTTCAGATCTAAATAATAAATAAAACATTCTCGCACAGTTTTTTGAAAACGGTAAACATAAACCACGAGATCACATGTCCAAGGTAAGCAGGTGCTTAAATTGGTCAAACTAGAAAACGTGAAAATTATTATTTATTATTATTGCTTTTTGAATCTGTAGATCATCGCGTGCCAAATTTTAGGTAATTCAAATGAAGCGGCTTCGTTGCAAATGTGATCTTTTTTGCAAATATATTTCTATTGATTCACGGACCTTCGACATGCGATCTCGTGGTTTATGTTTACCATTTTCAAAAAACTATGTGAGAATATTTTATTTATCATTTAGATCTGAAGATGTCGCCGATAGAGCGAATGAAACATATGTAATCTACATTAAAAGGTATTTTTAAACATTTCGTGTTATGTTTTTTATCACTTTAAGCATTAATTAGACTGTGTTAAAAGTTAAGATAAATTTTGTAAACATGATGGCACTTATTTTCAAGCAACAATGGGTTCAATCATGTGACAAATATGTGAAATATGTCCAGTAAACTCGTACTTTCAAATAAAAGACAATTGTCACGACGTGCTTTCGAACTTACAAAAAACTAGTGTAACCATTAAAACTCCCTCAAACCAACTGCTTTCTTTTCGGTCGTAGTTAATCGACACCTCGGATTTTTTCAACAAAACACGTACGGAGCTCGACAAAAGAGACATTCAGCTACCCGTAAACGCGGTCTTGTTAAATTCCGAGATAATCGGAAAAATGAATTTTGTCCACCTAGATCATCAAAACGCCCCACTATGCGATAAGAAAAAAGCATGATATAACCGCGGATATTAAAAATATAAGTACAATGATAATCCTCAAATAATTGTTGTATATCTAACATTAAAACATTAGTTTATTAACATAATTGCAATTTTAAAATAAAATTAATAGTAGAGAGACTTTTATTATGGACATACAGATAAGTTGCTCAACCCTTTGAACTCACTTTTTTAACTCAGACCGTCAATGCACTTATTTTCTCTGAAAAGTGACCTGTGCACGATTGCCAGGAAAATACTACCACTGAATTTTGAATACCACTATTTCAGTAGAGAAAAAGGTCAATTTTTATATTACAGAAAATCTGTGATTAAGTAAGGCAATCTTGTCTATTATAATACAAAGGCAACACAAAAGCGTAAAGGTTGACAGCTGTGGTTATAAAAGATCTGGTCTGTGGTGTCTGGTGACCACCGACAACCAAGAGTGTTGCGATGTATACAATTTCAAGGCTGCCCTATCGTGCGAGTGCTAGGGGCTAAAAAATTAATTCAAAATTGAACTTTCAAAAAAATAATAAGAGCAATATATCTGAAGCGAAGTAACTAGGTGTTACTCTATTGAATAAACGACTGGTTGTATAGTCTATAAAAAAGAGCTGTAATTCAAATAATTTGAAATAAAAGCCGAACAATGAGGGTTGATTCAATGGGCTATGAAGCTTTACCTATAGATTGCAAATGTGGAGAGTGGCTGTAAAGGTGTAACTTACATTAGGAAAATAAATAAATTTAGAAAAATATTACCCGTTATGTAAAAAGAACATTTCAAAAATCCCATTCTTTCACGACCAAAACTTAACCAGTTATTACTTTGAATTTTATTAATTGGCAGTGTTTTTAAAGTTGCGTTACAGTTCTACCAAAAAATTTTAATAAAACTTTTTTCCTTAAATAACCAAAGAAAATATTACAAATTCTGCGATTTAAATATTAAATAGAAAGTTTCCAATCTCCAATAGAGGTGCCAGAATCTTCGGAAATTCCAAGAAGTTTAAGAACCTTTTTTCTCTGGCAATGAAAGCGAATAGAAGAGATACTGTATATTTAATTTTAAAAGAACAAAATTACACATATAAAAATCAAAATATACCTGTATTTAAAATTTAATATAAAATCAAATTTTCGCACTGACTCAGCTATCGAAGAATTATATTCCGTACCTGAAGTAAAAACCCTGTCTCCTTTTTGAAAGCAACTTCTGATAATTTTTTTACTTGATTCTGCGGCATTTATATATCCATCAAATTGTGTAATTGGGTGACTGTTTGAAACTTTTCCAACTAATTCACCAAGTTCACCTATATCACAAAATTAAGAAATATTAATGAATATTAAAATCATAATAAAGTACTTCAACTTTTGATTACTGGCTTGGACTGACAACTATTTTTATATTCACTCATATCACAATTTACAAAAGCATTTCTTTGTGGTAGATTTATCTTGAAATTAACTTGGTATAAGTGTATGGCAGATGTTGCTGAGAATATAATACTGAAATATTCTCTGGGACGACGTATGTACCAACGCCGTAATAAAAAGGCTTGAAATGTAAAAATTTAGTTTACTCTTTGACTACGGGAAGGGATTTTATTCTGGACAACCTGAATTTTTGGGATGTTGGAATTTGCCGCAAAACCCCAGATCGGAGCAAAGTAGAGAAGTATGCATGAAGTGATGAGAAAAGCATGCAGTTTTATATAGCAACAGTTTGTTTGCCATATATATATATTATATATACAGGGTGATTATAAAAAATATCCCGATATATGAGCCCCTAACTATCATACTGTTCACAGAAACTGAATGAAATTTTGGTTTAAAGTATTTTGAGGTATGCGCTCAAGAATCATATAAAAAACAACAGTTAAATTCTAACAGTTAATGTTACAGTGACGAAATTTCGAAAATTTCAAATGGCAACACCTACTTTTTTTTATTGGAATGTGATCTTCATAGTGAAAAACCATAAAAAGCGTTGGAACGGTACCTGTAGCACGAAAATCGCCGGCGCTAGACAGACTAAGAAGAATAATGAAAACAACCAATAAGGACAGAGAAGCAACAGAAAACAAAACATTTTATTGTGTTTCATACATTTTCCATTTCACACACGACGACACTTTACATGCGCAGATGGTGGATAGCACTGAAAAATAAAATGTTTTACTTTCTGTTGCTTCTCTGTCCTTTATTGGTTGTTTTCACTTTTCTTCTTAGTCTGCCTAGCGTCGGCGATTTTCGTGCTACAGGTACCGTTCCAACGCTTTTTATGGTTTTTCACTATGAAGATCACATTCCAATAAAAAAAAGTAGGTGTTGCTGATTGAAATTTTCGGAATTTTGTCACTGTAACCGTAACTGTTAGAATTTAACTGTTGTTTTTCACATGATTCTTGAGCGCATACCTCAAAATACTTTAGGCCAGAATTTCATTCAGTTTCTGTGAACGGTATGACAGTTAGGGACTCATATATCGGAATAGTTTTTTTATAATCACCCTGTATATTATAGATATATAAACATTATATATATATATATATAGTATATTATTATTGTTTTTTATATACAACTTACTTTCGTTTGTATATAAAAATAGATAAATGGCTTCTTCACATTAAATAAATTGTATAAATATTGAAAAAAATGCTGGTGTATATGAAACAGTGATTAGGTTTACAGAAAAAATATATTTTCTGTCAAATTGCCTTCTCACTCCAAAGCTATTTTCTCTATTTCGTCAAGGCCCCTATATTATGAAAAAGTAATTTTTCCCCTTGAAAAAGATTTTATGTCTCTTGATTATATGTATCAGTTTGGAAGAGATTTGTCCAGAATTATTGAAGTTATCGTGTCCATAAAAAAATTATTTATATAGATAGATAGATAGATAGATAAAGTTTTGAACTGGGGGTGGTTTTGAGTTCTGGGAGTCCTGATCGGCGTAGATCTGCCAAAAATTTTCAGAAATTCCAACATAGTGGAGACTGTAATAGGTAGTATTTCTTAATAAATCTACCTAAAATAAATAATAATTTTCACGTTTTCCAGTTTGACCAATCTAAGCACCTGCTTGCATTGCACATGTGATCTCGTGATTTATGTTTACCACTTTCAAAAGCTTTGCGAGAATATTTTATTTATCATTTTGATCTGAAGATGTCGCCGTTAGAGAAAAGGAAACATATGTAATCTATATTAAAATGTATTTTTAAACGTTTTGTGTTATATTTTATCAGTTTAAGCAATAATTACACTTTTAATCTTTTACAGGGTTCGTACGGATCAGGGAATTTTCCAGGAGTTTCACCAATATTTTCTTTATAGAAAAAGAAATCTAGGTTAAACTGGCGAAACTTCGCCTTCTTTTAACCCTTTCAGGGGCAAGCACGTTGAATTCCCACCGGAATTTGGGAAAGAATTTAGTTCAAAATAAGAATAAGCGATTTTTCAACTTTTTCTCGTCAAAGTTAAAAAAGTAAAATTTAAATAAAAGTTTCTGGTTTGAATCGGATTAAAATTAGGTGGTATATAATATATACCACCGCCCCTCAAAGGGTTAAGCAGATATTTTCTGTAATAAAATACGGTACCGAAGAATTTCCTGGTCGCAAAATTCCAGGAGACGTACGAACCCTGCTTTTATGCAGTTTTGATTTTAATGTAATGTATTCCTTGATTTAGCGGCAGCCTCGATTTAACAATGATTTGCAAAAGACCCTTTGCAATCTTTAAATGGAGGTTTGACTACATTTTATAGCATCTTTTAAGTATATTATTAAGTAATTCTGTTGGTACTGTTAACAAAAATTATTTTTTAAATAAAATTAACGACAATTGTAAAACCACTTTCCTTGATCTCAAATTCCACTGGCAAATAATATAATTAAACCTAGGGCATTTAAACAATATCTCGTTAGGAGATTAATATTTTTTCATTCTTTTTCCTATGTACTGTTCTTAAAAGATGTCCCTTTTTAATAGTTTCCAACATAATTGAAAAGTGTTTATAAATTCGGTTTGTCTGTCTGTCAATCTGCCGTCTGTCGGTTTGGCGTATGTCCGTGCTCTAACTCGCGTAAATAAACTTGGATTTCCATGCAATTGATATAGGTTGTTGAAGTTTACTATGACATGTTTGGTATTGAAAATGAAGTACGTAGCCTTTAGTTCGTTTACAGGAACACTCAAAATAATTCCGTTACATTTACTGTCTATGGGGAAAAATGGTTTGTGGTGTATTTTAATGAGGTTTCATTATTTCAAACATATTGTAACTGGTATATCTCACTGAGGTGCACTACGGTATAATATGGTGGGCTTAGCATTTATCGTTCATTTACAGGGACACACAAAAGAAGAATTCTGTTACAGTAATGTGTATGAACATTAATTATTGAATGAACATTAATATTTGAAAGTGCGTTTTCTGTTGTGGTAAGCGTTTTTAGCTTTAAATAATTTTTTGAATTTTATTTGGTATATGTATAAATTCTATAGAAAGATGATATGCAGGGTTGTACAAAAGATCCCCGGTACATTTCTGCTTATTGAAAGAAATCGCTGAAGAAGAATTTTTAATTCGTTTCTTTATATTTCAGTCAGATATTCAGTAAGGTTTCTGCATGTATCGGAAATGATTTTGTATACATCGGAAAGGTTTCTGCATATATCGGAAATGTTTCTGCATACATCGGAAATGTTTTTGTATACATCGGAAATGTTTCTGTGTGTTTTGGAAATGTTTCTGTGTATTTCTGTATCATAATTTCTTTTATTTAGGAGAACGATACACTTTTTTAAAAGAGTTAATATTTATCCGATTCAATTTTATTGCATATTAATATTAAACTTGCAGTTAATCTTTTGTTGTACATACAAAGTTAAATAACTCGTTCGATAGTTTCTCTATACTCTTGTTCCATGAATCTATAATAAATATTAGATATTTGATTGATGAATAATATTATATAGTACTAGTATTAATAAAGTACAGATAGCACAGTTTATACATATCTTTATCATCTTTTCGTTTTGAGATTGGTTCCGATTCATAACTTTTCTAATGATGAAATGTATCCTTTATATGACAGAACAAATTCCTAATTTCACTTATACTATACGTTTTTCACTCAGTTTTTATGAATCAGATATTTGTAAATAAATAACGTTGAAAATTTGATTTATAGATCTATAAATAATTCTCTCACGAAACCCTATTACTCCCGCTCCGTTGTCTGTCCGTCACAGAGCCATTCTCAAAAACTATGTAATTTACAGAGTTGAAACTTTGTATATATAACTGAATACCAGCTATGAAGAGCTCAAAATAATAAAATTTGAAAAATTCGTATTATTTTAATAAATAGAAATGAAAAACCAAAATTCTAACAGCTTTCCCTTATTAAATTTAAACATTTTTCGTTATAGCAGATGCCAAAAATTAAAAATCCAGGATGTTCATTCTACAATAATTAATTTTCTATCAGACGATTTCCACGTGAAAAATGAAAATGAAATAAAAAGTTTCCCCATTGAAAAAAAGATTAATATGAAATAAAATTTATTGATGTCATAGTGGTAACAAAATGGAAAGATTTCTCAATAATACAAGGAGTATGAGTATGTGTATATACACAAAATAGATTAATATCACGTCATTAGAGAATTAAAAAGAAAATCTGAAGTCATATCGGAAGTTTAACGGATTTTTCAAATGTTTCAGAATAATACAAAGCGAGTATCAATATGAGTAATAGAGAATATTAAATATATGAGTTTGAGGAACGTATTGAATCATGATAAAAACCCGATTATGGAAATATTCGCATATTTTAACATTTTGAAAGTGTACAACATGTTCAATTTTGAAATTATTATTTTTTTAAATATCGCATTTAGTCCACATGACACATATTATTATGACAGAATATAATAGCGGGCTTCGTCCGCTATCGGGCTGGTTTAGATATTCGAAAAAACGAGAAAAATAGACCGGTAAATTTTTATTTTATAAAAAACATGCCTTTTTTTATGGTTGCTAAATGAAATTTATTTGGATTTTCTAAGGAAAGGATAAAGTGTTTTGAAAGGAATATTAAACGAAACCCTTTGAAAGATCTTCGATCACACTTACCCACTTGTTTTAAAATGCAGCCTCATGAGTTCCATCCTCTAAATAGATACTCAATGAAAATATTTAATTTCCCCATACTTATAAATAGATAGATTTTAATAATACCTTTCAAATTTTTTTTTTTAAATCTTGTAAATAGATATGCTAATTGATAATATTTTATATCTGTGGTAATTATTTTATTTTCACGAATTGTATACTTATAAATAGATATATTGATAAAAATGTTTTGTATATTTGTAAATATTTTTAATATAGTGTTTTATAATTATCATGCTTCTAAATATATTCATTTAAAGGTATTATTTTATTCGTATAACTTGAGAAGTGCTGAGATAACCTGAGAAAATATATATCTTTTTATAAGTATACAGTTCATGAAATAAAATAATTATTTACAGATACAAAATCTTTTGACATAATATCTCTACTTACAAAATTAAAAAATATATTTATTTAAAGGTATTAAAAATAATACATCTATTTTGAGAAATAAAGCATTTTCATAATGTATATGTATCTGTTTACAGAATGGAATTCACGAGACCGGATTTAAAAAAAAAGAATTATTTATAGATTTATAAATCAAATTTTCAATTATATTTATTTATAAATATCTGATTCATAAAAAATGAAGGAAAAACGTATAGTCTAAGTGAAATTAGGAATTGGTTCTATCATATAAACGATACATTTCATCATTAGAAAAGTTATGAAACGGAACCAATCTCAAAACGAAAAGATGTTAAAGACGTATATACGGTGCTATCTGTACTTCATTAATACTAGTACTACATTATTATTCATCAATCAAATATCTGATATTATTATAGATTCATGGAACAAGGGTATAAAGAAACTACCGAACGAGTTATTTAACTTTGCATATACAACAAAAGATTAACTGCAAATGTAATATTGGTATGCAATAAAATAGAATCTGATAATATTAATTATTTTTAAAAAAGCATATTGTTCTCTCAAATAAAAGAAATTGTAGTACAGAATACTTACAGCTCATATAAATACGTTGCATCTGCATCTGTTTTAAGCTGTCTTTCCTCTCAAGAACAATACAAATCACGTGATAATGACATGTGCAGTATGATGAGTAGATGAGCATGCACAAATATTACTTCATTTTGAATTCCATTTTTAAACTCTACACGGAATGAGACGGCAATTCCGAATTTTTCAGCAACCAACATTTTACACTACCTATTTGAAAATATTTCCGCTATGGAATGTAACGTTTCTGACTTCTTCAGAGTATTCACCGCTTTGAATATTTTTCCGAAAATACGTGTAACGATTCCGAAATAACAAGTAACTGAAGAGAACACAAAGTTTACTATAAATTTCCGGAAACCTTTCCGCCTTGTGCCGAAACGCTTCTGAGTTTTTTTTTATAGTATATATACAAATCCATAGATCATATACAGGGCTGAACATAAGAACTCGGATGTTTTTCCTTCTCGTAACTGCTGAAATTGGGTTTTCAAGTGTGTTACGTATTTTCTAAATTGTTCACAAAGACATCATATTTCGCATTATTAAATATTGAAGTTTTGGTACAGTATTTTGTTAGTGTTGGAAAGTGCTTCATTATCTGTATTTGATGAATGATTTTTCGTTCTTGTTTTGTTAGTTGTCAAAATATTTCTAAAATGTATGCTTAATTTATGTGAAATGGTACAATCGTGCTCATTTTTGCTAAGATTTTTCCACATAAAATTGTAAATTAAGTATACATTATAGAAATATCCTATTATATATATATATATATATCTAAGAAAAAAAAGAGACATCCTTTAAGAAGTGTACACAGATAACAGAAGTGAAATATATTAATTTTCTGAGGAGATATTTTAAAAATACGATCGCATTACACGCCCATTGGTTTAACATTAGCGAGGAAATTTTTAGATCTCATTGACCAACTGCCTTTATATTTTTAACGTTTTCATACACTTCTTAACCCCTTCAGTCCTGGTACCACGTATAGGTTCCATCTAGGGTGCGTATGGTTTCATTTTTTGTACTAGAATATTCTAGTTGTAATCTTTGCCTTGTAATGATCGGAGAATTTACGGATTAAATAAGGCAAACATATATACAGTAGAATCTCGTTACAATGAATGTCACTTTAACGAAATTTTCAGTTTAACGAATATTCTTTGGATTGTTAAAAGAACATCCTATATTTTCACATTATAAAAATATTCACTTTAACGAATTTCATATTAACGAATTTTTCAAATTAACGAATTTATTGAAAACATAAAAATAATAATTATTTCAGTTTCATGAATGTTGAGTTGACAAGAAAAAATCTGTTTTGAAAAACTAAAATCTTAAAGAAAACTTTCGTCGGAAACTCAATGAAGGAGAGGCAGACAACAGTAACAAGTGGGTAAGTGTAATCGAAGATCGTATAAAGGGTTTTGTTTAATATTCCTTTCAAAACAGTTTATCCTTTCTTTAATAAATCCAAATAAATTTCATTTTCCAAAAAAAGTCCTGTTTTTTATAAAGTAAAAATTTACCTGTCTGTTTTTCTCGTTTTTTCGAATATCTGAACCGACTCGATAGCGGGCGAAGCCCGCTATTATACTCTGTCATAATAATATCCGTCATGTGGACTAAGTTCGATGTTAAAAAAAAAAATCAATTTCAAAATTAAACATGTTGTATGAGACCTTCAAAATGTTAAAATGTGCCAGTATTTCCATAATAGGGTTTTTATCATGATTCAATACGTTCCTCAAACGTATATATTTACTATTCTTTATTACTCATACTGATACTCTCTTTGTTTTATTCTCAAACATTTGAAAAATCCGTTATGACGTCAGATTAATTTTCTTTTAAATTCTCTAATGACGTCATATTAAGCTATTTTCTGTATTTACACATACTCACAGTCCTATGTTTGAAAATTTCAGTTTTATTACCAATATGACGTCATGTTAATCTTTTTTTTTTCAATTGGTGAAACTTTTGATTTCATTTTCATTTTTCACGTGGAAATCTTTCAATAGAAAATTAATTATTGTAGAAAGAAGTTTATTGTGGAATTTTAATTGTTGGCAACTGCTATAACGAAATTTTTTTTAATTTAATAGGAAAAGGCTGTTAGATTTTTGTTTTCCTATTTCTGTAATAAAATAATACGATTTTTTCGAATTTTAATATTTTGAGCTTCATAGTAGGTGTTTAGCTATAAGTACACAAATTTTCATGCCTGTAAGTTACATAGTTTCTGAGAATGGCTCTGGGACGGACAGACAACAGAGCGGGAGTAATAGGGTTTCGTGAGATGAACGAAACCCTAAAAATGAAGCTGAGGATGATTGTCCATCAAGTACCGAAGATTTTGTTATACAATCAAAAGCTCTAAAGAATCTCTATAGAACATTGAAATTCTTAAAAAGTAGTTACTCCAGCAAAATATTATTCAAAAAACATTTTACACAATTTGATTAGAAAAATACATTGTCAACTTCAGTGCATAGAAAAAAACTTCTGATTTTCTTTTTTTTTTCTTTCTTTCTTTCTTTCTTTCTTTTTCTTTTTTTTTTTTAAATAAATAAAGTTACATGAACGGCAGATGTCAGCGAGTTAGTCTCTAGAAATTCGTTATATCGAGATTCTACTGTATATACGGAATTACTGGTTTAAAAAACTTAAAATGTTGTTAAATAATGCTTGTCCTGAAGGGGTTAAACTATGTCTCTTTTAATTGACAAAATATTTCTAAAATATAGGATTAATTTTATTTGACGTGTTAAAATCTCACTCAGCTTCGCAAATTTTTTAACACAAATTAAATATAAAACCAGTGGATCCGTGCAAGGATTTCTCACTGCAGTCTAATAATTTTTAGCAGTATCTAATATTTTTTAGATGCAGGTTTAAACTTCTAAATAAAAATTAAGGATAAAAACATCTGCAAACAACATTTTAGTCCTGCGAGAATATCATTTCATTTATTCCTAACAATAAAGTCTCATCGAAGATAGAAAAAGGCACGCGCGAGGAAACAAAAAATAATAATTGTATTTTAACTGCGTTAGAGGATGACGTCATCTTCTTCGTGAAATATACGGGACAACGAAAAATAAATTGAAATACACTTAAATTACAATTAAATATAATACAACAAATCATACCTTTTATGCTAAACGTGTAAAATACCACTGCTTCGATCCATCAATAATATTTTTTTCTTCTAAACGTTTCGATTTCAGTTTTGGTTTTTAATCATAAATATAAAATAAACCCGTGAGAAAAGTCACATTTTACCTCTTTTGTACTATTTATTATTTTTTATAATCATTGTTGAGCATCCTATAATGCGTTATTTTATTTTTGTGGCAACAGTGATTGGAAAAAAAGCTTTCATTTTATTTATGAAAACAATGCTGAATTAATTTTTAATTAACAGAAATTTTTAATAAAAAACATGTTTTAACGAAATGTGAGTGGACTATGTCAGAAGCCGCTTGAAAAACCTTTCAAATGATACCTCATTTTTTGTTGTACGTTTTGCAAAATCATAGAAAAAGGGATGTTGACAACAGAAATAATATATGTATGATTAAGCATATAAAGGACATGTTAAAAAAAGTACATAACAATTTATTCGTAATGACTGGCACATTCTTCCTATCCTTTCAATTTTAATTAAACTGAAATTGAAATAATGTCTGAAACCATATCTACCCTATTAAAATCCGTGCGCGTATCTATCTATGTAACCCCAAAAACTCGGAAACCACAGGGCGCAGGGATACGAAATTTGGCACACGGGTTGCTCGTAGGGGGCACATGAACGATTGGGGCAAAAAATTCGAAAATTTTCAATATTTATTAATTTTCAAATTTAATTATTAATTTTATGTTTTTGACGAATTTTTGCCTTTTTTATGTTCAACCCGTAATCGCGCGAGTTCTAACCAGTTCTAAATGTTTACTGCAATGTGAGATATATACAGTGTCTCACATAAGTGATGGGACACTTGTGCTTTACAAAAGGAAACTAATCAAATAAATTAAAAAAACATGTACACATTTTTTTTGTGGGTGTGTTTCATACTTAAATTTAGTAAAGATTATTACATAACATACATTTTGTCAAAATATTAAAATATTAATTTAATAAAAATACAAATGTTTAGAACGGAGCAAAAAATAGCTCACATAAGTGATGGGACACCATTATATATGCAACAAAAATCGTCTGAAATAAGCAATAAAAATATTTTTTGGGGTTTTATTTTTACTTAAAAGCAATTGGCAATAATTTATAAAATCGTCTGCAGTATTTCTCTCCAGTTTGTTTTGGAATTTTTGTGTTTTTTAGCTCTGTGTAGTCATGAATGCTAAACGAAAAGAAACTTCGCCTGAAATTCGAAAATTAGTTATTAATTTGCATATTGAACGTGGAAAATCTATTAGAAAAACTGCTGAAACAGTTAACTTGAGTCGTTCAACAGTTTTCAATATCATTAAACGATATAAAAAGAATCATATGATTCAGGATAAAAGAAGACCTGGCTGACCATCAAAGCTATCCAATGGAATAAAGCGAATTATCGTTCGAAATATTAAAAAAAATCCAAGAATTAGTGCTTCAAAAGTTGCTGCTGATTTACAAGCATTATATGGAATAATTGTTAATCCTGAAACTATTAGAAGGGTAATTCGATCTGCTGGATATCACGGTAGAGTAGCCAGGAAAAAATTCTTCGTAAGTGAAAAGAATAGAAAACTCAGACTAGCTTTCGCAAAATCCAACATAAATAAGAATTCTGATTACTGGAATAAAGTTATATTTGCTGATGAGAGTAAATTTAATATATTTGGTTCTGACGGTAGAATCTTGGTGTGGAGAAAACCCAGGGAAGAACTTCGCAAACAGAACTTGGTACCAACAGTAAAACATGGTGGAGGAGGAGTTATGGTATGGGGGTGTATGTCGTCCGCTGGAGTTGGTAATCTTGTTTTTATTGACAGTATAATGGATCAGTACAAGTATATTGATATTTTAAAGCAAAATTTGAAATCTTCAGCACGAAAATTGAACCTTCATAACGATTTTAAATTCTACCAGGACAATGACCCCAAGCACACTGCTCTGAACGTTAGACTCTGGCTGCTATATAACTGTCCTGAAATAATAAAAACACCACCACAATCTCCAGACTTAAATCCCATAGAGAATATTTGGCAAGAATTGGAATCAAGAATTCGCAAACACACCATTTCTTCAAAACAACAACTAAAATCGGTGCTTCAAGAAGAATGGGGTAAAATCACTCCAGAAATCACAAAAAAAATAGTCGAATCCATCCCAAAAAGATTAAATCATGTTTTAAAAGTAAAAGGAAATCCAACAAAATATTAAAACCTTTTAAAAAGTAAAATTTTTGGATAAATATTTGATGGAAAAGTAAGTGTCCCATCACTTATGTGAGCCATTTTTTGCTCCGTTCTGAACAATTGTATTTTTACTAAATTAATATTTTAATATTTTGACAAAATGTATGTTATGTAATAATTGTTACTAACTTTAAATATGAAACACACCCAAAAAATTTTTGCACATGTTTGTTTATTTATTTTATTGCAGTTTCTTTTTATAAAGCACAAGTGTCCCATCACTTTTGTGAGACACTGTATATTACGTACGCCACGTTGCAATACTAAGAAGCTGTAGCGGGTATTACGATAATACTTTTACCTCACATGCAAATAATTAGATATTATTTAATTGCGTTTAATTATTGCCTTTAAAAAATAAAGAAAACATTTTATCACAAACATATACAAAACTTTTTATTCTATTTATTCCCTTATTCCAAAGATATCGTCTGCGGCCATAGCAACATGATAAATTATATTTCATTAAAAAAAAATGCACAGTGGTAGATTTTTTTTCTAAATCGAATAGTTATTGAACAACTCAACACTTTAACAGGGGAATTCTTACTTCTTATTTAGATATTTTAAAGTTGTTTGTTTGGTTGTACTGATTTTTATTTTTTATTTTAGTTTTAGAATTAAATTAATGTACACCCGTGCTTAGAACGGGTTAAACAGCTAGTTATCCCTTAAAAAACGAATGCCGCCATAATCGCAAAATCCAATATTTATTGTCCAAACATGGTGGTTCCAATTGGACATGAGTATTTTTGAACATTCCTTATCTAAACTCAAGATTTCAGCAATTAAATAATACAAAAATGTTTATCAGAAAAAATGGTTCCAAGACAATAATAGAATGGGTCTTTTTCTCTTAACAAAACAATTTGAGAATTATGTATTTTTAAAAATTAATATTTTTTTCCCATTTAAAATTGTTTTCTGTTGTACTTAGGGCCTGTCTATAAGTAATAAAATACTGTCATCAAAAACTTTTTACAATGTCAAACACCCCAAAAAAAATAAAATTTGAAATTTCAAGTAGGTAGAGCAATTGCAAAGAGAGACAGGGGTACGAAACTTAAACAGAGAAATAACAAGCGAAATGACAGGGGCAAGACGACAGGGGAAAATGACAAAAAGTAAGGTTAGCTTGCCTACTGTCATAACTATACACTGAAAAAAATGACCAATGTTTCTTATTTTATGAAAATATGCCATAACCACGAACAAAAATATAATATAATCTTCTGAGTTATCCGAAATTTCAAAAAGCATGTTACACTGTCTTTTGAATCCCCAGAAACGAATACATTTTCAAAATTTAAAGAATAATTTATAAAAACAAATTAATTTTAGCTGCCCGAATTTTTCAGAAACATTTCCGAAGGGTTTTTATAGTGTATTAATTAGTGTCCTGAGTCTGGAATACCTGTTTTTCGAATGCTATCAATTCTCAAGTAAACATTTTCATGTTAAAAAAAATGTTTAACAGACAAACATGCAAAATTAACAGCGTTAACAATAGCATTAAAATTAAGATTATTTCTTTACTCTTTCATGTATAAATTAACTTATGCGGCTGAAAACGTGTACTTGAGAATGGATAACATTCGAAAAACAGGTATTCCAGCCTGAGGACACTAATTAATACACTATTATAACCTTCGGAAACGTTTCTGAAAAATTCGGGCAGCTAAAAATAATTTGTTTTTATAAATTATTCTTTAAATTTTGAAAATGTATTCGTTTCTGGGGATTCAAAAGACAATGTAACAGGCTATTTGAAATTTCGTATTACTCAGAAGATTATATTTAATCTTCGTTCGTGGTTATAGCATATTTTCATAAAATAAGAAACATTGGTCATTCTTTACAGTGTACACACAAAATGAATTCCGTTTAAAGATAACTTACACGCAATACAAATAAGGCGTAATCGCTAATTGAGCATTCATTATAAAATAAAAGACACGGGGTAATGACAGTCCATAAAAATACTTACCAAAATATATCTAAGCTTTACTTGCCCATACTTGTTTCTGCAAAAAAAAACAATTCAAGATAGCTTCTATGATGATGCCACTGTTCAAAGGTGGAATTTTAGGGTAATACGAATGTTTCCAGATGTTAGAATCATTATTTTCATTATGTGACAGAGAAATGACAACAAAAACATGAGACATTTTTTATTATTTTGTCAGAAATATATAAACCATGAGAAGTCTTTACTTTTTAAATTTTTCGTATTATATGATAGTTTTTAATAATTAAAGCAACAAATTTATCGTAAATATATTTGGATGGTCAACTTTTAAGGACCATTTTTGTGCTAAGTTGGAGGCACGGACACACAGGGGAATGGAATTTATCACATAAACAAATTTAATTGAGTGGCTTATATTTATACAAAATATGTTTTTTCCCGTTATACAAGCATAAACACACGTGATTAACGTATTCTAGCATTCTGTTTCATTTTTTTCTAAGTTAATTCATTATTTTTGAAGCGAGGACAGGGATTTCGCTGTTTAGAGAAAATGACCCATACCTAATATATAAAAATGAAAATGTGTCTGTCTGTCTGTCTGCACTTCTACACAAATCAATAGTTTGGAAGCCAGAATTGTGAAATGTTAAGTAACACGGCCGAGGCAACTAAAGTAATCCGGAATCGAAATAATGTAAAATTTTTAATTAATAAAAAAACCAAAAGTCTATCAGTCTTTTTCTATAAAATTTAAACATTTTTCGTTATAGCAGTTGCGAACAATTAAAAATCCATAGTAAAATTCTTTCTACAATAATTAATATTCTATTGAAAGATTTTCTCGTAAAAAATGAAAATTAAATAAAAGTTTCAACAATTGAAATAAAGATTAATATGACGCCATATTGGTAACATAATGGAAATTTTTAACCACTTCTCAATAACACAAGGAGTATGAGTATGTGTAAGTACAGAAAGCAGGTTAATATGATGTCATTAGAGAATAAAAAGGAAAATTAATATGACGTCATATTGAAGTTTAAAGGACTTTTAAAAATGTTTGAGACTCATACAAAGAGAGCATCAATATGAATAATAGAGAAAGCAAGTAGATATGACGTCAGCAGGCGAATATAACGTTATATGGGTGTGAGGAACGTATTGAATCATCATAAAAACCCGACTATGGAAATGTTGACATATTTTAACATTTTGAAGTTCTCTGTACAACATGTTTAATTTTAAAATAGATTTTTCTACACAAATATTCTTAAAATCCTGGACAACGCCGGGCATTTCAGCTAGTAGACAATGAAAGAGAAACAACTCATTTGGATAATAAATATTTGTTGTCACGAATATGGCGGCATTCGTTCGTTAAGGGATAAGCTTTGTACAAAGGAAACTTATCCTAAAATATTACTGAAGGTTCGAAAATATAGCTGAAATGAAGAGACTGCTCAGGAAAATGTTTCAGCACATCCCCCTACGCAACTTACAATAACTTGAATTAAAGTGCTATTACACGAGGCGTTAAAGTTGTTGCTAATTTCGGGCGACACCATGTTAAACCTATGGCTTCAAAATAATTGCTCGAAGACCAAGCAACTTTTTACTGTCGGAACAATTTTGTCGACTGTGGTGCTTCTTTGTTTTAGGACCTCCCGGAACACCGAATGAAATGCTTGGAAAAATGACGAGGGAAAAACCTTTCCTTGAACAGACAATGAAATGCTTGGGAAACTGACGAGTCGCTTCAATTTTGGTCGCTTCAAATTATCATATGTAATACCACTGTATAAATAAATTTGAGACAAATGGATTTGTTCAAAATATTCACAAGCAACGTTCGCGAAGACTAAACAAAGCCCCACAAATGTAGGGTAGCTGGTAGAAACCTAAACCATTCATTACGTTGGTAATGCATGGTATTTTTTCTCGTTCATTACGTAGATAAGCTTAAAACTTTCATTATTGTAGTTCCACAATTTAAAATGCAGTGGGTGTTCATAAAAAATTACATAATCATTTAAATAGTATATACAGTCGAACTCGGTTAATACGAGAAGCAATGAAATTATAAAATTCCTCGTATTATCCGTTACTTGTAATACCCGTGAAGATAATAAAATCCTTAAAAACACATACATACTTAAGATACAGCGCCTAGAATACATAGTGTAGAAAACGGTTTTATCGTTTTTTAAATCAAAATTTTCGAATTCAAGCTGAAAATTCTGAAACAAAAATTTTTTCTTTAAGAATTCACGAAATATCTGTCATTAAGTCACGAAAAGAGCATTATAGGGAATTTCTGGTATGAATGCGAAATTTCGGAATTAAAAAAAATCCAAACTGGCAATGCTTTAAAAAGTGCTAAAAAATTGTAGCCGATAAACGTGCAACAATGAGCTACTATAATAGGGCGATCCGCTTTAAAAATAGATTTACCTCTAGCAAAAGTAACCGTTTCACTATTGACAACATGAACATAATTTCTGTTAATAAAATCTTCTTGTAAGTGTATATTTCAGATGTAACTGATTTTGAAGTTAGTTTTTTATCATATCAGGGAAGTAATCTTTTCCACTCTTCTAGCAGAGATTCATCCTTTGGTATGCTAAATAGGGATATTTTCTAGTTTGCTGTCTTGTATCGAGTACTGCAACCAGGTACAAAAGAATGCGTATCACGTGTTTTGGCCATGATCAATATCATTCTTATTTTCAAAGCTTATGAAAATCACTATCCAAGTCAAAGGAAATAGGGTATAAATAAATCCAATAAATCCCAATAAATCCAATTAAATCATAATGTAGAACGTTTTTAGAACGTTTTCCGCTCATTTCAGCATGTTAAATTTCGAATATTTTAGAAACAGGTCTTAGCGAGCATTTTTATTTTAAGAGTAACTTTACCATGCCAAATACAAAAACTTCTATTCCAGCTATACCACATAAATTGCAATTTTAGAACCCTTTTTTTTTTTTTGCTTTTGCCCTTTTCAATTTCGCATTTTTAGTAAGCTGTTCTGGGTAATCATTTACGTGAGTAACAGCCATGAAAAATTTGAAGTTTCTAGCCTTAACAGTTCCAGATAAGTCGTAATTTGAAACGTGTTTAGAACGCTTTTCGCGCTTTCACATTTAAATTAAAAAAACTCTACTGTGCGACCAGTTACGTCTTAAAAGCAACACCCATGTCAAACTTTAAGTTTCTATCCTGCACAATTCCATACAAATCTCAATTTAGAACGCTTTTCGCGCATTTTACACTTTTAAATTTCGATTTTTTTTTTCAAATTGTTCTGTGCGACCATTTATGTCGTAAAAGCAACAGCCATGTCAAATTTCAAGTTTCTATCCCTAACAATTTCATAGAAATCGTAATTTAGAACGCTTTTAAACCGCTTTCCGCTCATTTCACTTTTTGAAATTCTGAATTTCTTTACGAACCATTGTCAGCGAGCATTTTTATCTTTAAAGTAACCGTCATGCTAAGTTTGAAGTTTCTAATCCAGTCAGTATAAATAAAATCGTAATTTAAAACGATTTTCCCTCGTTTACCCTTTTAAATTACATTTTTTCAAAAACTGTTCTGTGTGTGCACTTGCGTCTTAAAAAGTATCAGCCATGTCAAATTTCAATTTTCTGTCCTTAACAGTTTCATAGAAATCGTAATTTAGAACGTTTTTAGAACACTTTTCCTTCATATCACCCTTTTAAATTTCGAATTTTTTAGAAACTGTTCTTAGAGAGCATATATAACTTATAAGTAACTACCTTGACCAATTTCAAATTTCTAATCGCTTCAGTATCACAAAAATTGCAATTTTAGAACGTTTTTCGCTCCTGCAACCCACCGAGGGTAGTGGCACTGACATAAAATATAGCCTATGTGAAGAGCAGAGGCTGTCGCCATAAATTTGCGACTATTACGTTTAACCCCTTAACTGTGTTTCCCGAACCCAGTTCGGGCAAGAAGAGTTTGCTTTTTTCGTTATTAAAAGCTTTTGGACACCACTAATTTTTAATTGCAATTTTCGTTTTATTAATTGGCAGACATTTTTTTGATTATATAAAACAAATATTTTAGTACGGAAAAAGTGGTGTATTTCCTATTTTTAGTCTATGGTGTCGAAGAAGCCCAACAGTTTAGGGGTTAAAATCGGTTCTGTAGTTTCAGAGATTCCATAGAAATTATAATTTAGAATGTTTTAGAACGCATTTAGCACATTTCCTCCTTTTAAATTTCGAAATTTTTAGACACTGTTCTTAGAGAGCATTTACATCTTAGAAGTAACTACCATGCCAAATTTCAAATTTGCGGGACAGCGGATCGTTGTTGCAATATAAGGTAATTTATAACATCCATTTTCCCAAACCCATAAAATTCTACGAGGACCACCGGCTGGGAATTACCAGAACGCCACACCAACGGAGGGTTGAGTGGGCGAAGAGCACGTCGAAAAGGAGGAGCCTTGTTCCCACGAATCGCAAGATATGCACAAAAAAGATGCAGATCAGATTAAACAAGTGGGCACTCCCGATTCGGAAAGGTGTGGACTTTTAAAACAGCAGCGACGACATTGGCTAAAGAAAGACAGTGGAAAGATGTAGAACAATTTCATTTTTTGAGAACTAGAAAAAAAATCAGAAAGTATTTTTTTCAGTTGACTTTGCAGATCCAAAAATTAGAGGTTGTGTGGATGGTCTTTTATAGGCAGTAGAGATTGATTCTCGCCTGTGCATTTAAAATGATCTAATATATATATATTTTTAACTTAAGTTTTATGTTTGTTCACCAAATAAATAAGAGTGTGTGCTAGCAAGGATCGAGACATGTTCTAAGGAGGCATTTTGTTCCGGCAGATTGATGTATGTTTTTCCTAAGTACACCCAGGTATTATTTCCTAATAAGCCATTTACTGTGAAAGTCTATTTAATTTTAAATATGGAATTTTACTATGGAGAGAGTTTCTCTTACCATCCCGGGATCAGGGATATCTGTAATTAATTAAAAGCAAATTATAAATCAACTGAATATTGTAAAATGTTCTTTTGAATTTAAGCGATAATGCTGAATGTTCAGCAATATTATCTATTGCATTTAAGCTCATTAACTACTGACTTGATAATGCAAGTCTTCTATAAATTTAAATATGTTATGAATATATTTTTGTAAATTATTCCATATTCTCTTGCTTAATTATTTTTTTAAATGCCTTTTGTAAATAAACGTTTATGTTTTAATTTTAACTCAGACCCTTCATTTATTATTAATTTAGTGTGATGTTTATTTAATCATTAATTATTAGTAGAAATTAATAGCGGGCTTGGTGGTTCAACCATACGGACAAAATTTTCAACGAAAAACATTCACAACGCAGTACATTTTTAGGGAAACAGCAATCCAATCTTAACATTAATATTTTAATTATCATTAATTTTAGCTGTTTCCGAATTATTTGTCCCAGGTTGCACGATCACTTTGCCTCTTTTTTTATAGACCATCAAATTGCTGCTAAAGTAATTGGTGTTTAACTTTAATTTCAAATCTCTTCAACAACCATCATTTTGCCACCATCACTTTTGAAAACGGTTCTGTAGTTCCAGAGATTCCATAGAAATTGTAATTTCGAATGTTTTTAGAACGCTTTTCGCTCATTTCACCCTTTTAAATGTCGAATATTTTTAGAATTTGTTCTTAGACAGCATTTACATCTAGTAAGTAACTACCATGCCAAATTTCAACTTTCTAGCTCCTTCAATATGCAAAAATTGCAAGTTTGGAACGTTTTTCGTTTCTGCACCCCCTGGGAGTTGTAGCACCGATATAAAATATAGCCTATGGTGGTACAGGTATTGTCTCCGTCAATTTGCCACCATCAATTTTGAAATCGGTTCGGTAGTTCAAGAGATTCCATAGAAATTGTAATTTAGAATGTTTTTAGAACGCTTGTCGCTCATTTCACTATTTTAAAATGCGAATTTTGTTAGAATTTGTTCTTAGACAGAATTTACATCTTGTAAGTAACTACCATGCCAAATGTCAACTTTCCAGCTCCTTTCAATATGCAAAAATCGCAATTTTGGAACGTTTTTCGCTGCTGCACCTTCCTGGGTGTAGTGGCACCGACATAATATATAGGCTATGTTGGGGCAGGGATTGTCTCCATCAAGTTGCCACCATCATTTTTGAAATCGGTTCCGTAGTTCCAGAGATTACCCCCTACAAACAAACAAACAAAAACAAAGAAGCAAACGCTACTTCTTTATAGTATTAGTACAGATTAGACACCGGAATTTTAAGATATATTTTTAAGTTTATTTAGTAGCATATTTATGTGATTCTTACAGGATTAATATTTCAATATAAATATAGTGGTTGCAAATAACTTGATATATTTATTATCTAATATTATAAAAGACAAACGTGTCCGTGCGTAACACTGACGTCATTTTGCGAATGGCAACACTTGACGATGAAATTTCGGTTTTGCGATTTTTGCTTTTGCAATTTTTTAATTTCTAAACATCGCACATTTTTAATTCTTACACCGTTATTTTCGAAACAAAATCTACTTTCAAATGCAATTTGTTTGAAAACTATATCTTAATTGAGTGATTTATTATAGCATTTAAATTAAATTTCATGCATGGTTTTTTTTTAAAGCCATCTCTATCGCTTGCAGACGTTTACAAATTATTAAGCCGTTTGCGCTTTAAACAATATAAAAACTTCAGCACTTGTTTCCAGCTAATATTCAATAACGAAATTAGAGCTTCATTAAGCAATAAATAAAATAGTATAAAAAAAACACAATCTTAACAGACATGTAATTGAAATATTCGCTTAAAACCGCTGAAATTGTGTGAAGAAGAAAAAAACAGCTGTAGATAACGAAAATTTTAACGATTTCTTCGGCTATTAACTTTTGGCACGAAGCCAATACGAAATTACCGCTTTTCATAAATTTCAAAATTTTATTTGAATATATAATTGACATATTTCATATAAAAATGCTCTTCAGTGTTTTTAGGGGGCAATCAAAAAAAAATATATTAAATGTAAAAAATCTATTTAGAGTTTTTAATAAAATAAATAAATAAATGGTTTTCACATATTATTCTCTATCCCGGGAAGCCCGGGTTGGATGCCCTAGTAAGTTACATAAAAAGTGTTTCAAATTTGATACTCTAGTCATTTACGGGTTAAAATTTTAGGCTTGGAATAATTTACGTACAAAGCTAATTTATGTGTAAAAGTGCCAGGCATGCCTCCAGGGATTTTGCATTTACTAACTGCCTACAGACGATTTCTGGTTATAATTTTATATACAAAAAAAAAAAAAAAACGGATATATGCGCTTTTGGTGATACAGATAAAAAAAAGTCCGCGCATGTATACACTAATGATGCATATGTGTTAATTCTTGCTTTCATGTATCCGAAAAATAAAAGTTCAAAGGCTTCCAAAAACTCGACCTCAGGCCACAGACACACCAGTAATTTGATAAAGTAATCTCCACCTTATTTAATCGAAGCATTTAAGTTTAATTTTCTGTTATTAAATAAGGCGAATATTATTCCACAATTTAACTGGTATGTCTGCGACCCGATATTGAGTGTCTGGAAATCCCTGAGCTAGACCATTAAAAGAATAACTTCGCAATGCAAAATTTTCAAATAAGGGCATAGTTGCCTTTTTTTACGCGTTTTTCTTACCTCTAAAATTTCGTAGAATTTTTTTCGCTTTAGTTAATCGCAGATTCAGGTGAATTATTACTGCAAAATTTACTGTTAAATTTTTCAGATAAGAAATAAGCGCAAAAAATTGGCAGCAATGTAACTAATGGTATCTCTTTTTCTCTCAATCATGTTAATGTAGGTGACAAAACAATAATTTTTGAATTATGTAACATAAAAATACACTCGGTAACAAAATATGTCCTAGACAAAATATGTCCATACGGCGAATTAAAAATAATCTCAGTGTACAGGTGTCCAAAGACACTGTACATAGACGTATTAAAGAGTGTGATTACATCATACTAAAGAAAATGGCTCGCAAACCGTCTCTCAAATTACATCACAAACAGGCCAGACTGAACTGGGCTAAAAAGCACATGTCCTACGGGGACAAATGGCTTACTGTTTTATTCAGCGATGAGAAAAAGTGGAACTTAGATGGCCCTGATGATTGGAACGTGTATTGCATGATTTACGAAATGAACCAAGGGCATTTTTCAGCAAGCAGCAAGGCGGTAAATCTGTTATGGTTTGGGGGGGGGGGGATTTGGATTCAATGGCCAGACCTCTCTGGCTTTTCTAAAAGGAAGACAAGATTAAAAAAAGCATCAAGAGACGCTAAACAAACATTTGCTTCCATTCGGTGACATTTTGGGGGGTCCTGAATGGACTTTTTGTTGAGGTGTGTAACCCTGAAAATAACAATTCTCTCAATATATTTTAAACAAGAAACTTTTCCTTTTTCGCGTTTTGTGATGTGCACGTGTCGACAATTAACAAAGATGCATACTTGCAGTTTTTATACTCCTACGCTTACACGTGCTGTGATCGCATATACTCTGTTGTTCCGAGTTTAGACTTTGAACTTTTTCGATGTTTCTCACTCAGTTCATGTTTAACTGTCTTTGATGTAACACCTATTAAAATGCTCACCGAGAAGATATTTTATTTCTCTTGGTTTACATACATTGTAATGTTAATTTAATCAAGATATAAAATTCTAGTTTTTCCAAGCAGACTCGCTGGAATATTCTAACAAGGAATTTACACTAAAATACATATTTATACAATATTAATAATATTATTTTTATTTCTTCAAGTAGTAACGTTCCATGTTTTATGTGCCTTCGATGAATAATCTTCTAAAATCTATCGTGAATATACGGTGAATGAAGGTCGCGCATCCGTTGAACGAATACCGAAGAATCGGGATTATGATGGGTCTCTGCGCTACTAAAACAGGTAAGATATTATTTTCCTGTCTAATTTTATTAAATATGAAGATAGAAAAGAGATAAATATTTGAACGCACTCACATTATAGTAAGGTATTATATATATTTATAATAGATTATGAGACTTATGTGTGCTAAAATCTTTAGTTGAGTGCGAATAGAAGAATTTAACAAACATTGTGCTGATATAAAAATTTTGCTACACTTATATAAATAAAGGAATGAAGTAGCAATAGCAATATTTTGAATAACAGAAATAAAATAATACCACTGAATTATTATTTCATCGAATTGTCAAACATTTATATTATAAGATTTTGTGTTATCTATATAATAATAAAAATGAGTATTCTAAAAGACACTGTCATAGAAAAATTAAATTCGAATAACTATGATATTTGGAAATTTCGTGTAGAAATGTACTTGCAGAAAGAAGATCTTTACGATGTAGTAATAAACGAGCCCCCAAATCCCATCACTCCCGAGTATACAACAAAAAATAGAAAAGCTAGAGCAATTATAAACTTGCTAATAGATGACGACCAAATTATACACACTAAAAACCTAGAAACTGCTAGGGAGGTGTGGAATGCGCTTAAGAATGTGCATGAAAGATCGAATTTAAGCAGTAAATTATTCCTATTAAGGAAATTATATTCTAGCAGGTTAGCCGAAAATGGCAACATGACTGAACACTTAACCAAAATTTATCAGTTACGCGACAAATTAACTGCTATTGGTGAAACTATTAATGATCAACACCTGGCGGCTTTACTGTTATGCTCTTTACCTGCTAGTTATGACACGTTGATATGTGCTCTTGAGGCACGAAATGACGATGAACTGACCCCAAATTTTATTCGGGGAAAGTTAATGGATGAATACGATAAACGACAAAATAATGTCGAAAATACAAACAGTCACTCTGCTTTAAAAGTCAAATTCCCAATGCAAAAAACAAATAAATTTTGTCGTTACTGTAAGAAAAATTCCCATAATATTGAAGAATGTTGGAAATTAAAAAATAAAACCTATGAGAAACCGAAAATGAAAAATTACGGGAATAAACATTATGGTATGCCTAATAAGTCAGCCGTATGCTTTCAAGACAATATAGGCGCGAATAATTCTAAAATCAAAAACTTTGATAGGGAAAAGCATGCTGATAAAAATTTAACATTTTTTATAGGTAACGGTTCGAAAGACCTCTGGGTTATTGATTCAGGGTCTTCGGCCCATATTTGTAATGACAAAAGTAAATTTCATGATTTTAATTATGATACATCTAATGTAACTATCGCGAATGGTCAAGAATTAAATTCTGACGGCTACGGATCTGTAAAATTAAATACTGTTATGTCAGACAATACGAGTAAAACCATAACACTAAAAAATGTTTTATATGTACCGGAGGTAGAAACAAACTTAATTTCTATAAAACAAGCTACCGAAAATGGTTGCGTAGCTACATTCGAAAATAATATGTGCAAAATAACTCACGAAGGCGTAACATACCTTGAAGGATTTGTAAACAATAATTTGTATGAAAGTAAAGTTAAACCTGATTCAATTCAAAATGTAAATATGATTAATCACTGTGAAAAGAAAAATTGTTTACATAAGTGGCACGTAAGGTTAGGTCATAGAAATGTTAACCACATAAAAGAATTAGTTGATAAAAACATGGCATCAGGGATTCAAATTGATAAATGTAAACACAGCATTGAATGTGAAGTTTGCCTTGCGTCAAAACTTACTGATAATCCGTACCCCAAAACCGCTAGTTTTAGAGCTACGAGGGCAATTGAGCTGGTTCATAGTGACCTGTGCGGGCCCATGCAAACTGCAACGGTTGGGGGGAAATACTATTTTCTAACTTTCATTGACGATTTCAGTCGCTTTACTATTGTATATTTATTAAAAAATAAATATGAAGTTTTCTCAAAATTTAAGGAATACGTAGCGATGACTGCAAACAAATTCGGCAGAAAGGTGCAGGCAATTCGGTCCGATAACGGGGGGGAGTACACAGGGAAGGAATTCGAAGAATATTTGAAAAATGAGGGAATTGATCATCAATTTACCGTACCATACTCCTCACCGCAAAATGGAGTCGCAGAGCGTAAAAACCGCAGTTTAGTGGAGATGGGACGCTGTCTTCTTAAGGAAAGCGGTTTACCTAATTCGTTCTGGGGAGAAGCCATTTGCACAGCGACGTACATTCAAAACAGGCTCCCAACTTCATCATGCGATCGGACTCCATATGAAAAATGGACTGGTCGTAAACCAGATCTATCTAACATTAAAACTTTTGGTTGCCGCGCTTATGCATATATTCAAAAAACCCATAGGGGAAAATTGGACGATACCGCACGACCGGGTATTTTTGTCGGCTACGACAATAGAAGTAAAGGTTATAGGATTTGTACAGATGGAAGGAAAATTGTTATAAGTCGAACAGTAAAATTTTTAGAGGATAAGGATAATGACTTAGTCAAAAATAATGAATCAAATGAAAATAAAGAAATGCAAAGCGAGAATAATCCGCAACTAAAATTACAACTAATTAATGAGGAAAATAATAGCACCGAAATTGAAATGCAAGATCAGGATGCGAACACAAACTTGACAGGCACCCCACAGGATTTACCACGTAGGTCGAACAGATCTAACAGAGGGGTTCCTCCTGATAGATTCGCATTTTTAATAAATGACGTTAGGATAAATGAGCCCAAATGCTGGGATGACATAATAAAAATGCAAAATCCCCTGGAAAAGGAAAAATGGATAAATGCTACGTTAGACGAAATAAATTCGCTTAAAGAAAACTGTACTTGGGAATTAGTTGAGGCCCCACCAGGGACAAAAGTAATTGGAAGCAAATGGGCGTTTAAATCGAAATACAATAGTCAGGGTCAAATAGAAAAGTACAAGGCGAGGTTAGTGGCTAAGGGATTCTCCCAGAAATATGGAATTGACTACGACGAGACTTTCGCCCCCGTTGCGTCTCATACTACGATAAGAAGCTTTTTGGCAATGGCATTGCATAAAAACTTAAAACTTAGGCACATCGACATTAAGACGGCTTTCTTACATGGGGAATTGCAAGAGGAAGTATATATGCGTCAACCCGAAGGGTATGTAGCTCTCGGAGAGGAACACAAAGTTTGTAAACTGAAAAAGGCGCTCTATGGTTTGAAACAAGCCGCGAGAGCTTGGAATTTAAAGATACACGATTCGTTATCAAAATTAGATTTTCACCAAAGCTCGATAGACAAATGCTTGTATAAACGAACCACAAATAACAAAACGATTTATGTAATTGTTTATGTTGATGATCTCCTCATTGCCGGAGAAAGTCAAAACATTGATAAACTTATATGTCAATTAAAGAAAGAATACCCTGTCACGGATTTAGGTGATGCTAAATATTATCTAGGCATAAACATTAATCGCCCTAACCAAAACACTATGACTCTAGATCAAATAAACAAAATTCATGAATTAATAATCAAATATGGTTTGGAAAATTCAAAACCAACAGATACACCCATGGAACCCGGATTTGTTAAATTAACCGATGATGAAAATCTCTTACCGGATAATGTAAATTATAGACAGGCGGTCGGCGCACTACTTTATATCTCGACCGTATCCAGACCGGATATTAGTGCAGCCGTTAATATCCTGTGTCGGAGAAATGAAAATCCCAGAGCAAAAGACTGGGAAGCTGTTAAAAGAACCATTAGATATTTAAAAACAACTATCGATTTAAAGTTAACATATACTAATTTTGATGAACCTGTCTTGAGGGCATACGCAGACTCTGATTGGGCAAACGACCCACTTGATAGGAAATCTACGTCAGGAAATGTGTTTCTACTTGGCTCCAATCCGATACTATGGTCATCTAAACGTCAAAAGTGTTTAGCTATGTCTTCAGCTGAATCAGAATTCATATCTGCCGCGAGTGCAGCGCAAGAAATAACATGGCTAATAAATCTACTAAACGAACTGGACATGCCGCAGCAGTGCCCAATAACATTAATGGATGACAATCAGTCTGCAATAAAACTTGCAGAATCAGACAAATTTCATCATAAAACGAAGCACATTGACTTGCGCTATCATCTCCTAAAACAATTAGTGAATGAAAATATAATAAGACTCCACTACGTCAACACTGACTTGATGACAGCCGATCTACTTACGAAACCCCTGCCAAAGCCTAAGTTTACTTTTCATCGAAAGACAATCTTGAATCTGTGAATTGTTGATTCAGGGATTAAGGTGGGGTGTTGAGGTGTGTAACCCTGAAAATAACAATTCTCTCAATATATTTTAAACAAGAAACTTTTCCTTTTTCGCGTTTTGTGATGTGCACGTGTCGACAATTAACAAAGATGCATACTTGCAGTTTTTATACTCCTACGCTTACACGTGCTGTGATCGCATATACTCTGTTGTTCCGAGTTTAGACTTTGAACTTTTTCGATGTTTCTCACTCAGTTCATGTTTAACTGTCTTTGATGTAACACCTATTAAAATGCTCACCGAGAAGATATTTTATTTCTCTTGGTTTACATACATTGTAATGTTAATTTAATCAAGATATAAAATTCTAGTTTTTCCAAGCAGACTCGCTGGAATATTCTAACAAGGAATTTACACTAAAATACATATTTATACAATATTAATAATATTATTTTTATTTCTTCAAGTAGTAACGTTCCATGTTTTATGTGCCTTCGA
Source organism: Maratus michaelseni (assembly GCA_963931845.1). Classification (NCBI taxonomy): domain Eukaryota; kingdom Metazoa; phylum Arthropoda; class Arachnida; order Araneae; family Salticidae; genus Maratus; species Maratus michaelseni. The sequence continues at coordinate 135,685,651 of OZ007596.1, forward strand.
TGAATAATCTTCTAAAATCTATCGTGAATATACGGTGAATGAAGGTCGCGCATCCGTTGAACGAATACCGAAGAATCGGGATTATGATGGGTCTCTGCGCTACTAAAACAGGTAAGATATTATTTTCCTGTCTAATTTTATTAAATATGAAGATAGAAAAGAGATAAATATTTGAACGCACTCACATTATAGTAAGGTATTATATATATTTATAATACTTTTAAACAATACAATGTCTCAATCCACGTATCACATTCTACAAAACTTTGGCTTTCTCAGAAAAATGTTAAAGTTCTTGACTGGCCAGCTTTAAGTCCAGACTTAAACCCGATTGAGAATGTCTGGGGTATTTTAACCCGCCAGGTTTACGGTAGTGGAAAACAGTATGACTCTATTGAAGAACTCCAAGAGGCTATTGAGAAATTATGGTACTCTTTGCCAACAGAAACCCTGCAAAAAATAATAATTTCGATGGACGCACGTTCATTTGAACTATTCCGAAATCACGAAAAAATATTTTGTAAGTAAAAGTTCTGTAAAAATTATAAATCTGGTTGTTTTAAACATTGTGCATAAACTTTTGAGACAGTTTTTTTTAAACATTTTTTTTATTATATTTTTTACAATTATGTAATTTATTTTGTTCTACTTTTGATATCATTTATTTAAATAATGTTGCGAAATCTGCAAATAAAAAAATGTTATTCATTCTAACTTTTTATAATTCTTTGAAAATCGACATTTTATGCTTGTGCTTAAAGTTTTGAGACAGACCTTAACCAAGAGAAAAAAAAGTTTTACCGTAACTATTTCAGAGTCAAAGTCCTTCTGTTGCTAAAATGTTAAAATGGTTGACTGACACCAGAATTTACAAAGAATCTTATTTGAAAATAAATAAAAGCTTTTCTTTGCGTAAGATATAAAAGCAAAATTTTCTTCAAAAATTCTGATGCGAATTTGGTGTTTGGAAATTAAAATTAAGTGGGACATATATGTCCCACCAACCTTCAAGGGGTTAAGTATTTAGTATAAAAGTGTATAGTCTAAAATTTCATTGTGTCGTTAGTTTATTTTTTATTTTTCTGAGTATGCGCTTGTGGAAACCTTTCTTGTTAGTGAAGAGCAAAAAGTGTCTTAGAAACAAGAACAAGCGCACTGCTGGTTAGCGTTTCTAAAACTTCATTTATTAATCTAATAAATATGCCACACACAATTTTGATTTATATAATTTTAAAATAAACACCCCGTTAATGCTTCTTTGGTACAAAGCGTAGTTAATTGACAGTTATATGCCTGTACGAAGCATGTAAAGGCAAGTCATAAATGAAATTTTTACCGGGCCTCATGTTTTCTATTATCCGGGATCTAATGTCTTGTAACGGATGTCTATATATTTAGTTAGTAGTAATATTATATTACTTCTTAAAACTACAATTATAATGAAACATTTAGCATAACTTTCGTTACCTGGTTTGCAACGGATGCAAAGTCCGTTTGTGTCTCTCAAAATTTCGCCAGTTTCTGGATGCACTTGAATGAGATACACTCCTTGAAGTTTTTGGAAAATTCGTGAGATAAAGCCAGCTGAACCAACTTTTCCACAAAAATTGGCTAAAGAATAAGTACAATGTTAATTTTTTATATAGATTAAAAATTATTTTTTTGCTGTACATTTTATCATTAAATTATCTTTAGAACTATAAATAAATAGAAATTGTCATATCCTCAAAATGGCAAACCCTCAATTGTAACCAGTCCCTCAGGGGTTGATTACCGCCTAGTCAAACTTCCACCACTAAATTTGAATAGAAAATTCCTCCTTATTTAAACGGCTTATTCGTGCAAAATTTTTGTCAAAATTAAGTCAAAAACAAGTAATATAAATTTTTTTAAAGTCAATTCCTACTTTTTAATCATAAATATATAAAATAAACCCATGCAGAATTAATGTCCCACGTTATCTTTATTGAACATTATTTTATAATCATCGTTGCGGTATTTTATTTCTGTGGCATCACTCATTTGAGATAAATCTTTCATTTCATTTATGAAAACAATGGGAGAAATTTTTTTCTCCCATTTAAAACTATAATTAATTAATTAAATTTAATTAATGAATTAATATTTGAAAAAACTGTATTAACATTAAGTGTCATCCATTACAAGTTTTTAAAAAAAATTATTTAAACTTGAGTGGATGAATAGAAAATATTTTAGTAACGATTGAAAATTTGAACAAGATATATAAAGAGAGAGTGTGAGCTAATAGTAGGAATTAAATAACTACTCGTTTTTGCTGGTGGAAGTTTGCTTTGGCTGTACCTCGAACTACGATTCCGTCATATTGTGACAACTGAAGCAATCCTCCTGTCAATATCAGTAAACTTGATTACTGCCGGGTCAAACTGCCACCAGTAAATTTGAATAGAATTTTTTTGTCTCATTTAAACTCTTTAGTCATATGGAGTTTCTGTCATAATAAAGGCCAAAATTTTTATTCATATTTTCTGGTGGCAGTTTTCCTTATAGTTAATCAGGTTCTGATCCAATGTGAACAAGCAAACAGCCGCCGTCTTATTACTGCATCCTCGGTTATTTCAGTCGTAACAATCGCTACACTGTCACATATTTTTTAAGAAATTTTTTTTTTCGTTACGTATAAGAAAATATCCATAGATGAAGATCAATATAAGTTACAGAAGACTAGTTTACGAATTTAAGAAATTATATCTTATTCAAAATTAATATTAGTTACGAAAGAATAATTTATAGTTATAAAAATATCTTTACTAATAATCTGCGGTCTCAGGCCTTTGGTTATGTCTGTAATGATTTTTAAACATTATTTTTCATGTAAAAGTTCAACAAACAAGTCACGAGTTTATGTCACTATGTCTACAGCTAAAATGAGCTTTTAATGGTATTAATGGTTTTTCACTATGAAGCTCATTTTCCAATGAAAATTGTTGAAATTTGAAATTGTTGAAATTTTGTCACTGTAGCGTTAATTGAGAGGCCTCGTTTGTAGTTATTTAGTTCATTCTTGGCCACGAGCCTCTCTTAGTGGTCCAAAATCAACCTCGCTTTGGAGCAGGGGATGACTGGAAGCTCAGACGAGGACACCGTAGCGCCACCAACCATTTCTGGATAAAACTCCTATAAGGGGAGCTGACGCATATCCATCTTGTTGCCCAAAATAACCGCCCATATTGTAACCCAGCTCAGTATTCGGAAACTGTCCGAGCAGGTATTTGCTGTCCCCATCACTGTCACGCCGTCCACTACTACGGTAAGCTAACCGGTTTTAGCTTGGTTTTTGGTCTGTTGGGTAATTAAATGGCGGTATGATTCAGCCTGTAGTATAGGAGTTCTATTTCTGGAGGGTTGCTTAAGCTGTGTCCCAGACGGAGTCAGGTGTCTGTGGAACTCCACTACCAGTCTCGTGACTACGTCAACAAGTTCCAGTGCGCCCAGGGATTCCGTCTCAACGGCAGCATCGTACGAACCCTATTCTCTCCTACGGGAAGTGACAGTTGGACGCAGTTTGTCGTAGTAGCGAAAGCAGGTGGTTGCCTCTGGGGGGGGGGGGATGAGCGAGTGGAGTACAGGCCGCAATAGGACCGACCGAACCACACTTTTGCTTTTTCCCTCTACTTCCTAGCCCTGACGCCTCAAGCCGTAATTTGAGGCCGTATTGCCGTAATTTTGCGCCCCCTGGTGGCGCAGATTGCGGATGACTAATTTTCCGAATTTTTTATTTCTATATTTTCATTTATTTTACTAATATTTTATGTTTTGTGTTTTTTGTCTGCCGGAAAGGTGCTAGTGATAGCTTTTATAGGCCCTCCAAGATTTCAGCAGGCGCAAATTGGAAGTATTTGAGGCAAAAACCTGGCCGAAATTACTTTTCATGCTTTTTAAAGTTAAACCCATTGCTATTGACTTACTATTAGTAAATACACTTAATTAATGTTGTACATACATAAATGTATGCATTTATTTAAAAAATAAATATATAATACAACGCTTACTTCATTGTTTACTGTTTATAAGAGGTTGTTTATAAGAGGTTTATAATTGTTGATAAGTTTGTTTTATTTACAAGTAATGTTTAATTAAATGTGGTTAATTTTACTACACATAAATGTTTAATTATTTATAAAAACCAATGCATATAATATGTATATTACTTGCACTTAGTATTTAGAAAAGTTGAGTCTCTGTAGTATAGAGATGCTGGTTTTTGAGTGTCTTTAATAGATTTGCAGTCCTCCGAAAAAACAATGATATCTAAAAATGACAACAATATACAGAACATTTTTTAAAAATAAAATTGCATTCAACACTATACCCAATACTGTTATAATTAAAAAATGGTCCGACAAACCCCGACACAGTTTTAATAAATTAGATCTAAAAAGGCTTAAAAATAACACATTTCCAATTTAGTTATTTTTTATTATATAAAAAGTAAAATTATTTAAATGCACATGTCAAAGTATACATTTAAACACAATAACAAAGCTAAAACATAACAAGAAAGAACGTCAAAGAAACCTTCGCTTCAACTGAGGCTAAGGGCAGCCGGATATGACGCATTCTCCTGAAATAGACATAGATCGACTCACGAGTTAGTCAGCTATTATAAAATATGCTTTTTATAATTGTTGAGCAAATTTTAATTTCTGACTTTTTGGCTAGGATTTTGCATCAAATACTTCACTGTGTGGTGGTATATCTAAAAAAAATCCGTGAAAATACAAGAGATTTTCCGTAAAATTTCACGGAGAAGTTTCATTTTTCAAAATGAACAGTATAATTTCCGTAAATGACATTAGTTCCGTAAAGGAGATTTCAAATATTTAAATATGCGGAAAGTTTTCCGTAAATTTAATGGATTTTGTCGTATTTCTTTTCAAACAGTACAATGTCCTTATTTCTTCCAAAACAGTGCAATTTCCGTAAATAACTTTCAGAGGTTTGCGTACAGAAATCGCCTTGTTTCAAATGGGAATTAAGATTGTTGTATTTACTAGAGTTCTTCAAGGATCCAGGCCTGACCCGGCTCCACATGCTGGCCCATTCTAACCGGGGCCGTGTCTAGACAGTAATTTTTTTGTGAAAATAATAGTAATATTTATATTGTTTTAATGAAATATTTAGAAATTGATTTTGTATTTTTAAGTTACAGATTTTTTTTAAATCTGTTTTTTTATTTTTATTGATAGTGCTTCAAAATTAGTACTTTTTTTTTCACTAATTTTTTAAAATTTTATTTTAACTTTTGTAACGTGAGGCAATATTGGGTTATTTAAAGGTTTCATAACAAAATATCTCTGCAAGTTATCGCTATGTAAATTGTATTAAACTAAACTGATTTGGCTTATAAATTTATGAATTAAACTAAAATTTGTTATTTTATAAATTATAATTTTACAGCGTTTATAATTTTTTTGTTAAATTTATAAATTTTTTTAATATTTTTTCTTTACTTTTATAAAAATGAAGTTTATAATTTTATTAACTTTATAATTTATTTCTTTAGCTTATAATTTTATAAATTAAACTAAATTAATTTAAACTAAATCAAAAGAAAGTCCAAATTTAAATCTTACCTATCACAAGATCATTAATTTCGAAATTATCTTTAAGAATCAAGTTTTTGTTTTAATATTATTAAAACTATTCAGTTTGACAGAACCGTACACAAAAGTTCTCAGCATAGCTCAAATATAATAATTTAATTTATTATAAAAATTTTTATTTACATAAGTTTTTTTAAAATAAGAGATAACGAAAAGTTATTTTAATAGCATGTAATAAATACGTCTCCTTCAGATAATTATTATTTTTATTGGAATTGATAAATAGATCATCAGACAAATAATTTAAAAATGTATATGTTCAAAAAAAGAAAATGTTGTACCACTACAAAAGGATGCAGTCATACAATGACTCTTAATACAATGTCTGTTAATACAATGTTTTACGCATATGATACATAATAAGTTAAAATTTATCTCTTATAAAGCATCAAATAATAAACAAAATACTGAAAAATATGAAAAGAAAATATTGAAAAATATGAAAAGAAAATATTAAAAGCATTGGAACTAAAAAAAAAAAAAAAACCCATGGAAACTTCAAGTTTTTGCATCATAAAAAGCGGCTGCAATAAGTAACAACGCTTGAAAAAGTCGAACATCTAATCATGGGTTGGGACCTCCGTTTCAGTAAGCGAAAGATTGCGGGTTCGATTCTCATCGAGGGAAGGGTTGGTCATTTACACAAAACTCACTCAGAAATGAGAAAAAAAAGCAGTATATCTGTCCTTTACAAGGTTGTTCTTGAGAAAAAACTTTTTTTTTTGTCTTTGTCCTATAATGTTTATTTTAACATTATAAAAATTTCTAAAAAATACGGAAGATATATGTTATATAACGGAAATTTAAAAACGGATATTTCAGAAATCACGGAAAATTTCCTGGAATTTACGGATTTTTTTCCGTTAAAAAACGGAAATAGCGTCTCGATTGCCAGAACAATTTCCGTTTTTTTCAGGAAATTTTTTTTACAGTGTAGAGTAATTCTCAGGTGTGGGATTCATGCTGGTCTCCAAGGCGTGGTGCGCTCCTACGGGCTATCACACATATCTTGGTGGCGATGACGTATCGGCTTAGCTTGGGGATCGGACCTGCTCCGGCCTTTCTCAGTGTATTCAGTTACGTTCAATTGCAGCATGTGGAAACGGTTAACAACCCTGCCATGTACAGTATTGGATGAAAGCAGTACTCATTAGCTTTATCTCATTCTAGATCTCATGCCATAAAATAACTACATCCAAAATGGAATCACGTTTTTTTTTTATCATTATTATATTCAGCCTGTATTAACCTTTAAATTGCAGTATTATATTTTTCCTACACGTTATTAAGTTATCTGAAAGTGGCATAAATTTCGTTGTAAACCCTGCAAGTTATAAACAAAAAACATGAGGAATTTTCCTTATTTTTAAATGAAACATTTATATCTTCATGCATAGACGTGTTATTCTTACACAAATACAGACGAATTATACAAGGCCTATATAGTTCTTTGTTACTGTTACAGATAATTTCGAGATTTTCATGATACGGGTGGTCAAAAATATTTTTTTAATTCAATTTGTTGTTGGTCCCCAATTTGCCCTCGTGACTAAATCTTGACGAAACATGTGAGATCAAACGTGTCATTTCCATCGCCTAAATTTATGAACAATTTGTCAAGTATATCTTTAGATTTTCGACAAATTGTCTAAAACTGAAAGTGTCTGCTTACTTTTGACTATGTAATGTAGATGTATTATGTAATTTTTACCAACAAAAGACAAATTTTAAAAAAGAAAAAAAACAGAAAAACAATTGCAGTGTTGCATTTGAAATTTTCAATGATGATTCCAGAATAAATTGATAAATAACCCCTTATGCAAGCAATGCGTAAATATTTTAAAAGAAGACATCATTTAAAGTCTAAAAATACATTTGATTTTTTTAACAAATGATATTATTTTATTTACTTATTAGGTAATTAATAATTTAAATAAAAATACTTTTTACCAATCATGTACAGGAAAAAAATTGCAATGATAACTCCGTGTATTCGCGGATGAAAGAGTTATAATTAAAGAAGTCTCGACTACAAATTTGTATAAAAAAATCTCTTACCAATAGAGATATTTCCTTCTGTTGAACCATATCCCTCGATAATATTTTTTATTCTAAATCGTTCCTGTAATTTCTTCCATACTTCAGTGCTAAGGCCGTTACCTATCATCACTTGAAGGGAATGCTGCTTCTCCTCAGCCACTATCGGTTGATTCAGGAGATACCGGCATATTTCACCAATATACACACAAATCTTTAAAAGAAAATTAATCACTAGTGTAGCTAATGAGAGAAAAGGAAAACGTATACAACATATCCCGTATTCGTATACAATAGGGGCCAGGTACCTTTGAAACTGACAAATTACATGTAAAATTAACAGTAATATGGGTTGAAATAATTCCACATATGATTCACTTTTGGATATGAAATATGTAACACACATTAAAAGAGATGTATGCTAACAGTTAATGTTCTTAAAAAGAGTCTAGTCTGGATGCATATGAAGTTTTACGTAGCTTCCATTACAAAAAGTAAGAAGCTACCTATTGCAGCCAATCAAAGGAAATCAATTCCGGAAAATTTCGGTATATTTTCACCTATCATGATCCCCAGACACCAAAAACCAGACTCCGTTGAAATGTGGATTTATATACCGGGTGAACCAAAAGTTCGTTCAAACATTAAAAAATCATAAATAAGGAAGAAATTATGATAAAAAAGTGCGGTTTGGAAGAAAGGGCACACAATGTAGTCAATGTGTTTTTTTAGCAGCAAAAATTTTTTTTAGTTAAAAATGTCACTGGTAGAGGGCGCTGACTACACAAATCACAATGAACAGGACAACAGTACGCTCCAACCATTTATTCTTGCAATAACAATTGTTCAACATGACCTCCAGAACATTGTACGGCACAACTAAGGCGACTCATAACACCCGTTACAGCTGAATGCCACATGTCGGAATGAATTGCAGAAACTCTCCGTTCAAATAGAACAACTTCATCAACAACGCTCGATCGGGTAATGAGAACATTGTGAAAGCGAATGAGAAATCTTCGTGTATCCCGGTCTTTTATTGCAGGATTAATTTGCATAATTCTGCTGAATGTTTCGCATATTAGCGCCATCTACAGGTGACTTTTTTAACTAAAAATCTTTTTGCGGCTAAAAAAATCCGACTACCTTGTGAGCCCTTTCTTGCAAACCGCACTTCTTTATCATAATTTCTTCCTTTTTTATGATTTTTTAAAGTTTTAATGAACTTTTGGTTCACCCGGTATATTTATGTATATATCTATATATTTGATTTTTGTCGTGCAATACCCCTCGTATTTATAAACCGATTTAGATTTAACCAAGTATGTGTATTAAACTTTCCGAGATCTCGACCGAGTTCGTTTGCCAAGTGGGTCGGCCATTTTGTTTCAAAATGGCGGCGTATTAAAAATTAAAAATATAGAAAAAAAAATGTAAAAGGTTTTTCGACTAAGTGTTCGGCTTTGATACAAGTATTCAAGAACAAGTTTTGTTTTGCCTCTATCCTAAAAAATGAGATATAGCAGTTTGAAATACTTGGGTGGCTGATTATTAAAAAAAAAGATAACAGATTAAAACTAGTCGGATCAGCCAATCCCAAAACTTTCTTCTATGTCACACAGGTTTCGCATACATTAAAAAGAATCAGCACCAAATTATATTAAGGTCTAATTGAATCTAAAGTTTTATTAAATTCCGTGCATTAGTTCTTGAGGTAGGACTATTACTAAAATCGTGTAAATGCTGCAAAATGTAGCATAGCAGCGCCATCTCTCGGGAGATTTAGACCAAAACCTAATCAACAACAACTTATGTCAACGTCTAACTGAATCTGAAGTTTGATGAAAATCCGTGCATTAGTTCTTGAGATATAGTTATCGTGATAATAATGGAAAGAGTAGCATAGCAGCGCCACCTATTGGGCTATTTACATCAAAACGTAAGCAGCATCTATTCATGTCAAGGTCTAACAGAATCTGAAGTTTGCTGAAAAGCCGTACATTAGTTCTTGAGATATAACTATTATAAAAATAATGAAAAAGTGGTATAGCAGCGCCACCTGTAGGGATATCTACACCAAAACGTAATCAGCGTCTATTTATGTCAAGGTCTAAATGAAACTGAAGTTTGATGAAAATAAGTGCATTGCTTCTTGAGATAGAGCTACTGTGAAAATCGCGAAAAACGGCCACCTGTTGCGCAATTTACACCAAAAACTAATCAGCACCAGTTTATATCAGGGACTAACTGAATATAAAATTTTATTAAATTTCGTGCATTAGTTCTTGTGATAGAGCGCCCATAAAATTTTTGTCACTTACAGACAGACAGAGTCACAGACTCACAGACAGACATTTTCTAAAAACAGTCAAATCGTGTTCAGGACCTTCTAAAACGTATAAATCCGTCGAAAATTTTCATGAATCCTATAGTTTCTTCTTGTAAAGATAGAAAAAAGTAAAAATCAGGGATTTGTTTATGAAGTTTAGTGAATGTGATTTCTGGCAAATTAATCTTTCAATGTTGCAACCATTTTTCCAATCATACGCATAAATTTCTATATTGATATCCGTTAGCGTCAAATCTTCCCCAAACTTGGCGCTACTTGACGAAATACAGACAAATTTTGCGACTAAATATAAGTCGCCATAAATGTAGCCAACTTGGCTATAGCTGACTAATTTGGCGAAATTCTCATTCAAATTCAATATTGACGTAATCTTCTCTATTCGGGTTCTTCTGATTTTAGCTTCGTGATTTTGAGTAAAGTTATTTAAAATCTTAAAACCAAGAAAACAGGAAGCTATCTTTTTTTTCTGCTACATGCCGAACGACTTTTTTAAAACAGTTTAAAATTTAGTGTTTTATTTTAATAAATGAATTCACCTTATATACCTTGCGATCAGGTTTTTTCCTAATTGAATCGCCACAGTGATCCCCAATTTTTTTTATTGAGTAGAATTTTTTTTTATTGAGTAGAGATTAAAAAAGATAATGATTAGTTCTTTTAGGAACAAATGTGAAAAATCTCAAATTTTTATTTTCTTTTTTAATAAAATTAATCAAAATTTCTAAATTTCTTACTTGATGTGCATAATAATAGGTGATTTTGTGCATTTATGTAGCATATACTCTCTGCCTAAATTTCATAAACTTCTATCTAGCCATTTTTTAGATATAACACGCGCTATGACCAAAAGTACTGTCTTGCGAAAATTGTAATGTTAAAGTTATAGGCGTGTGATGCATTCGTATTTATGAAGTATGTTCTCAGTTAATCAATATTTTTAACTTTCTTTTTCTATGTACTCTTCTTAAAGAAAGTCTCTTTCCTTTCTAAGTTGTCAAAATATTTCTAAAGTATATACTAAATATATAATTTTATGTGTTAAAATCTTAGCGAAACTGAGTAAGATTTTAATACTTCACATAAAATTCAGTATATATTTAAAAAAAAAAAAAATTGACAACTAAGAAAAAAACATTCTTCATGAAGAGTACACAGAAAAAGAAAGTTAAAAACGTTGATTTACTGAGGAGATATTTTATAAATACGAATGCATGACACGGCCATAGGTTTAACATTAGACAAACATTTAAATTGAAACCTAAGGGGACTTAAAGATAAAAAAAACCCCTTGATCATATAAAAGGTCAAACTATTTTGGCCATTCCCTCCTAAAACGAATTTTTGCATGGTGTTTCCGTTTAAAATGCTACTGAACAATAAAGTTTTAATATAAGCTACTAGCAGGCTTCGCCCGCTACGCTGGTCGGTTTCTCCAAACCGATCTTAAATCGAACGAAATATATCAGTGAATTTGATCTTTTATTTTAAAGCAATGTGGACATTTACCCGGAATATCTCTCCGCATTGCTGAAATCGATACAAACACCTTTGCGCTATTATACTTTCTAATTTGTCAGACGGAATTTGGGCAGATAAAGACTTCAAGTTGATCATTTGCAGTAGAATTTGGTAAAGAGCTATAAAACGATATGCTATATACTAAAACCATCCTTGAAATACAGGGTGATTATAAAAAAACTATCCCGATATATGAGCCCCTAACTATCATACCGTTCACAGAAACTGAATGAAACTTTGGTTTAAAGTATTTTGATGTATGCGCTCAAGAATCATATGAAAGACAACAGTTAAATTCTAACAGTTACGGTTACAGTGACAAAATTTCGAAAATTTCAAATGGCAACACCTACTTTTTTATTGGAATGTGATCTTCATAGTGAAAAACCATAAAAAGCGTTGGAACGGTACCTGTAGCACGAAAATCGCCGGCGCTAGACAGACTAAGAAGAATAGTGAAAACCAAAAAGGACAGAGAAGCAACAGAAAACAAAACATTTTATTGTGTTTCATACATTTTCCATTTTACACACGACGACACTTTTCATGCGGCAGATGGTGGATAGCACTGAATAATAAAATGTTTTACTTTCTATTGCTTCTCTGTCCCTTATTGGTTGTTTTCACTTTTCTTCTTAGTCTGTCTAGCGCCGGCGAATTTCATGCTACAAGTACCGTTCCAACGCTTTTTATGGTTTTTCACTACGAAGATCACATTCCAATAAAAAAAGTAGGTGTTGCCATTTGAAATATTCGAAATTTTGTCACTGTAACCGTAACTGCTAGAATTTAACTGTTGTTTTTCACGTGGTTCTTGAGCGTATACCTCAAAATACTTTATGCCAGAATTCCATTCACTTTCTGTGAACGGTATGACAGTTATGAGCTCATATATCGGGATAGTTTTTTTATAATCACCCTGTATTTTTAACTAACAAATGCAAGAGTCATAAAAATCCGTAGAACTTTTAAAAAGGCTAGTGTTTTATAACCAGAATCACCTGATTATAGAAATCCCCCTCATAATTCTATAACTAAGCAACATAGAACGGTATATTACACACTAAATTTTCCTTGGGAAAATAATAGTGCAAGTCCCATCAAAATCCATTTAACAGAATCGTTTTAAAAGGGTTAAACTTTTATAAATGGATTCATCTGACACATACTTCTGTAACTAAACTACGTAGAACGATTTTATATACCAAAACCTCCCTTGGAAAAATTATCTAAGTAACAGTTCAATTCCCATCAAAATCCATTCAGCAGACTGTTTAAAAACGGCTATCCTTCATAATTGGGTTTAAGCGATTACAGATATTCCATCCATAATTCTATTTCATCACATTATATTGTAACGATGAAAAGAATTCCCTCGCATTTTGTCGACAGTTTGAGTTTCCTTCCGTTGCTCAAACACAGAAGAAACACACATATATTTTACACATCATAACACATGTATTTTTAGAAATTACCATTTATAATGTTAGAATTTTTAGTTTTTTTTAGGAATTGTTAGCTTTTAGCGAACAGAGACAACGCCGAATTAGTCATAATATGCAATATCTCACGAACTATTGGACTTAAAAGAATGTATTTGGTAGCATTCGATTCAGCATACAAAAATACATTGCAATATGTTATCATTTATCACATAACTCTAATAGCTAACTTTTAAAGAATGTTTTTTAAGTTTGTTTACTTTTTTACCCCTTTTAGGAGTTGAGTTTTTGAAAGTCCCTTCTTGGTGCCTTTTTGCATCCTAAGAGGTATTTTTACCCCAATTTTCATGTTTCTAAGTACAGTAGTTTGGGCTGTGCGTTGATGATCTCCCCAGTCAGGACTTTCTTTTATATATATAGATTAAAAAAATAATTAATTTTTTGACACTTTAAAAAGTACCTGTCTCCTTAATCATAATCCCAAAACTGGGAATAATGAATTGATTAAATAAATGTTTTTATAAAATCACAATCTATGATTTTTGAATTGTTGACTTCATTCAAACAGCAGTCTTATTGTGCTGTACCTTACTTCAATTGTATAATAAAGAGCTACGTATAATTGACCATGTATTTGGATTTTTTTGTTGTTGTTCTGCTGTGTTTGGGTCAAACTTCAATCACATGTAACTAATTAGTTTAAACTGTATATAATAGGTAGTGAAATTTTAATAGTCACCGTAACGCATTCGAACAGCTTTGGGGTTATTTTGAATAACACAACGCTATAATTATGAAATATGTGGGAATTGACATGCAATTATTTACCAAATGTATTTATTAAAAATATTGGAGATTATTCTTTTTGTATTATTATTATTATGTCACAGGCATAACGGTTTCTAAAAAAATTGAAATATAAAAGGGTTAAGTGAGTTGAAAACGATCTAAAAATGTTCTAAATAACGATTTTTGTTTTTTAACTTGTTAAGGCTAGAAACTTGAAATTTGGCTTGGCTGTTACTTTAGAGACATAAATGATCACAATCAGTTTTCAAAAAATTCGAAATTTAAAAGGGAGCAGGAGCAAAAAAAGTTCTAAAATTGGCATTTATGTGATAATGGCTTGAAGCTTGGAGCATGGTGGTTACTTTTAAGATGTAAATGTCTAAAAATGTTTTTAAAAAAATTCGGAATTTAATAGTGGGAAAAGAGTCGAAAAAGGAATAAATACATTTTAAAATAGGATATATTTGTTAATTGCTAGTGTTAGAAACTTGAAATTTGGCATGGTGGTTTCTTTTAAGATGTAAATGATTAGTATAAACAGTTTCTAAAAAATTAAAGTAAACGTGTGAAATGAGCGAAACTTCTAAAAACCATCTAAATTATGATTTATTTAGAATTGTTAGGGATCGAAACTTAAAATTTGACATGTCTGTTAAGTTTAAGACGTAAATGCTCGCACAGAACAGTTTTTAGAAAATTCCAAATTTAAAAAGGTGCAGGAGCAAAACATGTTCTAATATTGAGTTTTCTGTGATACTGTTGGGATTAAAAGATTGAAATTTCACATGGTGGTCACTTTTAAGATGTAGACACTCGTTGAAAATGGTTTCTAAAAATTTTTAATTTACGAGGGCGAAATGAACGGAAACCGTTCTAAAAACATTCTAAAATACGATTTATCTGAAATTGTTAGGAATAGAAACTTGAAATATGACATGGCTGTTACTTTTAAGACATAAATGTCTGCATAGAATAGTTTCTAAGTAAAGCGAAATTTAAAAGGGTCTAATGAGCGAAAAATATTCTGTAACATCTTCACTATGTTGCAGCAAAGTTGGAGAAAGAATATCGTCCTAGGTTAAAGACCTCTCGCTTCCTGTCCCTATCCCCTTTTCCTGTGAGGGGTGACTGAGAGTGAAAGAGAGGAGTCGGGAGTTGATGTCTACAGCAGGGAGAGAAAGGTCTCTCTCTTGAATTCTCGTCCCGAGAATTGGTGATTACGAAACAATGTAGCTTCGATGTGTAATTAAGCTTTGGTAACTTACCTGAAAGAGCAGATTATAAGGAACCCCCCTGTTCCTTGGTAATTGTGTCGAAAACTACAAATTTATTGCATTTATGAGAACCTTTTCAGTAACTGAAAGACTTTAGCTATTCTTGAGACACCGAGTCGGTACCGTGCTGAACAACAGTTTAACGAAGACTTTCCAACTTAGTTCCTGCTGCCACCCCTTTTAATATCTGTCCACACTCTAAGAACTCAAATCTACTAATACATTATTTTCTTTATTAAGTTTTATTCTCATATTTTCTTTTGTGAATAAAATACAACTTAGTAAAAAAAATAAGATCCTGTGCTTCTTTTCGGTAAATAACCAGTCAGCTACCAAAAACATCTAAATTCCCGCTGAATCAGCACAATTCTAAAATCACTATTACTTTAGAACCGCGCTGCACCTATTTAAAAAAAAATTCTTTACGGATACTACTGGTAGCAACCTCTGCTTAAAACTCGTCTACTTTTATCTCTGTTAAACTGCTCTCGAAGGAGTGTCTATTCCTGGACCGAGCCAGTAACATTTGACTGTAATTGCCATTGCTCTTCCAATTGAGCTATCTGGACGATGTTCCAGACAACACAATTCACTCAGACAAGTATTAGGTAATGCCATTTGGTCTGTTATTTCAAACATCTCGACCAAATAAACCACAGGTAAAGGAACTCCAAAAATCAATGGATATGTAATTACACTTTTATTATTTTAACACAATCAAACTGATTAGTAAATAAATCATATGAGTCGTAATTTTTTCAACTGAGCGTAAACGTGTCTAGGTCGGAACAACAGCGTCAATTCCAACCAAAGTTTTTAGGTTCATGTCTGGGAATGAACGCATTTTCGCGGGGCCTCCGTGGCCGAGTGGTTAAGACACCATGCCGCTAATCGCTTGAGAGAGTAAGAAACAGGCCGGCGGTGTTCGACTCCCGCCAGCTCCATTGCACGCACTTTGTCTAGCTCTCGGATGTAACTCTTGGTGTTGTAAATTTCCTTGTGCTATCTCGTCAAGATTTATGTAATTGTCGAAGTCATGTATGTGTTTCTGTGAATAAAAAATGTATATGGATCATTCGGGACAACAGCCTTGTAGCTATAGGTCTCAAAGCATCATTCCTTCAATTGTCAAATGTCAAACGCATTTTCACTCAGTTGGAAAAATTACCTTTCGTATTATTTATATAATAATCTGTTCGATTGCGTTAAAATAATAGAAGTGGAATTAATACACTTTGTTTCTAAACGAATATTATATACATAAGCAAACTGCTCTTGAGTAGACTTTCTGGGTGGCATATTACTATTGGTTATTACTGGGAAGTTCTAACCAAGTTATATAAATTAACCAGGTTACTACCTAAAATTGAACTATCCTGACATGTCCATTCGGGTAAAAGGGTAAAAGCTCTTTTATTACCATGTTTTTGTCCACTGAAGGCATTCATTAAATAATTTAAACAAGAAAGTAAAATCAAGCATTAAGCATAGATTCTGAAAAACTTTCCAATACTTCCAATACTTTAACAAACCTTTACTTTAAAATGCATCCTCTGTGAGTTTCCCATTTTAACATTTTATTTTGTATCAGCTTTCCAAAGTAAGTAGTATAAATGCATGCCCTCGTTTAATTTTATAATCGTACATAAAAGAATCCTCTTCTGATGACAAAATATTCCGAATTCAATCATAACTAGGATTCTGCAACACAAATACAAAGAATTACCTTGGTGTTTAGGCAGCCCAGCCATAGGCATCCAGAATTGTAGAGTCCGACCATTAGTTTGAAGACGTTATAAATAGTTTTTCCGAGTCTTTATTGCCCACTTTGGCATGCTCTTATTTAAAAGTAAGATCTTAGGTTTTTAAGAGAACGAGTATAGCATTACTGCTTTATACATCATTGTTCGTTACTTCGGAATTTGTAAACTAACATTTTTTTTTTTTAAATCTTGCTTCATAACATCAGCAAACTAAAATTCGCAAAGACAAAAAACCTCTACTACAAAATCATAATATGACATTTTCAGAATTTCTCAGAGGGATTAGAAAAAACTGGCGTGATTAAGATATTGGGGGGGGGGGGGGGCTTTTTAATTCCTTCTACTCGGTGCTGTTTGATTTGCCAATTTTAAAATTTGGTATTGCCCTGGCATAAAAAATGCTGACATGACTGGGATCTGATTGGAGTTGGCGCCCAGACAGTCCTTGTTTATTTAGCTTGGTTTTTTGGAGACATAAGATTGACCAAAACCTGTTATCTGATGTAATTAATGCCTTTATGTATCTGATGTGAGTGGCTTTAATGAAGGGTCATAAATTTGCATCCATCGATGTACTTCTTCCTTTGTGTCGTAGGAGACGTCGTGGCGTGGGTTGTAATCTACCCTCGTTAAAATGTCCGGTTGAGTTATCTAGGTTATCTTTCTTTTCCCAGGCTTTATGGGAAATATTCAGATATATGTGTATTATAAGAAAGAATAATTTTTCTTAATTTTTTTTTTGTTAAAACAAAAAGGCGAATGTGGTGATTCTCACCAGCAGTTATATTACAACTGAATATTTCATTCATCAAAAAGGCTTCCAATCAAATACTACCAATACTTCTGAAATATTCGATTTAAATGGGAAAAATTGTCAATCAAATGGCGAAATATTTCTCGGCAATATTGCATCAATAGTGGTAAAATGCAAACACTCTAATGTTGGGGTAATACTTCATGCCATTACTGGCAATATTCGCACGGGAAATACAGTAAAGAAATACACAATATAAACAATATTGACTAAATATTGTTTTACTTGCTATATTTATCATTAAAATATTAAACTATGAAAATGATCTAAAAATATTTACCGAAACATTATGCTTCAGAACGTCTTCCCAAAAATTTGAGGCTGAAAATTTCTTCGTGATGACCATTTTGGCATCAAATATTAAAACAACACCTAGCTGAAAAGCACACCCAGCTATGTGATACAAAGGAAGGGTATTATAAACTACTCGTGGTTCACATGAACTGATTAAACAATAAATACTTCTTGCACAATGCAGATACCTAAGAAAAAGACAAACAAATAATCTGAATTAAATACTCAGGGACCTCGGTACCATTTGAAATACATTATTATTTAAGTAGTTTATAATATCTTTTTGATATATAATTACCGGATGTCCCAAAAAGTGGGGGGGGGGGGGTGGACCCTTTTTTAAATTAAAAAAAAAAATTGAAAACGGTTAACGATTGAAATGTCTTGTTTTTTGCATCTTTATTAGAAAAGCAATAAATTTTTAACCATACGATTTCGAAATTTGTTTGAAATTTTGCCAATAGGTGACTCTGTAAGTTGAAACAAGTAAATCGCAATATCTTCGAAATATCTGCCATTCGAAGCAATAACATGACCTAGTTCCATAACAAAACTAGTCGATACCCGTGAATATGTCTCATCAGGCATTTCCTCACATACCTTACAGATGTAAGATTCCAGTTCCGCTAAATTTGCGGGTTTTCTGGGTAAATTTATCTTTTCGAAAATATTTCTTTCAAGTGGTATTATAGTATTATCCTAATCTTCTTTGTCGAAAGTGTGGTCCTACACTCGGCAAGTTAACTTTTATTATAATTATATGTATGGATTACTTATATGTTATCGATAAATCTTTGGCAGATCTCTTTTTATAGTGTATGTTCATATCCTTTAACATCGATTTGATTCACAAAATGGTATCATTCGGGTTGGTTGGTCGTATAAGGTTTTATGGCACAAAGTCCATTAAGGGACATGCTGCGCCAAGGTATCATTCGGGAATTATCATAACTTTCTTGACAACAGAGATGACGTAGGACATTTGTAAATGATTGACACTGAACTCAATTGTTGCGTTTCGATATTGAAGAAAGTTGTTGATTTTCAGAACAATAATTCTTTTTCTTGTTTCTGAACCTTATCATAATTTAAATATCGAGGACAGATATCGGTTTCCGTGGAAACAATATAAATAAATCACAACATAATTTTGGATAAATTTCATTTTAAGAAAGGAATACTTATTATTCACTATTAATAAACATATTAACTAAAAGTTATTTTATTAATGAATTTTGCAAGTTTGTAAGGAAAGCAAAATATTAAGAAACAAAATGCTGTTTTTAAATAACCTTCATATAAGCAAATCTTATAAAAAAATAAGTACAGGCTCCAAGATTGTAATTCGGACCTTAAATCGTTTGTTTATAATTAATTAATACTGAGTAAAATATTGCATTTGAAATAATGTAGATTTGGCTAAAGTTAGGCAATAATAAGCAGTAACCAAAAGACTTTCATAATTGTCTAGAAGTACAGTTGACAAAAGAATAAACAGAACACTTCATGCATTTTAATCACCGAATTGTCACAGAAATAAAACGGAAATAACCATTCACTTGGAAATTATGTTTTCTTTTATTTTTTCTTATAAAAATAAGCTTAGAGGGTCATCCGTACAGAGTGTGTTTCAAAATTTCTCAGACTGATCTTATAAACAAAAAAGTAAGAACTGAAATGAACATTTTGACCTATGTTTATTTGAAATAATCCCCGCTGGACACAACACACTTTTTACAACGAATGTATTAGTCATCAAAACACGTCTGGAAGTCCGCCTTTGCAATGTGCGCCAAATAGTCGGTCGCAGTCGCTTGAGGTGGGCCCCTTTAGGTACAATTTCAACTTGGGGAACAAGAAATAGTCACAGGGGTGTAAGGATAATGGATGAGCACGGTAACCCCTTTAGAAGCCAGAAACTCGCACACAATCATCGAAGTGTGTGCTCGTGCGTTGTCGAGCAAAAAAAGACCAACTGGCTTGCTGTTGGTACCGAGGACGAATTTTGCGAACTTTGGATGAAATTGCTTCAACACACCAAGTAGCAACATCCAGTAATAGTATTACCTTTAATTTTATGTTCGACCTTCGCGAGTTCCGACATGATCACGTTACACTGTTACAACAAACCGGATGCACTTATCAAAGCATCCCACAACAGATAGCAACGTGAATTTGTACTGTTATACAAGACGAAGTGTATTAGTGTTTTCGACATCACACACGGACACGCATTGCCATCTATTGACCGGTAATTTAACCATTCCGGGAAGTTTTGCAACGGACTGTGTATAACGAAATTGTACCAAACTCTGAAATTTTCAATACGAACAGATAATTCTTACATCATATTTGGCTTTTTCCGTAAATGTTACTTTAGGACTTTTAATGCTAAATTCATTTGTAATTCTACATTGACAAAACACATTGCCATGCAGAGAGTTTTGCAAGCATAACTCAAGAACTACTTGATAGAATGAGCTTTAAATTTGAATTCGCATACTTGAAGTTTCTAGATACAAGGGTGGGCTTAGAAAGTATCCACGTAGGGGGCGATTCTACAAATTTGAGGTTTTCACATGAGGATTGTTTTTACAATCCTTTGAACAAAGAACAAATCCGTAGTACTTATGCAGTAGCTACTCAATATAACATTCGTTCATTATAGAAACTTTCTTATCATTACGATTGATCGAAAAAATCCACTAGCATTCTCATATAACTAGACTTTCCAGCTTTTAAGCAATAGTTATTTAATATTTTTTGTGTTAAAAAAGTTCGAGGATGTTTTAGATTTAGAGTATTCGAAAAAGAGAACAAATTCCCTTTCCTTCTTAAATTTATCTATTCTTGGATGAAAAGTATTGCTCAGACTTATTGTTTTCTATACGTATTTAGAGCACAATGTACTGCAACAGGTATTTAAAAAAAGGTTTACTGCATATAAAACTGATTGCTTCATTATTTCTAAAGTAAGTTCAATAACGAATACTTTGAAACTTGTCAATGAAGCATTAATTCAACAGCTAAGGATACATGACTGAAAACTGGATTTTCATACTTTTTAAAAAGTAACTACTGTCTGTCAGACTGATGCACAGTTTTTAATTTTCCTTCATTACATAACCGGGAAAGTTGTAACAGGATATTTTATGCGTAATTTTAGATTTGTATATATTAAATAGTTTTCATACAATTTTTCTGGTACTTCATTTTAGAATTTTTATACCATAAAAAACACAAATGTATCTGTTGTAAGCACTTAAGAGAATAAAAAGGGCTTAAAACTGATTTAGATATGTCGGCTTAAAGACCTTTTATCAGCGCCCAAGGGAACAATGATAAAATGCGCTCCTCCCTTGGTTCCGCCATGTCTTGATATCGATTTCGGTTAGAAAATGCATATGTTACAATAATTGTTTCAAACATTTTTTTCGAATATATATATTCTTTAAAGTATTATTATTTTTTTAATATGAAATGTAATATATGAATTTTTAAACTGAAAATGACTTTTAAAAGATTCAAATACGCAAATAGAAAATTATACCTCATCCGCTGAGTTGTTTTAAATTATGTTTAAAATACTACTCGTATTGCAATTTGTTTTCCAACGACTAGAAATGAATTTAACATTCGGAGTCCGAAACTTTAATCATTCAACATTGCTAAATTACTTAACTGAATGACTTCTCGCTTGGTATCCTAAATTACAATTTATCGAAAAAGCCAACTATGATGTCAAAATTAGGTGTTGATATTGAAAATTTCAGCGTTTCGTACAATTTCAGTATGAAAACGACCCCCCAAGCCTTTTTTAATAACTTAAATTGATAAAAAAAGACATAATTTCCAGTCAAATAGTTGCTTGCAGTGTATTTTTATACAATTTGGAGATTAAAATGTACGGAGTGTTCTGGTTTTGGCCAACTGTACATTTAACTTTTAATTTACACTGAAAGTTTATTAGGAAACTTAATTTTCAGTCCTCGCAACAAACATCATCGCAGTAACATAAAAATTTTCATAATTCATTTTACCCCAATTCGCTAAAGAAAAAAATGTGTATAGATGTGGGTTTTTTTTTTTTCAAAGTTAAGCCTTAACACATTCACATCAGGAAACGGGAATTCTCGTTTTTTAAAAATATTCTTTGTCATCGGGAAATGAAAATTCTCGATATTATTCAAACAAGAACGGAAAATCATGCGTCAAGCATAGATTATGTAACACTTTCCAACGCTTCCAAAATAATTTTACAAATCACTAGCGGCCCTCCCTCGCTTTGCTTCGGGTTAACCTTGAAAACCTTCATCTCTTTGTGTTTTCTGTAGACCTTTTTAATGTGTACAATAATTAGTACATTATTTTGATAAATCTTGTAGGGTTCAGCCTGCGTTTGCAATGTATAAGCGGAAAAAATGAAATTATTTACGACATCACATTAAAAACCTCAAAAATAACAGTATTTCTCCACTATTTAATGGATATACATATAAACCTTCCTCTTAAATCACTCTATCTATTAAAAAAAACCGCATCAAAATCCGTTGCGTAGTTTTAAAGATTTAAGCGTACATAGGGATATAGGGACAGAAAAATCGACTTTGTTTTATACTATGTAGTGATTACCGTTTAATAAGCTGAAAGATAACATCTAAGTTAACAATTTGGAAAACGCATAACATATTTAAAAACGCAATTTCATGAATTTCCAACATATACAATATTTGGAAAAATATCCGAATACTTTTATTCAGCTCTGTATAGGATCTATAGATTTGTATATGTACTACATAAGATGCTAAATTTTAGTTTAGCTAGGAAATGCGTAGCACAGTTTAAAATTCTCCTTCTGGAGTTTCTGTCAATAAACGTAAATGTGTTCCCAAACTTTTGTGCTGCCCTGTATAGGATTCAGAATTTATACACACCAAGTAATACACAAAAAGTGAGTTCAATTTAAAATCGCGTTCAGCAACTTAAAACGCACTTCCAGGAACAGAGTCAGTTAACAGACAGTAGAGAATTCTTTTGTGTGTCCCTGTAAATGAACGATGACTGCTATACGCACACTATTCTGTAGTAAGCCTCTTGTAATGCATCTTAGTGATATATATAAATTTAAATGCGTTTAAAATAGTGAAACATTATTTAAACAAACCGCAGACGATTTTTCTCCATAGACGTAATGTAACGGAATTATTTTGACTGTCCCTGTAAAGTAACTATAAGTGCTATGCACACCCTATTCCATATTAAGATTCTTGTAATGCATCTTAGTGATATATATCATTTACAATGTGTTTGAAATTATGTAACATCATTAAAATAAACCGCAAATGATTTTTCCCCATAGACCGTAATGGAACGGAATTATTTTGAGTGTCCCTGTAAAAAAACTGTAAGTGCTACCCACTTCCGTTGAAATAGGGAACATGCTATAGATGACGACAATAACATATAAAAATTGCAGGGCAATCTGAGCATATTTACGGGAGTTAGAGCACGGCCAGACGGCAGACAAACCGAAGTCATAAACACTTTTGAACTAGGTTGGAAAGTGTTAAAAACATCATTGATTAAGTGCGTGGCTTTACAGAAAAGGCATCTATATCATGTTGCCCATATTTGTTTAGATTGTAAGACATTTTACATTAAACAGTAAATTGAATGATATTTACTGATGTATTAACTTTAGAAACTTATGTAGGAAACAAATTTACCAAAGCCTTTCAGAAGAAGGAGGAGCTACTATTGTTTAAATATCATTAACAGTTTGTTAACTGGCGATTTTGTATGAAATCTTGATTTTAAAATAGCAGAAGCTACGCCCTTTTCTAAAAGTCTTTCATTAAATGGTTTTCTAGATATTAAATGATGCTTAGTGAAGCAAACACGAGTTAACTCGTGACCTGTCAACAATGTGTTAAAATAAAGGGAAGTTTAAGGAGAAATTGCCCGATGCGAATGTGTTAAGAAATAGCTGCCAATATACTTTTTGCAGCAAATAAACACATTTTGAACCAGAAAAAATATGTAACAAATTGTGTCTGATTTTTTATGTAGTCGTTGTTTATTAGGTAAAATTTCCGGTTCTAAATATGTTTACTTGACCTAGGTCAAAATGATAAATTGTTTCAAAAGATAGAGCTTCAGGACGAGCGTCTCGATTATGACTTAAAATTTTTTGTTCCACTATCTTCGAATAATATGCTTTAATTAATCGCTGAAATTCTGAGATTAGATAAGACGGAGACTGCTGTTCAGAAATAGAAGTACCGTAATTTCGGGTGTATAAGCCGCGGCTCAAATAAATCGATTTCGGACCGGAAATTGTTTTTAATGAAGTGTAACGTGTCACATCTGGGAACTTATTTGCATTTATTTCTATCAAAATAATTCTGGTTTGAAACAGACTTAATTTACCCGCGGCTTATACACCGGAAATTACGGTACTCAAAAATAAGGATCGCATAAACTTTATACGGCACGTGTTCGTGATGCTCGTCTTGGAGTGTTAAAGACTTGGAGTTACTATACGCCAGCCTATCTACCAAAACTTACGATTTTTGAGTGCTGCTATTTCTGAATGGAAACATTTGCTTTATTTGATAACAGAAATTTATGATTAAATAAGACTAATATTATTATTCGAAAATAGGGATACTAAAAACCGGAAGGTTTGGCAACTGTGAGTCAGGTTCACAAAAATGCTTATTTGCTTATTTTTAAGTACCAAAATCTATAAGTTAATAACTAAGTGGTAGATGCAGAAAATATACCTTCTGTGAGTAATAATTGCAGCTTTAGGCAAACCAGTAGTTCCTGAGGTATAAATGTACAACAAGTTACCTGTTAAAAATTAAACGGAATAAGTTTAATTCTTTTAACATCTTTTTACCTGACTTTAAAAATCATAATATAAATTAAAAATATAAATTATAAATATATACCTTTGAAGTCAGTCTTAAATAATTTTGCATCTACTGGTTGAGAAGTAATATTTTCTAAATGTATGTTTAGATCTTTACAAGGAAATGATGGAATCGACTTCTCTAATTTCCTGGAGTAACAGTAAAAGTTAGTAGATTTAGTTTTCCGTATATAAGGCATTGCTTTTTCAAGTGCTAAAATCATAAGAAAAATATGTATAAATATCATATACTGATATAAAATAAATATGTCTATACCGTATTATGTCATTTACTTTGAAACTCGAAATTTTAGTGTAGACTTCTACAGAAACAGAAACAGAAACCTCCCACTCGTGGACAGCCAACATCTCGGCATAGGACCTATGAGTCCACGAGGGGAAAACCTATATCTACCAGGAACCCCAGTGTCCAAGGACCCGGAGTCCCCAGCAAGTTAAAAAAAATCACACGAGCTACCCAATATTGCTTATTGTTGGGTGAGCTCAAAGTTATTACATGTATATAACTCCTATATGAATATACTGATAATATTACACAATATTAACGATAAATATTTACAGATATTTACAATAATAATATTGTACTGAAAATTTTTCAATTGTATTATGCACTAGTCTATTAAGTCTTTTAAAACATAGTTTTTAAAATCTATAGATCTAGAATGTTATATGGGTTATAATAATTCTTTGATAAATGAAAAGTTTTTATTTAGGACATTATAGTTTTTATCTAACTTTTCGTAATTGGAAGCGTCTAATAGCACACGTTGTAGGTGTCTCTTTAATGTTTTATTTTTATTGAAGTTAAAATGGTATTCCATAAGAGGGCAGTTACCGAAGATATAGTGTATAGGAGTTCCAGGGTTTTTGTCACAAGGACATCTATCCGTGGTTCTTTTACCAATTTTATATAAAACGCTTGGGAAGCTTCCATGGCCGCTAAGATAATATGCTGCTGATTTCTGAACACATAAAAATTTAACATCTACCTTATTAAGAATTTTATACGTTTCTCTTCCTTTCGTTGAGTTGGTCCAATCATTTTGCTGTAGACTTCTACGCAGAGTCAATTTTCTTAGAGTAAGTTAAAACTCTCTGTCGCCAAGCAACAGCTAAGATAGTTATGTATTGTTAACACTTTGATGATCGCTCATGAATACATTCGTGTTTTAAAACCAACAAAGTTGACTAAAGGCGTGTCCTGAATACCTAGCTCCACCTACGCATTTTTCTTGCGTAAAACTTTAGTAAATTTGTATCAAACGAATATGTATTTACATAATATAATTGCGGATATTTTTTTAGACTCGATTAAATAGATTAATGTTGTATAAAATAAACTACTTGCTAATGCATAAATTCGATAAATGTATCTAGGAATCGAACATACCTAAGACCTTTCAGAAAACGGCTGGGCTTGTATAGTTTCAAAACTCAAATTTCATATTAAATTGCCGGTCAACACAGTGTTAAATGCTTATAAAAGCACTGGTCGTCTGTCTATTGGAGCTGGAGCGGGAGATGTTTTACCCCGTTTGGAATTTTGAACGATTCAAATATCGTTCCATTCTTGGCCAAGAAATCAGGCCTTATAAAAATTCTTAATACATATAAATCTTTTTTTCAATGTCACAGTCGCTTAAATTTTTTGAAAGTTCACGAAAATATCAATTTATATACAGTGATCTCTTAACATTTGCAAGTTTTGATTATTCGCGAACATGAAAGTGCAGAAAAACTAAACATTCGCGAGAATTTGATTTGAGTATTCGCGATTTTTTAGGTAGATTTCGTAAGAAATACTACCTATTACATTCTCCCCTAAGTTGGAATTCTGAAACATTTTTGCAGATCTACGCCGATCATGACTCCTAGAACCCCAAACCACCCCCAGTTCAAGACTTTATCTATCTATCTATCTATCTATGTCACGTTTTTATGGACACCATAACTTCCATAATTCTGCTCAAATCTTTTCCAAACTCATACATAAAATCAAGCGGCATAAAATCTCGGCCAAGTTCATTAATGGGCAAAATCGAACCAAGGGAGGAGGGCAAATGGGGGGCTTTTTTGTGAAAACAGAAAAAAAACCATAACTTCTTAATTTTTATACACATCAAATTCGTTTAAAGTTATTATTACTTCTAGGAAAAGGGCCAAAAATTTATGTATGACAGAATTTTGATTTCATTAAAAATGACCCCAAGGGGGGGGGGGAATAGGGGTTTCAGAAGAAAAAAATTTATAACTTCGTCAATTCCCCATATATCAAATCCGCTTAAATTTATTGCAAATCTTCTTAATATTATCTACAACTTTTATATTGACAAGTTTTTTATAGGACCAACTCTTAAGGCAAAAAAAAAACTTTAAACAAAAAAAAATCCTGCTGGCTCCGCCTACAGGTAGAGGTGAAAACAGAAAAGAAACCTATAACTTCTTAATTTTTATACATATCAAATCCGTTTAAAGTTATTATTACTTCGGGCAAAAGGACCAAAAATTTATGTATGACGGATTTTTGATTTCATTAAAAATGCCCCCAAGGGAAGGAAAATAGGGATATCAGAAGAAAAAAAATTCATAACTTCGTCAATTTCCAAGTATCAAATCCGCTTAAATTTACTATAAATCTTCTTAATATTATCTACAATTTTTATATGGACAAGTTCTTTATAGGACCAACTCTTACGGCAAAAAAAAATCCCTGCTGGCTCCGCCTACAGGCAGAGGTATATTTTGAAGTGGGTGGTCCTAACTACCGCATCATGACAAATAGGTCTTTCTTCTGCAATTCCCAATAAACAGGTGCCCCACGATCTGCATCTTTGAAACCTACCTGTGCCTGTAGGCCGAGCCGTCAGGAATTTTTTTTATTATCTCTTTCTTTTCCAAAATTTATAGTTTTTAAATATTATTTCCTCCATGTTTTCTCAGCATGTATTTACAAATCAATTTTCAGTTGTCAACTGAAAAAGGAGCGAGTATTGTAAGAAAGTAAAATAATAACAACAGCAGAATATTCATTGCAATGGTGATATTAGAAGTGGTAAGGTAATGGCATCTTCAATCTATTAATTTAAAATGTGCAGGTTCTCGTAGAGATGGAGCTGAAGCTGCACTTAGATAGAAAATAAAAGCATTTCTGAAGCACTTAGCTGTATTTAAATATCGCACATTAATATTGTATCGCATGCTGACACATTAATACAGACCTGTACAACCTTTCAGTAAGCAAGGGCTCACGTCAGCCCTTGACAAACAGTAATGGGCGACATTATTCATTTGACTCAAATCATGCAATAATATTATATCACAGTATTAGTAATGATACAAACACGTATTATACGAGTAGTAGACCACCGCCCTCTGAATACTAGGCCTGAGCGCTGAAACAAAAATTGCGGCAGTCGTAGGCGTAATTTTTTCAGCGTGCGTACGCTCTCTTGAAATTCAATACCAATAATTTCTAAAAGTTTTCACCACCTTATTTTACTGTGATTCAATAAGTCAAGGAAAACTTGGGTGTAAAATTAGGGGAACGTACAAAAGTTTAAATAAGTCCGTCTACGAGCGCCGCTATTTTTGTGTCAGCGCTCAGGCCTAGTATTCAGAGGGCAGTGAGTAGACATAGGGCCCATGTGGTTCAGGAGCTCCATGTAAAAACAATTTTCAGAAAAAATATAAAACGCAGTAAATTTTGGATTATAGATTTTTTTTGCAAGAGGTTTATCTCAGACATTTTTGCAGGCGAAGAAGATGCCAGAAACTTTAAAACTTTAATCTCGCCTAAAAAAAAAAAAAAAAAAAAAAATGGAAATTAGAAACATTTTTAGGGTTTTTTTTGGTGGTGGGGGGGGGGGAGGGGGGCGTCGTGAAAAAACACTTTGACTTATTTGAAAACATGAATTTATTTTTATAAAATGCACAAAAATAAAGAAAGGCATGATAATGAGCGAGGTTCCAGAGACATAGTCTGGAACAGCTTTGATTGACGAAACTATTTCGCACTGCTTTATCGATATTTCAAACAAATTGAGAAAAAATGCCTAGAATTTCAAATGTCTGAGAGGAAAAAGTACTCCTCTTTAACCCCCCCCCTCCCTATAAAACAGCCAATGGGGCAGTGTAACAAAGAAAAAAAGAGCTGAACTTTCATAGCAGGGAAAGGGTTGAGAAACACTTATTATTCTAAATTGTACTTCTTAACGTATAAAAAAAGTTATTGCCAAATTTTGCCAAATTTAACCATCATAATTAAACTACAAATCGTGAAAATACGCATGATTATTAAAATATATTTCTGGTTTCTAATGCGTGAAATACACTTTCATAAATTAAAAAATATATCTGATGCAAATATGGATTTTTAGGGATGCACCGAATAGTGATTTTGTCCAAATACCGAATACCAAATATTCGGCATAAAGGTAAGCCGACTATTAGACTCAATACCGAATATTTGACCAGCCGAATAGTAACTAATATTTCGCCGAATGCCAAATATTGAGCTTCCCGAATTTTTTTATATTTCAGAGTTTAAAGGTATTAAAAAATCAAATTAAAAAAAAATTACATAATATTTAACTCGGATACTTCTCTATTTTGATAAACAAAACATTTTTACAAGTAAACTTTACACTAAAGAAAAATGTGCTTTGAGTTATCATTTAAGAAGAGCCTAGTTTTAAACTTTTTTAATTAATAAAATTTTTAAATTCATGGCTTCTTCTGTGAGTTAAAACAAATGAATAAAATTTTCTTATATTCTAAAACAAATATTTTAAAATCAAATACAAATTTTGAAGAAATTTGGAGAAAAACGTCATATACTGTTTATTTATCAGGAAGAGACGAAAGTAAATAAATACAACCCATTCAAATGGTGGCAACTTAGCAAGAATAATGTTCCTGTTCCTTTTGATTTAGCATGGAAGTTTTTAAATGAATCAAAGAGAAGTAGATAATAATTTTGAGAGGTTGTAAACATACAGGTTGTTCCTTAAAATCTTGGAGATAACGTGGTCAAGACAAACATTTTTTGAACAAGAAATAACATCTCAATCCACTTATTCCATCAAAAATACAATACATTCAATATAATAAATTATAACACCTTGTAATAATATATTTCTTTTAAATGCTAAAAGGTGTAAATTAGCAACATA
Organism: Maratus michaelseni; assembly: GCA_963931845.1. Lineage (NCBI taxonomy): Eukaryota > Metazoa > Arthropoda > Arachnida > Araneae > Salticidae > Maratus > Maratus michaelseni. The sequence goes on from OZ007596.1 coordinate 135,715,685, forward strand.
ATACAAATTAAAATAACTTTTATTAGGTTGTTTGACATGTTTTGACTCACTCCGAGTCATTTTCAAAACCAAATGAGAATATTCCATAATTGCACGGGCTTTGAAGTTATTATTTAAACTGCTATCATTTAATTTTCATGTACTTTTTAAAAAATTACGCACGTTATCTTTTATTTTTACTTGGTTGTTTATTATCATATCTGGAACCATGGAGTAACTCGAGACACAATTTCGGTAAGTTAAAAGATGCCGCATTGTTACATATTGTACCGCCGCGCCGCAGAATTCGCGGAGCGCGGCGTTTCGCGTGATTTTCCTTTGTTACGTCCCTTTTATGCCGAGACACTTGCGGAAGCCAGGTAGAAAAGGAAAACAAATAATCTGCAAATTGAAACCGGACAAATTTAAAAGGAAAAATGAACTAATGAAACATCTCGAAATGCAGGAAGGCTTGGGCTCGGGGTTCAGAAGCTATCGAAGAATCCCTGCGGCTTCGAGTTCTATGTTCGATACGGCATCTTTTAACTTACTTCGACTCACTCCGAGTCATTTTCAAAAACAGATGAGAATATTCCATAATTGTACGGGCTTTGAAGTTATTATTTACACTGCTATCATTTAATTTTCATGTACTTTTTAAAAAATTACGCATTTTATCTTTTATTTTTACTTGGTTGTTTATTTTCATATCTGGAACCATGGAGTAACTCGAGCCACAATTTCGGTAAGTTAAAAGATGCCCTATCGAACATAGAGCTCGAAGCCACAGGGATTCATCGATAGCTTCAGAACCCCGAGCCCAACCGTTCCTGAATTTCGAGGTGTTTAATTAGTTCATTTTTCCTTTTAAATTTGTCCGGTTTGAATTTGCAGATTAATTGTTTTCCTTTTCTACCTGGCTTACGCAAGTGTCTCGGCATAAAAGGGACGTAACAAAGGAAAATCACGCGAAACGCCGCGCTCCGCGAATTTTGCTGCGCGGCGGTACAATATGTAACGATGCGGCATCTTTTAAGTTACCGAAATTGTGTCTCGAGTTACTCCATGGTTCCAGATATGAAAATAAACAACCAAGTAAAAATAAAAGATAACGTGTTTAATTTTTTAAAAAGTACATGGAAATTAAATGATAGCAGTTTAAATAATAACTTCAAAGCCCGTACAATTATAGAATATTCTCATTTGTTTTTGAAAATGACTCGGAGTGAGTCGAAACATGTCAAACAACCTAATAAAAGTTATTTTAATTTGTAGTATGTTGTTAATTTACACCTTTTAGCATTTAAAAGAAATATACAATACATTCAATGAAAAATACAGGACGTGTCACTAGGAGTCGAAACTGAATTTTTGTTCACAATTTTAACAATAATGAAGATATTTTAGCGAGATTTGTATAATCAATTTTGCTTGCATGAAATGTGATGATATCATTGAAAGTGACCTAATTTTGGCCAGTGACACAGTAAATGTGCTGTCAGCTGCAGTCTGAAGAAAGGACTGTCTAGCACAGTGTTGTTTAGATGTGAATGGTGGCAATTTCAAGCACTTGTCATGTCATCATATTTCACAGAAATCAAAGTAAATCTGTTAAAAATATAGTTACAATTTCTTCATTATTGTTAAAGTAACAACGAAAATACAAGTTTGACCTGGAGTGAGATACATTGTATTTTTGACTGAATAAGTGGATTATGATCCTGGTATTTTGGACAAAAATTCTCTATCTGGATGTCTATTATCTCTCCTGAAAGTTTTTTTTTTCATTTTGTTAAAAACATTTAATTTCCAAAAGAGCAAGAATCCAGATTATTTAATGGACAATGTTCGAGAACTTGCATTTGTAGATCATCCAGTCCTATGAAGGTCATCATTGGTGGTTAATTTTCGTAAGTGATACTTTTCAAAAAGCAACTAAATAATATAAAAACATTCTCTGTTAAATATAATTCTAAATTTAATTACTATGAATATCTTTATTAATTAACAATTAAAATTAGCAATTGTGTAAGGTTTTTAAAAACATTTTCAAAAGTTTTTTTAAGTATTCGGCAGGCCGATTAGTTTGATATTCGGCGTAACCGAATTTTCGGTAGTATTGCCGAATATGCTGAATACCGAATAAATACCGAATATTCAATGCATCCTTAATGATTTTACAGAAAGCATCCTTTGAAATGGAATTTTATTAGGTAGCTTTCAATACTAAAAAGTATAAAGCTACCTATTGCAGCCGTTCGGAGGAAAGCAGTTCCGGAAAATTTCGATATATTTTCACCGATCATGACCCCCAGACCCCCAAACCACCCTCCGTTCAAATGTTGATTTATATATATAGATATATCCATATATATATATATATATATATATATGAAACAAATTAAAAAACTTTCGCCGTTGACCTCATTAAAACTATAATTCTGTGTAAATCCCATTATTCTAAATTATTTTCTCGCTCCAGTATTTCGATTGTCAAAATTACATCTAGCAAAATATAGTTTATTCCAAATTCATTCTCTTAAAAAATGGCGCTGGTCGATGCTCTATTAAAATTACGCACTTTTATTTCTTTAAATAAAATGCATCCTAGAATTTAATTCTTCTAAAAAACACCAATCTCCCAGCTAAAAATATTTTACTCTTTTGAAATAACAACCTATGAATTTCTTTTCTTTATTTTTTATTTCCCTACGACTCCTGACAAAATATTACTCCTCAAATTATGAAAGACTTTAGTCTCAATGTAAAAATTATCTTGGCATCTTGCCATACTTGATAAAACCTATGTATTCGTTTTTCTTTGCTTCTCTTCTTATTTATTCGAAAGGAGTAGATTTCACGAGATTAATCTCGAAGCATTTGTTGACGCGCTTTTTCCAACTCACGGTAAATTCGCTTCCATATAAGAGCGCCGGAGAAATTAATCCGAACGTGCTTATTGGTCGAGAGACTTCTTAGTAAAAATGTATTCTGGAGCGCTCAGAAAATGATATACGGCGTTTTCCCGTGTTTTGAGTCAGAAGGTTCCGGGATTCGGCGGTGTATGCGGCCCCGACATGCCTGCCTGATCTTCGAATGTTCTCCTTGGCCGCCGGTAAATTCGAAAAACAACTATCTTCTGTTTTAAGATCCAAGATGTCTTCTTATATTTAAAATTTAATCATCAAGTAATGCCACGATATTAAAATTAACAAGTATGGATTGAGACTGTTCCGGGATCTGGCGGTGTATGCAGCCCCGTCATGTACTTCCTAATCTTCGAATGTTCTCCTTGGCCGCCGATAGATTCGATAAATTACCTGCCTATACGAACCAAAGATGTCTTCTTAATATAATAATTTAAATCATCAAGTCTTCTTCACGGTCTTAAAATCAGCATGGATAGATTTTGCTACGTGACAAGTAAAGCATAGCCAATTTCTTTTGATTTTCGAATAAAATGTGAACCGGAACGAACTGCCTCTTATTTTGAGTTCTATACGTACACAATGAAGTGGTTTTTCGGTGCTCGACTGTAAAATTCCTGGGAGAAACCCTTGCCTTGAGTATGAGCCTACAAAAAGTATGGTAATGCAAGTAGAATCGTCACACACACACACACACACATATATATATATATATATCTGACCTATGTCATACGATAACGCTCGTATTTATAAATCGATTTTGATGAAACTAATTGTGTGTATTAAGCTCACCAATGTCTCAACCGAGTTCGTTGGCCAGCTTGGTCCGCCATTTTGTTTCAAGATGGCGGCCATTTAAAAATTTAAAACTAAAATAAATACACAAAAAAAATTAAAATTTTAAATTTATTTTTCAATTACGTGTTAGGCCTTGATACAAGGATTCCACAGCATTTTTTGTTTTACCTCTATCTTAAAAAATGGCTGAGATAGAGCAGTTTGAAATTCTAGGGTGGCTGACATTTTGAAACAAAACAGCACATTAACGCGATTACTCGCAAATTAATTTCTTTCATTGTTGTAATAATTTTCCCAATCATACGCATAAAACTATATATTCATATCCGTTAGCGCCAAAATTGGCGACATTGGCGCCAAAATTGGCGAAATTGGCGACATTTGGCGAAATATCGCCAAATCTGGCGACCAAAATAAGTTTTCAGAAATGAAGCCAATTTGGCTATACACTTGTCCAATTTGTCCGATGCACTTCATTCTTACTATGCCAACTTTCATAAGCTAGTATATTTGGATACTACCCCTTATCTTTTTGCTTCCTTTTGGGAACATCGAATTTTGAGCTTATTCTATCGACGATTACTATCAGAATTTTCAAGCTATGTTTTTGAAACTGTCACAAAAGTTGAACTATACATTTAGCTAATATACTATGCACAGTATATTTTGATTGAATTCGCGCATGCGCAGTGAAACAATATTTAGTGAACCTGCTCATTTTTCATCCAATATTTATTATTTTTAAATTCTGATTGCAAGGTATTGTATATAATACTGTTTGTCATCGTTCCTGAAAAGAACATTCTTTTATATTAAGAACTCTGAAAATTATAAGCAAAAAAACTTAGTGAAAATTGGGATTGTTTTTATAAAAAACTTAATTTCTCTCCGAGTATACGTGCTATCCTCATAAAAATGAACATAGTTTTCTAAAAGAAGCTTCCTTAGCATGTACTACCGTTTCAACGCTTTTTCGATATTAGTTTTTACAGGGTTATCCAAAATATATCCGTTTTTCTTCAATTTAGTGACGACCCCTTATGGAGTTTCGGGAAAAAATCTTCGCGGAAATATATGACATGTACAATGTTGTTTACACTCCTGAAGTTTCAGGATAATTCCACATGTATCTTTCCAGATATTTAACAAAACGTCTAAAATCGCAAGTGACCGGTCATCATTGGCCATATACACTATAATGCCATAATTGATGGGAACTTTCAGTTTTAGACATTTTTTCGAATATTTTAAAATATACATGTTAGATTCTTTCGGAATTTTGGGATTAAAAAGAACAGGTTTGACTTCATATTTATCAACGTCGATTTCATAAGGAGGACAATTAGGGGACCAACAAAAAATTAAAGAAAAAAATAATACTTGGGATCACCCTGTAAAATAAAATGCACGAAATGATCTATCGCTACAGGATATGCATAGGCAGACATTGTATAATATGTGTATTCATTTGTGTAAGAATAGCAGGCATATTAATAGAGATATAGCGATTTTTTTTAAAAATTAAAAAAATTCTTGCATGTTTTTTGCGTATAAAATACAGGGTTTTTAACCAAATTTAACGTCAGTTTCAGAAAAATTGGCAAAATGTAATAGAAATCACATAGTGTAATTGAAATACAAATATATTAAATATTTAAGGAACTATGGGCAGTTGTATAAAATAATTTTTATCTTCGCAAACGCGAACGATAACAAAAAACTTTTGGCTTGATTTAATAATCAACACTATGGAGCAACTTATAAAAAACATCAGTCAAGTATCGTAAAAATTCAGAGAGATATCGGCGTTAGAGTGAGCTGTTTTTTAGTTTCTGACTAAAACTCGCTGAATGATAAGGGATTGCCACAAATTGTTATTTTTAGCTCACAGGCTATCAAAGCCTGAGAGCTAATGTGCCCGCCCGTTCTGTATGTACATAACGGGTATGTATGTACGTAACGCGATAACTCTTGATAGAAATAAGCGTTTTGCTTCAAATTTTGGATATATGTTCCTTATGATAAAGCGCTTCCCTGATTAGTTTTGGGGGTTCGTTGGTTAAGTATAAAGGGGAAAAGAGGGGCCAATTTCCCCCCCCCCTTAATTTAGATAAAGGTGTTTTTCATGCAGAATTATCCGATTTTCTTCAAATTTTGTATATAGGCTCATCAGTCAAATATCGTAAAAATTGAGAGAGATATCGGCGTTAGAGTGAGCTGTTTTTTAGTTTCTGACTAAAACTCGCTGAATGATAAGGGATTGTCCACAAATTGTTATTTTTAGCTCACAGGCTATCAAAGCCTGAGAGCTAATGTGCCCGCCCTTTCTGTATGTACGTATATATGTAACGCGATAACTCTTGATAGAAATAAGCGTTTTGCTTCAAATTTTGGATATAACTTCCTTATGATAAGGCGCTTCATTGATTAGTTTTGGGGGTTCGTTTGTTAAGTATAAAGGGGAAGGAGGAGCCAATTTCTCCCCCTTAATTTAGATAAATGGGTTTTTCATGCAGAATTATCCGATTTTCTTCAAATTTTGTATGTAGGCTCATTGTGGTAAGGCGCTTCCCCGATTTGTTCTGGGGACTCATTGGTGAAGTATAAAGGGTGGAACGTGGGGAGACCCCCCCCCCCCTTTAATTTAGATAAATGGATTTTTTATGCAGAATTATGCGATTTTCTTCAAATTTTGTATATAGGTTCATTGTGATATAAGGCGCTTTCCTGATTAGTTTTGGGGGTTCTTTGGTTAATTATAAAGAGGGTAAAGGGGGGTGGGGGATTATCCTCCCCCCTTAATTTAGATGAATGTGTTTTTCATGGAGAATTATCCGATTTTCTTCAAATTTTGTATATAGGCTCATCAGTCAAATATCGTAAAAATTCAGAGAGATATCGGCGTAAGAGTCAGCTGTTTTTCAGTTACTGACTATAACTCGCTGAATGATAAGGGATTGTCCACAAATTGTTATTTTTAAGTTATCTAGCAGCGTTCGGAGCAAATTTTTAGAAAAAACTATTTAATTATAATTTACACTTATGTTTAGGAAGACTTTGATTCTAAACTACGATGAAAAGGAAAATATAGTCTATACATTGATTACATTTAGGTAAATTGAGGAGTTTATGGTAAAATTTTGTGAAATTTAGCCCAATACGCAAAACACTCTACAGTAAATTCTATCGCATATATATGTATTTTCTGTATACACGTAATTTGTATGCCAGTAGTGAAGATGATAAACTAAAATCTAAGATATATTATATATTTCTCATAAGTTATGAGTCAATAACTTGCAATTTAATTTTTATAGTGATATTTCAATAGCTTTTTGAGAAATTACAGTTTGCGTATTAGTCCAGTCAAATTAGGAAAGTATGCCATAATAAATGCTGAGGATATAAAAATTGGTACAGTTTTTCATTGATGGCTACTGATGACTATGTAAAAAGTCTTGATGGATAGGAGATGAACGAGGGGAAGGAGGGGGGGGGGCAAAATATTTTTTTAGTTTTTTACAAATATCTCAGAAACTGTCGGTTTTCATGAAAAAAATTACTCTGACATAAATTAAAGAACACAAAATTCTCTACAAATGACAGGTATTTACAGTAAAACCTCGATTATCCGTCATTCAGAAAACCTGAGCCTTGACGGATTTTCCGGAAAAAAATCACTTTAACTTCATATTTATTTACTTAATGTCTATTCAAATTTATTAAATATTGTTGAAAAAAAAAGGAAAACAGTAAACACTCCAATACTGCAATATTGCATGAAATAATGCCAGGTAAGTTGTTTATGAAAGATAAATATTTATCATTAATGAAATGTTTATTAATGTGAAATATTACAATTGCGAATATCAAACATGGTGAAAACTAAAAGTAGGTACATATTAATTTATAATTAAGTAAATATTATGTAATTATGAAAGTGGATGGATTGTTAGGATTCATAATCATCACCTCATCTTCTTCCTTGTCCTGTTGTTATCACCCTGGTACTGAAGACAAATATTTATATTTATCATTAATGAAATGTTATTTCACGTGAAATTTTATAAGCGCGACAAAACATAATTGAGAACAATGAAAGTACTAATTTATCATTAAGCTAGAAGAAGATATTTCAATGGCTGTTGTTACGATTAGGGTATCTGCATCGCCAGTACTCTCCCAGCAAGATATTCCATTCTCCTTCAATTTGGAAGAAAGCACAGCAATTAATTTTGATTTGTTCTTTTCATTTGAAAGGAAGCTTTCTTGCTTGACGAAAACCTATGTGTCTCCGTTGAAATTAATATCCACGGACTTCTTCAATGCACATCTTCGGTTTTTTTCTGCTGATTTAGTGCTATTGGCAATGTCGGAGTAGCCATCAAAAACCACTATACAGCTTTTTCCTTTATAATGTGTAGAGATATATTTGTTGTAACATTCACAAATTGAAATAAAAGTGGAACCTCTTGACCAAGGGACTTTGTGAAGAAAGAAACCACCATCCATAATAATATCACAGTTTTGGAAATCAATGGGCTGTTTCAATAGTAACTTTGATGTAATAAATTAGATGATATTCTGGGTTGACTAATATTATTTCCAGATATTTTTAGTCCTTAATTTTCCTTTAGAAAATTAAACCTGAGTCTAAAAAATATTAGATATTGTTAAAAAATATTAGACCGCAGTGCGAAATTTTTGCACGGATCCATTAGTATTTAATAAATTTGAATATATATTAACTAAATAAATTTGAAACTAAAGTGACTTTTTTTTTGCGGAAAACCCGTCAAGGCTCTTATCTCGTGTCTGACGGATAATCGAGGCTCCACTGTATATACCTGTCATTTGTAGAGAATTTAACGTTCTTTAATTTATGTCAGAGTAATTTTTTCATGAAAATCAACACTTTCTGAGATATTTGTTTAAAACTAAAAAAAAATACTTTAGTTCCCCCCCCACCCCTCCGCTCGCTCACTTCTATCCTTCAGGACTTTTTACAAAGTCATCAGTAGCCATCAATGAATAACTGTACCAATTTTTTATCTCTGTAGCATTTATTATGGCGACATTAAGTAAATAAATTTGAAATTAAAGTGATTTTTTGCGGACAACCCATCAAAGCTCCGGTCTCCTGACTGACGGATAATCGCGATTCCATTGTGTTGACCTGTCATTGTAGAAAATTTTATGTTCTTTAATTTATGTAGGAGTAATTTTTTCATGAAAATCAACAGTTTCGGAGATATTTGTAAAAAACTAAAAAAGTATCCCCCCCTCCTTACTCTCGTTCACCTTCTATCCATCAGGACTTTTTACATAGTCATCAGTAGCCATCACTGAACAACTCTACCAATTTTTATATCCTTAGCATTTATTATGGCAAACTTTCCTAATTTGACTGGACTAATACGCAAACTGTAATTTCTCAAAAAGCTATTGAAATATCACTATAAAAATTAAATTGCGAGTCATTGACTCATAACTTATGAAAAATATATAAATATCTTAGATTTTAGTTTATCATCTTCACTACTGGCATACAAATTACGTGTATACAGAAAATACATATATATGCGATAGAATTTACTGTACAGTGTTTTGCGTATTGGGCTAAATTTCACAAAATTTTACCATAAACTCCTCAATTTACCTAAATGTAATCAATGTATGGACTATATTTTCCTTTTCATCGTAGTTTAGAGTCAAAATCTTCCTAAACATAAGCGTAAATTATAATTAAATAGTTTTTTTTTTCTAAAAATTTGCTCCGAACGCTGCCAGATAACTTAAAAATAATGCTTAAAATTCATTTTTTTCGTTACAAAAAAAGACAAATTTACTTTGTGTAAATTTGTGCAATTTCATTCTATTTTGATTTTGTATCTTAATTGACGCCGTGCCGAAAATATTCTGTTGCGTGCCATTTATGGCACGCTTGTCATAGGTTCGTCGTCCGTGCCTTAGTTTATATTTTAATAAATTTTATTTTTTGTTACTTTTTAAAATGTGACTGTTTTATGAATTTGGTCATAGTTAACATTATATATTCAAAAATTGAAACCAAATTTTGAAATTGAAACGGAACCACCTTCTGAATGATATCTGTCAAAGAAAAAAGGGATTATGAAAATTGGCGCATCCGTTCAAAAGTTATGCATGGATATAATACTAACAAAATATACAAATGAATTCTCTGAAAAAAGTCTGGACAGACCCCTGTGTAGACAGTCCCTATTTCAAAAATTGCTTTCAGATCCTGAACAAAGATATTATTTTGCGTCTAACGACATTTGCGTTACACCTTCTTTTGTTTTTTAACCGACTTAAAAAAAGGAGGAGGTTATCAATTCGACTCGTATGTATGTATTATGTTGTTCACGCATAACTCTCGTAAATGTGCATCGATTTTGATAATTTTTATTTTGTTTGATATAGTAAGGGTCCAAGGTGGTCCCATTTCAATTTCGTCAAAATCTGATCATTAGAACAAATTATTTTATTCAAATTTCCATTATTTTGATAATTTAAATTATATTTCAAAAAGTCCATTATTTGAATTGCTGCCAATTTGTAAAATAGGGCACATAATAATATTCCCTTTCAATTAAAAAACGTATTTACACGTGACTATCAAAAACAGAAATAAAACTTTAAAACAATAATTAAATGATCACATGTTAAAAGCTGTAAATGTAGAAAAATACGTTATAAAAAACATACTTGCGCGTGAATATTAAAAAAGAGAAATAATTAAATTGTTACACGTTCAAAACATTAAATGGGAAAACTTACGTCATATTTAAAATGCACAAATAACATTACTTCCAAACAGTTTCAATTTAAAAACATATTTACACGAGAGATTAATTTATTTGTAGCTGATATATTATGTATACTAAACTACGAAAAGTCCTTCTGGTCTATACCGGCAGGAAAAGACAGCCTACCTATTCCTTGGTTTTAAGATTTTAGCTAGTTTTACTGCAAAACACCAAGCTATAAAAATGGATGGAACCCGATTACAGAAGATTCAGTCGCAGTTCTCGTCAATATTCAATTTGAATCAGAATTTCGCCAAATATGCTAGCTATAGCCAAGTTGGCTTCATTTATGGCAACTTGTTTTTGTCGCCAAATTTGTTGATATTTCGCCAAATATTGCCTAGCTTGGAGAGAATTTAACGCTGGCGAACATGAATATATAGTGTTGAGAATGTGAGAGTTAGAACGATGGTTACAACAATGAAATAAAACTTGCGAGATAGCATGTTTACTAAAACTCTTCAATTAAAACCGTTTATGGAGGAATCCTTCTGTCTTGTTTCAAAATGTCAGCCACTCTAAAATTTCAAAATGCGATATCTCAGGCATTTTTTAAGGCAGAGGCAAAACAAAAATTGTTCCGGTATCCTTGGATCAAGGCTGAACATTCAATTGAAAAAAACCTTTAGGATTTCTAATATTTTTAACGACTTTGTACATATTTTTGAATTTGAAATCTTTAAGTGTCTATCATAGCGCCTCCTTCTTGCCCAATATCCTCAAATTCAACTGGGACCTGCAGGCCATAGTAAAAAACACATACAAAAAATTTGGTTCAGTACTGTGGATAACCTAATACACTTTTAGATGATACAATAATTTAAATGGAACAAAAATCGCTATCACAGCGCCCGCTTTCGGCAGAATATCCGCAAATTCAAGTGGGACCTGCTGGTCACAGCCAAAAACCTATAAATGAAATTTCGTTCAATTTTAGGTTGCTTCATAACTTGACACACTTTTCATTGATACAAAGAGGGCACACACGGACAGACAGATATTTTGTAAAAACATGTTTTTCGGAATCTTTGACTCCTAAAACATATAAATCCGTCGAAAACCGGAAGTTGAAAAAATTTTGATCACAATACTTTCTTTCTATTTAGATAGAAGAAGGAGAGAAAAGGAGGATGTTAATAATTTGACCCAATGTATGTATGTATGTATGTTTTAGTCCTGTTCACGCATAACTTTCGTAAATGTGCACCGATTTTGATATATATATATTTTTGTTTAAAAGTGTAAGACACCCTACCCTGGTGGTCCCATTTAAATTTCGTCAACTTCTGATGATTAGAACAATTTTGTTGTTAAAAAATTTTCAAAATTAAAAAATGCGTGGAACCCGATTACAGAAGATTCATTCCCAATTCTCGTCAATCTGAATGAGAATTTCGTCAAATTAGTCAACTATAACCACGTTGGCTTCATTTATGGCAGCATATTTTGATCGCCAAATTTGTCGATATTTCTCCAGTTGTCGTTCAGATTGACAAGAATTTGATTCTGTCAAAGATTTTATTAAAAAATATTTATTTAATGGATAATTTTGGCAAATTATAATTTCTATTACAAATTACTTATTTATTCAGCAGATGTTGAAATCAAGACAATTGTCTATTACTGTATTAATAACTAAAAAGTAGGAAATAAAATAAACTTTTACAAAAAAAATATTAACCGACTTAAAAAAAAGCACTAAAAAGTATTAAATAATTCTTTAAAATTCTCTAATGACAAAATGTTATCCATCCATTAACCACAAATCTGATATCATGTGTCGGAATAAAAATGATAAATTTAATATGTACAGTTTAATACCCACCAAACATGGATTTTCGAGAGAATATATTTTACAAGAGATGAATATACAGACTTATGATTCAGTTTACGAATATATACATATGAAAAGCAATCAATTACTTTTTTAAGTCGGTGCCAAACAACCCCAATCGATAAATTAGTAGATACTAGGTACAATATATTCACAATTCTTACTAAACTTAAGGTAGTTTGGCACCGACTTCAAAAAGTAATTGAGTGCTTTTCATATGTATATATTCGTAAACTGAATCATAAGTCTGTATATTCATCTCTTGTAAAATATATTCTCTCGAAAATCCATGTTTGGTGGGTATTAAACTGTACATATTAACTTTATCCTTTTTATTCCGACACATGATATCAGATTTGTGGTTAATGGATAACATTTTGTCATTAGAGAATTTTAAAGAATTATTTAATACTTTTTAGTGCTTTTTTTTAAAGTCGGTTAATATTTTTTTTGTAAAAGTTTATTTTATATTGTAAACGATCTGGGAATAAAACAGATGTTTATTTTTATTGTTGTCGTGTTTAACAAAGATTCTGGGTGAATATAACGACCATTTCAAATTCACAAAATTATGATTAGATTTTTTACAAATATAAAAAGCTGTTCACAATTTCACAAAAACAGGACCCTGTGAAAAAAGTCTGGACAGACCCCTGTGTAGACAGTCCCTATTTCAAAAATTGCTTTCAGATCCTGAACGAAGATATTATTTTGCGTCTAACGACATTTGCGCTACACCTTCTTTTGTTTTTATTGTAAACGATCTGGGAATAAAACAGATGGTTTTTTTTATTGTTGTCGTTTTTAACAAAAATTCTGGGTGAATATAACGACCATTTCAAATTCACAAAATTATGATTAGATTTTTTACAAATATAAAAAGCTGTTCACAATTTCACAAAAACAGGACCCTGTGAAAAAAGTCTGGATAGACCCCTGTGTAGACAGTCTCTATTTCAAAAATTGCTTTCAGATCCTGAACGAAGATATTATTTTGCGTCTAACGACATTTACGTTACACCTTCTTTTGTTTTTATTGTAAACGATCTGGGAATAAATCAGATGTTTATTTTTGTTGTTGTTGTTTTTAACAAAGACTCAGAGTGAATATTTTCTATGAAATAAATAAAAATTGTCTATACGTACTTTCAGCAAAATTTTGAGCAAATATCAATCCTTTAATGTCAATTGAATTCACGCAGTGTGCTAAAGACTCTGTTTTCAAGTTGTTATTAACAAGGGCTGTTACTACACCAATTTTACTTAAGCCCAACCAAAAGCAAACATAATCAGGACAATTTTCCATAAATAAAGCCGCTTCATCCCCCTTTCGATAGCCTGCTTGCAGGAAGAAATGGGCAATTTTATTCGCAAGTTCGTCTATCTGAAATTTAAAGATTGAAAGCATCAGACAACTTTATACAGCGTGAATCATTTGTTTCTATTGAAAAATACATGATTAACAAATGTGGAAAAATCATTATAAACTAGCCAGATTACTGGAATCAAAACAGTTTCTTTTCTCCTGAGTTGTTAAAACCAGAGCGGTATTTGAAAAAAAAATCAAGGTGGCTTTTATTAACAGGTATTATGGCCTAAGTCATGGTCTCATTACCAAAAACAGGGTTAGTATACTTTTACCAAAATGTTTTAATAGAATTTTTCTATTTATCATTTAAATAGCACAAATTTTAGACGCCTCGTTTAATTGCACGATTTGTAATACTTTTCTGCATTTAAATAAGGCGAAAAATTCTATTAAAAAACTGTGGTAAAGCGTACGAACCCTGGAAAAGGCACGGCAAGTACTAGCTTACCCTCTAAAATTTAAAAGGGACCCAAAATTTTTGAAAAATGGGCTCTTAACTGCCATTTCTATTACATATCTATCTATCTATATATATATATATATATATAATACCAAAACCACATACTATACCTCTAATCCCAAAACACCTGAACCTATATATATATATATATTATTTTTTTACGTTGTATTTTTACTTTATTTTTTATTATCTTAAGTTTGCTTAATACAAATCAATCATATTATTTCAGGAAACGTTTGTAATGTGACTGGTAATTCTGAGCATAATCAATAGGCTGATAGTCAATCATGCTATATCCTGAAACTTCTGGTTAGAAACAGCCTAGATGACTTATGATACAACGGATATATATACAACAAATGCTCTTTAAAGTATTTTATTTTTACAGAGAACATAAAATAAAAGCTTAAAAATAGAAACATGTTTAATGAAATGTGAATTCTTGTAAGCTATTACCGGGAGTATTACACTGAAAAAAAAATGTTTATTTTACAGTATAATACTGGCAGCTGGGGTGCCACTATTATACTGTAAAATCAACAATTATTTTTTGCAGTGTAACATTAATGCATTGTCATTTATGTAAACTTTTAGAAAACTTTTCTCAAAATAAAAGAGGGGGGGGGGGGGGCAAAATAATAATGTGCTTCCCCAACTTCAGAGGCTAATCAGGCCCTGGCCAGAGTACAGATAGTTAATTTTTTTATCTGCAAGTCAATATTACACTATGTAACAAATTTTCATACAAGTTCTGTTTCTGATTTGACAGTATTAGTTTCTGTCTAATTGTGCAGCAAATATGTAGAAAATAGTTATACTCCTGAAACTTCGCTTTTGTGGCTGTCACAGTGATTTTTACATAGCTACCAATTTTACATTTTTTTATTCTTTTGCTGCCACTTTTTTTAATACTTTTTTTTTTCTAATCACCGAAAAGTTTTATTTGAATACAAATTACTCTTTGTTTCATAAGTCTGATACTTTTCAATTTTCAAAGTACCCACAGTCAGTGAGATTTTTCCAAAAACTGTTTGTTGATTCAACTCAGATATGTCTTCAAGAAGTTGCCAGCATCCAGCAGATGCTTTCTGTTTTATTTGTGGGGAATTTATTAAAACGAGAGGAAAAAAAATCAACATTTCATCATTAATTAAGATGTGTGAAGTGTACAAGGCTTATTTCAGGATGCCTATTGGAGACCAGGACAAATTCTGGGCTCCACATGTAACTTGTGCAACCTGTAAGAACACTCTGGAAGGATGGTAAATGAGGGGAAAGAGGGCTATGAAGTTTGGTGTTCCAAGAATTAGGCGAGAACCCACGGACCATTCTACGAAATGCTATTTCTGCATGGTGGACCCTTCTAAATGACGGACTGACAAGAAAGCACCTGCAGTCATTTATCCCAACATATCATCACCCATTGCTATATGGCTCTGAACTTAAAAAGTACAGTAAAATGGGCTGCAGGGTGTCACTCAAAGTACATGTCCTCGATAGCTTCAAAGAGAACATGGGTGTCTATTCTGAGGAGCAAGAAGAGCGCTTTCATCAGGACATGCAACATTTTGAACGTCGCTACAAGGAACCTACAATGAACACATGATGGGGGACTATATTTGGGGACTTATTCATGAAAGTGATATGACATACACTCGCAAATCTACACATTTCTAGATTTTTTGTCATCAATTTGTAGAATTCTGGTTAAAATATACTATTGATTTGAAATATAATGTTCCCTTTTTGTCTTTAAATAAAGATAAATCCGAAAATTTGTACGTTTCCTTAATGGCAGTACGCAAATTTCAACTTTCGTTGTCCGGATCACAAAAGCAAAGTTTCTGCAGGGGAGTAAAGTTTTTTCATGTTTTTATGACAGATCCATTTAGAAAATGATATTGATAACCCAGAAACAAAAATTGTGTTACATGGTGTTATATAACACGTGCAGTTATATCATTATATATTTTTATTTTTCCTCTATATACATTGCTTAACCCATTTGTATCATTGGTGTGTATTTCAAATATTTGTTTTCTATTCAGAAATTCCGAAGTCATGCCAGAAATTCTGGATAGTATTTTAGTTTTATTTAATGACATACATTTCGGGACCATATAAAGTAAATTACCTTCTTTCGTAATTTCTGGTGAGGATTTGGAATTTCTGAAAAAAAATTATAATTTAACAAATTACAATAACCATTTGAAAAATGTTCCGAAAGCTTAAAAAAAATACCGTAGTTTCGTGTTATAGCAGCCCCCACAATTATGACTATGCCAATGTTGCAGTTATGATTTCGCCAAGATCATCGCAAAGCTTATATATGCATCCTATATACGCATATATATATTCCAAACACTCTTATATGTGCCATATACGTCACTATACACATATTATTTACGTCTTATATGTTGTATATACATCATATACACATATCATACATATACATCATATATGCATCATACATGATTATAATTTGGCCACATACGTCAAAAAATGTTATATATAGATCATATATTATTACAATATTATACATGCTTTATAATTTAGCGATAAATCTTGGTCGCTTGGCGATTCATCCTTTGGGGCCGCTATAACACGAATGTACCAAAAGTTACAATGTATTAATGAAAACAGAAACAAAAATATTTCATCCTTGGGGGCCGCTATAACACGAAAGGGCCAAATTTCTACTTTATGTTTCATATCTGATAATTTGTATCTATCCTTTTTGTAACTTTAACATTTTTGTAACGAGTTTATGCATTTCTATTGCCTATTCAAAGATAAATTCTTCTAAAGTTACAGAATTTCGTTAAAAATTCTTCTAAAGTTACAGAATTTCGTTAAAAACGCTTAAAAACGTTAAAAAAACGCTTAAAAAAATAAAGTGACGTCGTCAAGAGGTCCATTCTCGACAGAAAACAACAACCATATTCCCAATGGTTAAAAAGAAACTCTAGAAATGCAGGCAGGGTATGGCGTTAATGATGTGCAAATATGATGTGCAAATGGGTTAATAAACAATAAAAGCATATACAGGGTTAGTATGCCTCAGAGGAATCAGGAGATTTTAGACGTTTGAATACGGGGAATTTCGTAAACCATATTTAAACACAGAATTGTTTTCATTAAACAAGCAAATGTTACTTTACGAAAAATCTGGTATTCTTCCCCTGAGGCGTAAGAACCCTGATAAAGGACGTCCCAAAAAGGTTGAAACACAATTTTTTTTACCTGTTAGAGATAAGTAGGCATTCTAAATTACAACAAGAAAAAAAAATCAAGCGAAGATTATAAAACACTTTCCAACACTTCCAAAATACTTTTAAAGATATATCTCTGTTTAATAGAGTAAATAAAATACCTAAGTAAACATTTTAGAAAACGCATAACACATTTGAAAACCAGATTTCAGCAATTACTGTCCATAGCTGGAAAAGTACATCAATTATTTTGTACAGCCCTGTATTTGATCAATAGATTTGTATATATACTACATATTACGCTAAACTTTAGTGTAGTAGGAAAACATATAATAGGTTGAAAATTCACGTTCAGCAATTTCTTCCAAGAGACGGAAGCATACTTGAATTATTTTATACAGCCCTGTATATTACCCACAGATATTTACACATGCCACATAAGCTAAAGGTTAATTCAGACTAAAACACGCTTAAAACTACTGAAATCACACTTCCAAAAATTATCATCCATATTCCACCATATAACCAGTTCTACAGCGTGGCACTGTATATGATTTTATTCATATTCTACTAACATCTCATAGTATTCTAAATATAGTTCAGCTCGAAAATGCAAAACTCAATTAAAAACCACTTTTAAGAATTCACACTCGTACTCCGCAATTCTTGCGAATTCTTTTGTGTAGTCCTGTATATGATCCATACCATTTATACACATCACGTAGTAAATAAAAATTTAGTTAATCTTAAAAATGCATATCATAACTAAAACGCACTTCCAGGAATTATCGTTAACAGACAGTACCTTGCGTACAGTACTGTTCCCGAAATCTTTTGTTTGTCCCTGTAAATGAACGATAAATACTATGCAAAACATATTCTACAGCAAATATCTTGTAGTAAACCTCAGCAATGAATATCAATTTCAATATATTTGAAAGAGTGTTACATAATACTCTGCAAACTGTTTTTCAAAGTAGACAATTATCTAACTAAATTCTTTTGTGTTGCTCTGTAAATGAATAATAAATGCTTTGCACTTCATATTCTACAGAATGCATATTTAGTACACTTCATAAATACATATATATCAATTTCATTGTGTTTGAAATGGTGTAACATCAATAACATTTGCATTTGAAATGATTTTTTTTTCATTGACCGTAATGTAACGGAATAATTTTGACTTCCACTGTAAAATAATATATATTATTTCTGTTGTCAACATCCCTTTTTCTAAGAACATACAAAACGCAGAAAGATAAATGAGATACCATATGAAAGAACTTTGAACAGGCTTATGACATAGTACACTCACATTTCGTTAAAACATGTTTTTTTAATTTAAAAGTGCAGTTAATTAAAAATTAAATCGGCATTGTTTTCAAAACTGAAATGAGAGGGTTTCCGCAAATTAGTGTTGCCACAAAAATAAAATACCGCATTATATGATACTCAACAATGATTAAAAAAATAATAATTAGTATAAAAGAGATAAAATGTAATGTTTTCTCACGAATTTATTTTATATTTACGATTAAAAACCAAAATTGAAATTGAAACGTTTAGAAGAAAAATATATTATTGATCAATCAAAGCAGTAGTATTCACGTGTAGCATAAAAGGTAGGATTTGTAATAATAGATTAAATTGCAACTTAAGTATATTTCAATTTATTTTATTTGTCTCGTGTTTTTCCCGAAGAAGATGATGTCATTCTCTAATTTGCTTTAAAATATTTTTTTTTCTCGCGCGCGCGTGACTTTTTCTATTGAGATTTTACTGTTAGGAATAAATGAGATGATACTTTGGATTGACTAATGTTGTTTGCAGATATTTTTATCCTTAATGTTTCTGTAGAAATCTAAATCTGCATCTAAAAATATTAGATACTAGTTTAGAAGGGTTTTATAATGCTTCCTGCTTATTTTGCTCCTTTAAATTTCGATTTTTTAAAAAATCGTTTTTAGCCTGCACTTACATCTTAAAAATAACCACCATGCTAAATTTCAAGTTTCTAGCTGAGCAGCATCACAAAAATCGTAAATTTAGAACGTTTTTTGCTTCTGCACACTTTTAAATTTCGAATTTTGTAAAAACTGTCCTGTGCGAGCATTTACGTCTTTAACATAACAGGCAAGTCAAATTTTAAGTTTCTATACCTAATAATTCCTAATAAATCGTAATTAAGAACGTTTAAAGATCATTTCACATCTTTAAATTTCGAATTTTTAATCAACTGTTTATACTGTTCATCTGTATCATGAAATTAACCACTATACAAAAAAAAAAAGTTTCTAACCGAAAAAAATCCAACTTAATCATAGTTTAAAACGTTTTCTGCTCATTTCATCTTTAAAACTTCGATATTTTTCAGAAAACGTTCTTAGCAAGCATTTACATTTTAACACTAGAACCGCGGGAAAGTTTACTCAAATTTAAAATAAATATTTTACACCAGAATTTTTATTTAAAACTATTTAATTTATTTGTTTTTTGTGCGTCTTATATTTAACTTATTTTATGAAAAACTTTCTGGTTCGAATCGACAATTATTCTTTTGGTACGGGTCAAAATGACCCGTCATCGCGGTTCTAGTGTTAAATGTAACTACCATTCCAATATCCGAGCTTCTGTACCAACTGTATCGCATAAATCGCAATTTTAGAACGTTTTTTGCTGAAACACCTTTTTAAATTTCGATTTTTTAGAAAAGTGTTCTGAGCTAGCATTTACATCTCTAGAGTAACAGCCACGCCTCTTTTTAATTTTCTAGGCTTAACAGTTACAAACAAATCGCTATTTAGAACGTTCTCAGAACATTTTTCGCTCATTTCACCCTTTTTAATTTCGAATTAAAAAAAGTTCTTAGTAAGCATTTACATCTTAAATGTAACCATCATGCCAAATTCCAGGCTTCTATACCAACTGTATGACATAAATCGCAATTTTAGAACTCTTTTAGGTAGCTTTCAATACAAAAAAGTATAAAGCTACCTATTGCAGCCGTTCGGAGGAAAGCAGTTCCGGAAAATTTCGATATATTTTCACCGATCATGACTCCCAGACCCCAAAACCACCCTCCGTTCAAATGTTGATTTATATATATATATATATATATCTGACCTATGGCATACGATAACGCTCGTATTTATAAATCAATTTTGATGAAACTAATTGTGTGTATTAAGCTCACCCATGTCTCGACCGAGTTCGTTGGCCAACTTGGTCCGCCATTTTGTTTCAAGATGGCGGCCATTAAAAAATTTAAAACTAAAATAAATATACAAAAAAGTTAAAAATTCAAATTTATTTTTTAATTACGTATCAGGCCTTGATACAAGGATTCCAGAGCATTTTTTGGTTTAGCTCTATCTTAAAAAATGGGTGAGATAGAGTAGTTTGAAATTCTAGGGTGGCTGACATTTTGAAACAAAACAGCACATTAACGCGATTACTCGCAAATTATTTTCTTTCATTGTTGTAATCATTTTCCCAATCATACGGTAAAACAATATATTCATATCCGTTAGCGCCAAATTCTCGCCAAAATTGGCGACATTTGGCGAAATATCGCCAAATTTGGTGACCAAAATAAGTCTTCATAAATGAAGCCAATTTGGCTATTGCTCAATAATTTGGCGAATTTCTTATTCTAATTCAGTATTAACGAATCTTTTGTAAACGGTTTCTTTGCATTTTAGCTTGCTGTTTTCGAGTAACATTAGCTAAAATTTTAAAACGAAGATATAGGAAAGCTACCTTTTCTTCCCGGTACAGACAGGGAAGGACTTTTTGCTCTTCCACCCTTTTAAATTTCGAATTTTTAGAAAACTGTTCTAAGCGAGAATTTGCGTCTTAAAAGTAGCAATCAGGTCAAACTTCCAGTTTCTCTCCTTAAAAATTCCATAGAAATAAATCATAATTTAGAACGTTTTTAGAATGCTTTCGGCTCATTTCACACTTTTAAATTTCGAATTTTTAGAAAACTGTTCTAAGCGAGTATTTGCGTCTTAAAAGTAGCAATCAGGTCAAACTTCCAGTTTCTCTCCTTAAAAATTCCATAGAAATAAATCATAATTTAGAACGTTTTTAGAATGCTTTCGGCTCATTTCACACTTTTAAATTTCGAATTTTTAGAAAACTGTTCTAAGCGAGCATTTGCGTCTTAAAAGTAGCAATCAGGTCAAACTTCCAGTTTCTCTCCTTAAAAATTCCATAGAAATAAATCATAATTTAGAACGTTTTTAGAATGCTTTCGGCTCATTTCACACTTTTAAATTTCGAATTTTTAGAAAACTGTTCTAAGCGAGCATTTGCGTCTTAAAAGTAGCAATCAGGTCAAACTTCCAGTTTCTCTCCTTAAAAATTCCATAGAAATAAATCATAATTTAGAACGTTTTTAGAATGCTTTCGGCTCATTTCACACTTTTAAATTTCGAATTTTTAGAAAACTGTTCTAAGCGAGTATTTGCGTCTTAAAAGTAGCAATCAGGTCAAACTTCCAGTTTCTCTCCTTAAAAATTCCATAGAAATAAATCATAATTTAGAACGTTTTTAGAATGCTTTCGGCTCATTTCACACTTTTAAATTTCGAATTTTTAGAAAACTGTTCTAAGCGAGCATTTGCGTCTTAAAAGTAGCAATCAGGTCAAACTTCCAGTTTCTCTCCTTAAAAATTCCATAGAAATAAATCATAATTTAGAACGTTTTTAGAATGCTTTCGGCTCATTTCACACTTTTAAATTTCGAATTTTTAGAAAACTGTTCTAAGCGAGCATTTGCGTCTTAAAAGTAGCAATCAGGTCAAACTTCCAGTTTCTCTCCTTAAAAATTCCATAGAAATAAATCATAATTTAGAACGTTTTAAAATGCTTTCGGCACATTTCACACTTTTAAATTTCGAATTTTTTTAGAAACCATTTTTAGAGCGCATTTTTATCTTAAATGTAAAAGAAAATGCTAAATTTCAAGTTTCTAGTCCTAAGCCAAGTTTTATATCCTTAACCCATAATCCCATAGAAATCACAATTTAGAACGTTTTTAGAACGCTTTTCTTTCATTTCAATCTTTTAAATTTCGATTTTTTTAGAAGCTGTTCTTAGCGAACATTTATATCTTATATGTGACCGCTATTCCAAATTTCAAATTTCTAGTCCTTTCAGAATCACAAAAACCGTAATTTAGAACGTTTTTTTTTTAATCTTGCACCCTTTTAAATAAAAAAAAAGTGTTTTGTGTGCATTTGCGTCTTAAAAGTAGCAGTTATGTCAAATTTCAAGTTTCTATCCTTAACAATTCCATTGAAATCATAATTTTGAACGTTTTTAGAACGGTTTCCACTCATTTCAATCTTTTAAATTTTGAATCTCTTTAGAAACTGTTCTTCCGGAGAATTTTTGTATCTTAAAAGTAACCTTCATGCAAAATTTAAAGTTTCTAGTCCTTTCAGAATCACAAAAACCGTAATTTAGAACGGTTGTTTCTTCTGCACCCTTTTAAATTTCTAATTAAAAATAAAGTGTTGTGTTTGCATTTGCGTGTAAAAGTAGCAGCCATGTCAAATTTCTAAATTCTATCCTTAACAATTTCATAGAAATAGTAATTTAGAACGTTTTCCTTTATTTCACCCTCACCAATTTCGAATTTTTTTAGAATCTGTTCTTAGAGAGAATTTACATCTTATAAGCATTTGCAATTTCAAGTTTGTTGTTCCTTCAGTATCACTAAAATCGCAATTTTAGAACGTTGTTTTCTCCTGCACTCCTCTGTGGGTAGTGGCACCGACATAAATTATAGCCTATGTTGGAGCAGGGATTGTCACCATAAATTTGCCACCATCATTTTTGAAATCGGTTCGGTGGTTCCAGAAATTACCCTCTACAAAAAAAAAAAAAAAAAAAAAAAAACGTTAATTCCTTATAATATTAGTATCGATTGCTAAAAAATATTAAACTTCTGTGCGAAATCCTCGCAGGGGTCCACTGGTAAATTATAAATGCTACACACTTGATTTTCAATAGCGACCTTGCTATAGTAAACGTTAATAAAATGCAAAAATTACAGGGCAATCCCAGTATATTTACGAAATTTAGAGAACAGTCATTCCGACAGACGAACAGACAAACCGAAGTCAAAAACACTTTTCAATTATGTTTTAAAGTGTTCAAAATGTTCAAAATAAGATAGAAAATAAAGATTGCATACCATAAACAGAACATCTTAGAAAAAATACGCTTTTGGAGGACCAAAAATTCTTGCTTATCTATCCATCTCCTTTCACATCTCTATTTTTGTGATCTATCTTATAATTATTGACATTTCTTTTTAACACTTTCAAAACTAGTTGAAAAGTGCTTTTGACTTCGGTTTGTCTGTGCATCTGCCCGTGCTCTAACTCGAGTAAATATACCCGGATCGTCCTGAAATTTTTCTATGTTATTGTCATTTACTATAGCATGTTCCTTATTTAAACTGAAGTGTGTAGCACTTATAGTTTTTTTTTACAGGGACAGTCAAAAGTATTCCGTTACATTACAGTCAATGGGAAATAATCGTTTCAAGTGCATTTTAATGATGTTGCGTCATTTTAAACATGATGAAATTGATATATAATTATGAAGCACATTAAAATATGCTTTTTGTAGTATATGAGGTGCAAAGCATTAATTACTCATTTACAGGGTCAAACAAAAGAATTCTGTTACACATTGTTCTATGGGGAAAAATTGTTTGGAGTGTAATTTAGTGATATTTCACTATTTCAAACATAATGAAAATTACATGCTTTACTGAGGTTCACTATAAATTGCTCTCTTGAAAGTGTGGTGTGCATTGCGTTTATTTATTGGGACACACAAAAGATATCGGTTAGAATACATGTGCGATATTTACAGTCTATGTGTGATAAGTGCATTTTCAACTTTGGTTTGTGTTTTTAAGTTAAACTAATTTTTTTCATAGTACGTGTGTGTTTATAAACTTGGTTGTTAATATACAGGGCTGCACAAGGGAATCCGTAAGTATTACAGACTATGGGAGTGAATTGCTTAAGGGTAGTTTTTAATTGTGTTACGTATTTTCTTGCTGAACTATAATATATTTAGTATACTAATATAGGTTACTGGAATATAAATAGTTTCATATACAGGGCTACGCAAAGAAAAAGATACATTGTCGTTTACGGTTTGTAATTGCTGCAACTGAATTTTAAGTTGCCTTTTAGCTTAATATGTGGTGTGTATAAAAGTCTTCAGATAATATACAGGGCTGTACAAAGGATTTCGAGTGTATTTCCATCAATGGGAGAAAATTGCTAATTGTGAATATTCTAACTGAACTAAATTTTATCATGCTATGTATCCACATCTATTGATCATATACAGGGCTGCACAAAATAATTCGACCACTTTTTTGACACTGGAAAGTAATTTCGAAAACTGTATTTTTTAATGTAGTGTATGTTTTCTAAACTGTTTACTTCCATATCTTCTTTCACCTAATTTAACGGCGAAGTTTCGTTTCAGTTTTCTGGCTGTGTTGGAAAGTGTTTCATAATCTATGCTTGACGCACGAGTTTTTGTTCTTGTTCAGTATTTGCAATCCTATTTTTGTCTGACTTGAAGCGTATGGAAAAAAATTCAGACTACTCGAAACTTTGAATTAGAAAAATATATTTCTTACTTGTTTGTATGTCCATTCTTCATCTTCAAATACCAAACAGACTTTGTTAGGATGCTTTTTAACATTTTGATTGAAGAGATCTACAACAGTCAGATTTCGAAAACGGCAGTATTGCATGAAAAAATATACTCTGCAATACAAAATGATACCCCTGCAAAAAAAAATAAAAGGAGAAAATATTAAAAAAAAGTAAATATGCTATATACGTAAATTTCAAGGACGAGCACGCTTGACATTGACGAATACTGGCGTATGCGTCAAGTAAGTTAACAAAAACAAAAAATCGTGCATTCAACATAGATTATGAAACACTTTCCAACAGATTCAGAGTACTGTGGTGAAACTTCATAGTTTATTAATGTAAAAGATGATGTCTAAATAAACAAGGTCGAGGTCAAGCCGGGCGGTTTGTTAACCTAATTATACTCAGCATTCCTAAATTATACTTTGTGATATTGAGCAATAATTACACTATGTAATGCTGACATACAAATTCTGAAAATACAAGATTCCAAAAATACAAATTCTGAAAATACAATTTACCAATCCTACTTAGCAGTACTAAATACTACTATGTGATACTGAGCAATAATACTACCATGTAATAATACTGAAAGATGCTGAAGTAAATAATAATAATGGATAGAAGTAAGTACTAAATGAACAATAATGAATGAATAATAATACTAGAGTAAACAATGATAAATTATGCTGAAAATACCAAATAACACTATGTATGATGCCATTAAGAATAACTAAATTGTTAAGGTTAGAGTTTATGTAGTGTATAAAAGTCCTTATGCATATTAGAAGTCCACTTCATCCTCAACCTCCACTAAGTCCAATGAAGGGAGCATGAATAAGTATTGATTGCGTTCTTTCAGAAACATACAATCTGTTATTTTTTGAAGGAGTTTTGGCTGTTTCAGTACGTAGGCACACCAGACCGACAGATTAATTTGTGATAGCTTTCTAATGTGATGGTGGGCAGTCAGGGTACAATCTAGGATATAATGTAAGGAGGTATCTCTTTTCCCACAGGTGCATCTAGGTGACGATGCCTTGCCGAATTTATTGAGATATTGAGGAAACGGGTAATAAAGCAAAGATGTAGTGTTTGTAGCAAAGATGTAGTGGTGTATATTTTGAAGTTGAAGATCTGTTGATACTGTTGGGATTAAGGCCTGAGTAAAGCGACCCGTTGTTCCCAGATTCCAATATATTTGATATGATCTTATTAATTATGATGTTGTTATCTTCTTTAAATGTGATGGTGGAAACGGGTAGAATTTTTGTAAGATGTCCTGTGACGGTTTCGTTGCATTGCTGGACAGTTTATCAGCATGTTCGTTTCCAGTGTCTAAATAAACAATTTAGAAAACGCATTACGCATTTGAAAACGAAATTTCTACAATTACCCTCAATACTCTGGAAAATAACCGATTTTTTTTTTTTTTTTTTTTTTGCAGCCATGTATATGATTTATAGATTTGTATGTATACTAACTACATTAGTACAAAAACTCTTAACGAGTTAAACGTTTGTGACGCAGCACTTAAGCTTATGGTTTTAAGAATTTTAAATATGAGTGAATCTTAAAATAATGATATCAAAATTTGAGTGAAGCTATGCTATTAATTAATATATATGTATATATTTCATCATTTTTCTCTTTCGCTCCATTTATATTCATTCACAAGTGCAAATATTATTTTCAACATGAAACGATATATAAAATTTATTCGCTAATTCCTTTTTCATTTACTGAGTTTTATGCATTGAAATGTATTTATTTTTTTGCGTCACTCTACCCGAAATCGTATGTAAAATTTATGTAAATGATTACTTTGCGTCATAGCATACAAACTAAGTGACATTTATGCAAACGGACAACGCAAAGAATGTGTATAACGCAAAGAAACCCTTTACATAAATGGGTCTTACGTTTTCGGATAGCGTGACGCTAAAAAATAAATCAATTTATTTAAATAAATACATTTCAATGCATAATATACACTTAGTGAAAGTGATATATTTAACAATGTATTGGAAAATTAAAAGTATTGCTTGCACTTGTAAATATACTTTAGAAGACAAATCAAAAATAATTTAAATTGAATTTCAAAACCTACCTATTAAAGTCACGTCAAGGCGTCACTCGAATATTGATATAATTTATTTTAAAACAACATTTTTAATTTATGAAAGGTGTAAATAAAAAAGGCATCAGCGAATAAATTTTATATATCTTTTGATGTTGAAAATAATATTTGCACCTGTGAATATAAATAAAACGAAAAGGAAAATGATGAAATATATACATATATAGCATAGAGTTATTCAAATTTTGATATCATTATTTTTAAGACCCATATTTAAAATTCTTAAAGCTATAAGCTTAAATGCTGCGTCACAAACTTTTAACCAGTTAACCGTTTTTGTACCGATATCATTTCTTTTTTGTGGTTATTGATGAAAAATGAAAATTTAAGTAACACTGCAATGAGTTTATAGTCATGATTTTCATTCACCGTTAATTCCTCCCCCTCCCCTCAAAAACATAACTTATAGTTCATTTTTAAAGAAGTGTGTTAATTGGAATAGTTTTGAAAAATAAAACCCTTTAGTAAGTTATTGAAATAATGTGTTAAATTTTACTATGTAAAAAGTTTACTTTCTCAGGAAAAATAACAAGAAATATTACTCTTTAAAACTTTTCAGTTTAAAAACAATCTGAAACAGTCGCTGCTCAGTAAAAAAAACAAATGATCATCTGAAGTACTTTTCTAACAGTTCTAAATTTACTCTGACCCTCTCCATTGCCCCCTTCCCCACACACACAATATACAAAAAATAAAAAAAAAATGTAAAATATTTATATATTTTATATAAAAAATCTTTTGCCCTATTTAAATCTAATTAGTGACAATAAAAAAATTATATCCGCCCCCCCCCCCCAAATAAAAAAATCTGATTTCCCCTTAACCCCCTTCCAGCATACTGAGATTAAAATCTTTAAATTTTTTTATTTTAAAAAATAATCTGAAACAGTCTTTGCTCACAAATAAAAATAAATAATCATCTAAATTACACCCCCCCCCCTATCCTAACCTTCCAAATTTATGCCCTCCTCTCCTTTCTTTACCTCCCCAGTATACAAAGAATTAAAATAATTGAATATTTATTATTTATATTTAAAAAAAATCTTCTTCCCTATTTACTAATCTTCAGTGACAATAAAAATATTATCCCCTTACATCCCCACCAAATTTCCGTTTCCCCCTCTCAGCATAGAGATAGTCAAATATTTAAAAATCTTATTTAAAAAAATATTTTAAAAAATAATCTACAATATTTGTTGCTTACAAATGAAAATAAATAAATAATCATCTAAATTGCCCTCTAACCATTCATGATTTATGCCTCTCCCCATCCCCCAAGTATACAAATAAGTTTTTATTTATATTTATTGATATATTGCCATTTACCACTGGCAACCAAGTTTTTTATCGGTAATTTTTTGTTTGTTTGAGAATAACTAGTTTTTTTTTCTTTTGTACAGAATTTTAACTAAGAAATGAACGCCAACGACATTTTTTCTCTCCCCCCCCCCAACTCCTACTAGTGAGTAGCAAGCAGTAATATTCCTCTTCTCTCGTACTTTTAATGGAATGACGAAGTTTAAAAAGGCTTTTCCATCTCATGCACAGAAAACACCATTATTTTCCGCTCTAGCCATCGAGCGTGTCATCTAACACTGGTCGGCATAAAAATCCTCCCTGTAAAAATAATTGTCGATTTTTATAAATCTACTGCTATAGTAATATATTAAATTTCTATTAATTTCATATTTGATTTAGTATACTAATGAAATTATTGTATCACGTACTATTTTTTAGGTAGGATGGTTTACTTTTAAAATTAAGGTTTTTTTTTTCTTTCTAAACCATACGTGGAAACTGTGTAAATAATAAAATGTATATAATTACATGTAAATTACCAAAAAGTAAATGTATTGAATACATTATCCGAGTTACAGTAGCATAACGAACAAAAATATACTAAAAAATATCAAATAATAAATAAGAACAAAAAAAAGGGAGGGGGGGGGGGGGAGATAGACATAAAAAGAAAAATGCACAATACAAGCGCCAAGAAACTAGATTTTCATGCTATATTTCATGGCTTTTTGTATACCACTATTTTAATACAAAAAATTGTTTTATTTTATCGAAGAATTCCGCGATTAAAAAGATATATTTTTTATATAAAAATACTGGTATGTAAAAAGCTGGAGACTTGGCAACTCTGCAGTAAAAATACTGAAACAAGGCTCCAAATCTAAAATATTTTATCTTGATATTCATACATGCTTCCCAAATTTACATGTTTGAAATGCACAGTTGTAGAAAAAATATAACCGTTGTATAGTTATTTCGTGGAAACAAATTAAATATATTTAATTCAAATACAACATTTGCTAAATGGTACATACATTAAAATCGTGAATTTACAACACAATTAAACATCAACGTTTCATTTCGCTTCTGCGAACGTCATCAGGATGTTACAAAACAAGTCGAAAATGTCAAAATGAGCTTACACGTCAGAATTCTGGAGAAAACATGATCGGAGAGTGCGCAAACATCATCATCACAAACGTCATCAAGTTCCCATGGTAACCAAGTGGATCATACCACCGTAGTGAAAAGAGGGGTTGGAAAACAAAATGAGCAGATTGTATTAATGGATTATAACATATTATGCCAGATTTTATGAATGTTATAGGATAAATTATCGTTACATGTATACTGCACAAGCTTAATAATCGTAAGGGACTCTAAAATTTTATTAACATAAGAATTCTTGCATGGGATTATGATTCTAGCCTCTTCAAAGTCAATTTTGCTACCTTCATTCGAAAAATAACACCTTGCGAGAGCTGTACTTTGTTTTGATTGTGAAATATCTCTCTTGTGCTCTTTTAATCTTTCTGAAAATTTTCGTTTTGTCTCACCAATATAAACTAACCGTTCGTTATTTGGGAGGGTAATCGGTATTTCATAAACTCCAGCTTTTTGATGATTCTGGATTTTATCAATATTGCTACTAATAATTTGTATAAGATATGGAGGGGGGATAGCTACTAATTTTATATTGAATATCTGAAGCACTTGTTTTAATTTTTCATATATTACCGGAACATAATGTATACTTCTGTAATTGATCTTTAAACTATAAACAAACCTTTGACCTGAAGGAGGGGGGGTATTATACTGTCGAATAATCTTGTCAATCTGCAAAACTTTAAAACCATGATCTAAGGCAATACCTTTAATAAAATCTGTTTCAGCGTTAAGCTGGTCACCTGAACAAATTCTATAAGCTCGTCTAATAAACGACTGAAATGCAGCAATTTTATATTTAAAGGGCATATTTGCACAAAAAGGTATTACTGTATTCTCTTTTAATGGTTTTCTGTATACAGAGAATGTAAAATGAGAACTGTTCCGGTTAATCTGAACATCGAGAAAAGGCAAATTTGCTTCCTGTTCTATTTCGAGGGTAAATTTAATGCTATCACTTAATCTATTGACTTCGTGAAGAAAAAACTGTAAATCTGGTAAAGTGTAGGTCCACAAGATGAACACGTCATCCACATACCTTAACCAACACACTGGTTTCAATTTAAATGAACTGAAAATTTTCTTTTCCAAAGGTCTAAGTGCAAATTCTGCGAATAAACCTGAAACTGGTGAGCCCATTGGTGCTCCATGAAGTTGTCTGTAAATAATGCCATTACATATGAAAATATTGCTGAACACTATAAGATTCAGACCTGCTTTCAATGAAGTTTTAATGTCATTGGTTAAACAAAGATTGCAATCTATCAATGAAAAAATATAACTGATAACTTCATCCATATTTATTGAAGGAAACAAGGAAATAACATCCAAGCTTGCCATAACTGCATTAGCATCAAGAGGGTACTGTTTTAATTTATCCATGAAGTCATTTGTAGACTCAATAACATATTCTGAAACGGGAAGGATTGATTTTAAGAAAATCACAAATGCCTTCTCTAAAAAATAGGTAGGAGCAACACAACGAGAGACAATGGGTCTAAGAGGCAGATTTAATTTATGATCTTTTAGCCTGCCTGTGAGCATCGGTGTAATACCAGTGTGGTATTTCACCGATCACATAAAAAATTCATTTCATCAAGATTGAACTTATTTAATTCAATGGCACATTCCAACATACAATTACAGAATCTATACATTTTCTTCCACTCAGTTTTCTATTAGCCTGATCCAAATAATCGAGAAATCATTCCAAAAAACTCTCTTGCAATTAATGGCTATTTAGTGGATTCTAGATCGTTAAGAGGAATTTGGGAGTTGTGTTGGTTATTTGGAATTGTGGATGTGTATAAATGTAATCATATGTTTGGATTACTTAAATGTGAAAGTAAGCTGAAAATACTTATTTCCGAAATAGTCACTTCTGTTCTAAAAAATTAATCGAATATATATTCGATTAATTTTCGAATATATATTCGAAAATTAATCTCTTAATCTCTATATCAGAGATAAATTCGCTTATGTTAACATTTTGTCAAACAGAGTATTTAAACTTTATTGTGATTTGGTTAATTGTACTCCTGTGGATATTTTCAACAAAAGAATGCATATTGTCGCTAGTTTACTGCATATACAATGGAAAGAAAGATCATTTATTCAGTCTAAAAAACTTCAGTACTTAATTCATCTGAAAAAGTCTTGTTCTACTTTGAATTCACCCAGTTTTAAACCTGTTCCATATGCCAATCATTCTAGCAGAGTATTTACAGTTTTAGAAGATAAAGCCCTCTCCTTGGGTCCTAAATATGTTTTCAATACTAAAATTGATAAAGTGTCAGTCGTTTCAGATTGTGAAGCTATACTTCAAGATGTCCCTGAAAGTAATCGTGAAGAAATACGTTTTGTTATGTACAAATTATTAAAGAGGGTATCATTTAAACATGATAGATCCGAGCGTCCTTTATTGGTTACCCTTAAGAGATTAAAGAAGGATCCAAACATTATGTTTATCAAAAAGGATAAAACAAATAGAATTGCCGTATTAGACAGGGATAATTACATTGAGAAGTTGGAAGCTTGTATTGCAGATATGGGTTGTGAAGTACTCAATAAAGATTTAAACTCTTCAATTTTTAGGAAAATGCAGGAGTTGGTTCGTGGTGGTAAATGGCCTGACAATATTAAGTCTTTAATAAAAGTTAATCACACTGGTATTACACCGATGCTCACAGGCAGTCTAAAAGATCATAAATTAAATCTGCCTCTTAGACCCATTGTCTCTCGTTGTGTTGCTCCTACCTATTTTTTAGAGAAGGCATTTGTGATTTTCTTAAAATCAATCCTTCCCGTTTCAGAATATGTTATTGAGTCTACAAATGACTTCATGGATAAATTAAAACAGTACCCTCTTGATGCTAATGCAGTTATGGCAAGCTTGGATGTTATTTCCTTGTTTCCTTCAATAAATATGGATGAAGTTATCAGTTATATTTTTTCATTGATAGATTGCAATCTTTGTTTAACCAATGACATTAAAACTTCATTGAAAGCAGGTCTGAATCTTATAGTGTTCAGCAATATTTTCATATGTAATGGCATTATTTACAGACAACTTCATGGAGCACCAATGGGCTCACCAGTTTCAGGTTTATTCGCAGAATTTGCACTTAGACCTTTGGAAAAGAAAATTTTCAGTTCATTTAAACTGAAACCAGTGTGTTCGTTAAGGTATGTGGATGACGTGTTCATCTTGTGGACCTACACTTTACCAGATTTACAGTTTTTTCTTCAAGAAATCAATAGATTAAGTGATAGCATTAAATTTACCCTCGAAATAGAACAGGATGCAAATTTGCCTTTTCTCGATGTTCAGATTAACCGGAACAGTTCTCATTTTACATTCTCTGTATACAGAAAACCATTAAAAGAGAATACAGTAATACCTTTTTGTGCAAATATGCCCTTTAAATATAAAATTGCTGCATTTCAGTCGTTTATTAGACGAGCTTTTAGAATTTGTTCAGGTGACCAGCTTAACGCTGAAATAGATTTTATTAAAGGTATTGCCTTAGATCATGGTTTTAAAGTTTTGCAGATTGACAAGATTATTCGACAGTATAATACCCCCCCTCCTTCAGGTCAAAGGTTTGTTTATAGTTTAAAGATCAATTACAGAAGTATGCATTATGTTCCGGTAATATATGAAAAATTAATACAAGTGCTTCAGATATTCAATATAAAATTAGTAGCTATCTCCCCTCCATATCTTATACAAATTATTAGTAGCAATATTGATAAAATCCAGAATCATCAAAAAGCCGGAGTTTATGAAATACCGATTACCCTCCCAAATAACGAACGGTTAGTTTATATTGGTGAGACTAAACGAAAATTTTCAGAAAGATTAAAAGAGCACAAGAGAGATATTTCACAATCAAAACAAAGTACAGCTCTCGCAAGGTGTTATTTTTCGAATGAAGGTAGCAAAATTGACTTTGAAGAGGCTAGAATCGTAATTCCATGCAAGAATTCTTATGTTAATAAAATTTTAGAGTCCCTTACGATTATTAAGCTTGGGCAGTATACATGTAACGATAATTTATCCTATAACATTCATAAAATCTGGCATAATATGTTATAATCCATTAATACAATCTGCTCATTTTGTTTTCCAACTCCTCTTTTCACTACGGTGGTATGATCCACTTGGTTACCATGGGAACTTGATGACGTTTGTGATGATGATGTTTGCGCACTCTCCGATCATGTTTTCTCCAGAATTCTGACGTGTAAGCTCATTTTGACATTTTCGACTTGTTTTGTAACATCCTGATGACGTTCGCAGAAGCGAAATGAAACGTTGATGTTTAATTGTGTTGTAAATTCACGATTTTAATGTATGTACCATTTAGCAAATGTTGTATTTGAATTATAGAAATTATGGTACAATTGTCCTATTTTTAAATATTAAATATATTTTTAATTTATTGCGATTTAGGAACAGACATAAAATTATTGAAACAAGACTCCAAATCTATAAACTTATATATTTATGCCAGCTTCTCAAATTTTCGTGTTTAAAATGTACAGTCGCAGAAAAAATACCCGTTATAACCTTTGTAGTTATTTCATAGAAACAGATAAAAGAATTGGAATTTATTGTTATTTAGAAACAGATACTGTAAAATTACTGAAACAAGGCTCCAAATCTATAAGATTTAAGAGTGTTTTTCATGCAATCTTCTCAACTTTTTATATTTAAAATGTACAGTAACAGAAAATGTATAACCTGAATAGTTATTTCATAGAAACCCATAAAAGATTTTGAATTTATTGCTATCTAGGAGCCGATATTGTAAAATTATTCAAACAATGCTCCAGATCTTTTTAGTTATATTCATCCAAGCTTCTAAAATTTTCATGTTTAAAACGTACCATCGAACTAAATATATAACCATTATAACCTGTATAGATGTTTCATAGAACCCCATAAAAGAATTTGACATTATTGTTATTTAGAAGCAGATATTGTAAAAAACAAGGCTTCAAATATATAAAATTTTAGAGTGCTTTTCATGCTAGCTTCTCAACTTTTCATGTTTAAAATGTAAAGTCGTAGAAAATGTATAACCGTTATAACCTGCATAATTATTTCATAGAAACCCATAAAAGAATTCGAATTTATTGCAATCTACAAGCAGATATTGTAAAAGTATAAAAATGAGTCACATAAAATTTTAGAGTGATATTCATGCAAGATTCTCAAATTTTCATGATTAAAATGTATTGTCATAGAAGAAAAACGCAAATCTCACTAATTGTGCCGCAAGTCCTCGTATAAAAATGATATTCGTACCAACCCAGTGATAATAACGACTACAGACCTGTCTCTCGGTTCTTTTTTTAAATACCACTTTTTTTCAGAGAAAAATATTGTTTTTTGATTTTTCTTATAAATTTTATAGAAACATACCCAGAGCGTAATTTTTGTTTAAAATGCTGTAAAAATTTAGCAAAAAATTTTTCCTGCAGAAATACTAGTATTTAAATAACGATGAACTAATTTTTAAATTTTCAATGACAACATCTTATTTTGTCAAGACATTTTCAATATATACATTGAAATTTATTCCCGAATACCACATTTCTTGTCATTTTGGACTAAAAATTGTGGAATTAAAATTATTCAAAGTTTTGTCTCTCTAATTCATTTAATATATTTCCCTCTACATTTCCTAAAATAATAATATTACTAGCTATTTAACCCGTTCTACGCACGGGAGTTCATGAATTTAATTCTAAAATGTGAATAAAACGAATTTAAGTCCCCTGTTAAAGGGTTGAATTGTTCAATAACTATACGATTTAGAAAAAAAAATTACTACTGTGCATTTTTTTTAATGAAACTTAATTTATGTTGGTATGGCAGCAGACGATAAAACGATTTATTTGGTATAGGGGAATAAATAGAATAAAAATTTTGTTGATGTTTGTAATAAAATGTTTTTCTTTATTTAAAAAAATGAAATAATGATGCGCAATTATATTCTCTAATTATTTGCATGCGAGGTAACAAAAAATATCGTAATACCCGCTACAGCTTCTTACTATTACAGCGTGGAGTCCGTAATATGTATATCTCACATTGCAGTAAACATTTAGAACTGTTTAGAACTCACACGATTACGAGTTGACATAAAAAAGACAAAAATTCGTCAAAAACATTTAAAAAAAAAACCTATTTAAAATTTTCGATTTTTTTTTTTGCCTCAATCGTTCATGGGCTCCCTACCAGCAACACGTTTGCCAAATTTCGTAGCCCCCGCCCTGTGCTTTCCGAGTTTTTGAGGTTACATAGATAGATACGCGCACGGATTTTAACAGGATATATTATTCTAGCTGACCCGCCCCGCGTTGCCCGGACACGTGTATTAAACTCAAACCTCTTAAAAAATGAAACTATGTCCCGTATCTCCGATGGCTTTGGCACCGTGCACTGGGCATGCTCGTAAACTCCGGAAAATCTTTTATTTCCACCTTCCACCACCAGGGGAGCATTCTGTTCTAAACAAACTTCTTTACGAGCGAACATCTGACACAGGTTCCCGTTGCTTAAGCCATCGTAATAGTAGACGGGCTACAAAAGCGGTTTGGAGAAGATGGGAACATTATTAGCTGAGTTATTGAAATTAGACACAGTTAGAGAAAATAACCTTGAGGGGGGCTCCGGGAGGAGGGGTTGTTCAAGTATCCTTCAGAAAATGACTAATTAGGAGGCCCACTATGCATCTTTAAAAATGTGTTCGTTTGGTTAAGCTATGAACTTAATTACAAATTTGCCTTAAACTGTAATTCGGAAATAGTGGTAGCTACTACTCATAAATTTACTTTAATGTTATATAGGATGACTATTAAGTTAATTATAATGTTTGTAATCAGTTGCGTTGAAATCGGAAAGATAGTTGCTGAGTTATGGAAACGGGGCATAGTCAGAGAAAAAACCTTGAAGGAGGTGCCGAGGAGGAGCGGATGTTCAAGTTCATTTCAGTAAATTACTGATTAGGAGGACCAGTATGCATCTTTAAAAATTGGTTCGTTTGGTTAAGCTAGGAACTTAATTAGAAATTAGACTGTTATTCGGAAATAGTGGTACCCGCTACTCACAAATTTATTTTAATTATATAGACGTTAATTATTAAGTTAAATATGATGTTTGGAATCAGTTGCGCTGAAATCGGAAAATTTGTTGCTGAGATATGGAAATACGGTACAATTAGACAAAAAGCCTTGAGGGAGGGGCTGGGGGGGCGGATGTTCAAGTGCCTTTCAGCAAATGATAAATTAAAAGAGCCACTATATGCATCTTTAAAGATTGATTCATTTGGTTAAGCTAGGAACTTAATTTGATATTTGGCTTTGACCATTATTCGGAAATACTGGTAACTGTTTCCTAGAAGTACACCCTGAAACTATGAATGCTGATTTTTATGATAATTTAGCAAAATGGAACTGGTTTGGAGAAGTTCGGAACATAATTCTCATAGTTCTGGAAATAAAGCACAGTTAGAGAAAAAAAACCTTGAGGGATGCGCAGTGAGGAGGTGCGCGGTCAAGTGCTCAACAACAAATAACTAACTTTGACTATGGGTATGCATCAACTGAATACGGGCTCTGTTCTTTTATTAGGAACATAAATTTAATATTTAGGAAAACTGTTATTCTAAAATAGTGGTATTATCTATATAAAACAGTGATTAAACGTTAAGGGTGAAGCAAAAAATGTTAAATTTCTTAAATGTAATTAGTTCTGTTGAAATCAGAGCAGTAGATTTTCATTTATTAATACGGAGGGTCAATTAATGAAAAAAACACCGCCAGGTGGCGCGCGGTCAAGTAAAATATATGTGATATTTAATAAAAAGTCGTTTACACCAAACCCAGCTAATTATCATTCATTAAGTCGATAAAATCTTCTAAAATTAAGTTTTTAGCATTTGGCAACGGTCAATAATTTGATTGTTTACATGTCATATAATTTCTGATCAATCGATTTTAAACACTCGACTGGCAATTGCAATATTGCAATGATCCCTACCTTGATTTATTTAATTATTTCTGCGGAGATTTTATACAACCAACCAACCGAAGATTACTCGAATTGTGAAAAAGCGTATTTTTGATGAGATCTCTTTGTGGATAGATTTTAATTAATATTTAATCTATCAAAAATCTATTTAAAAATTTCAAATTTTTTGCCCCAATCGTTCATGACCGCCCTACCAGCTACCCGTGTGCAAAATTTCGTAGCCCTGCGCCCTGCGGTTTTCGAGTTTATGAGGTTACATAGATAGATACGTGAACGGTTTTTAATAGTATAGAAGATCATCCTTATTTTTTTTCACGAACATTTTAGTTAAAATACCACATAACAATATCTTGGTCTTTTAAAATATGTCTTTTGAAATTAATATTTAAAAACTCATAAATTTTAATCTCTCTCTCTTTCTGTATATATATATATATATATACATATATGTGTGTGTGTGTGTGTGTGTGTGTTATCAGAAACCAATTTCTGGAGACTTCCAATATTCATATACGAAATTTCAGCACATTACGTGAATTACTTTTTGAATTATACTTAAAAAAAAAACACCAACACTACAGTTTGAGGGACCATATATTAATCGAAGAAAAATCTCTAATGCCTAATAACTAATCTCGTGAAAATTGTTAGTAATTGTAATAGTGGTATCATTTACTTAATTAAATATTTAATTGATTTATTTACTATTTCTCTAACACGAATAACATTTTCTAATGAGAAGTATTAATAAAATTTCTATTTCATCAGCTTTTTACAGGAACGGATTTCTGTTTCTCCGAAAATTAGCGCAATTTTTAATATTCAATATCTCAGATACTAATCCTAGAAACTTCGTGAAAACTTTTATCTGGGCTAATTTGTGAGTCTAAGTCTGCTATCAAAATTAGGTGTCGTATTGAAAAATGTATTTATTTTGTTGTTGTTGTTGATTGTTTTAATATTGAGATCGTCCATATCGAATAAAGGTAAACGTTATTCACAATTCAATGATATCAGTTTATACTACTTTTTGTGGATAAGATAAAGGGTCCTTTACGAGGCTAACGAAAAAGAAAGGCTACCGCTGTGCAATACGCTAATCTTTTTTTACAGACCGCGGGAATCACGGGATGCTCGAATCCACCAATGCAGGTGTACGAAAAGAGCATCACGTCACTCTAGCGGTCTGTAAAAAAAGATAAGTGGAATGCACCGCGGTAACCTGTCTTTTTCGTTAGCCTCGGTCCTTTATTAATTACGTCACACAATTTCGTGGTTTTTGTAACCCCTTAAATCCCTATTACAAAACTCTCTAATGAAACTCATTTGTGACGTCACATTTTTGCAACTGTTAATTTAGAGTTAATTTTGATTAAAAAAACTTACTTTGCAATTATTATTATTATTATTTTAATCTTTTACGAATAATTCATAAATTAAAATCAACCTTTAAAAAAATTGTCACCTTTTTCAGTAGCGACAATAGATTAACCATGTTGAATTCATTGGCTTTCATATCAGTCAATCACATTATTTATCAATGACGTCGATGTGCCATATGTTTTCGATTTGATGTAACAGCGATTCAACACATCCCATTTTACCGTCCATCTTATTTTATTTTATGAAGCCAGACTGGAAATCATTCTGTGAATGCGTGCAATTTATTAAGCATAACTCAAAAAGTAGATTGTGGGAATGAGCTGCAATTGTGGATTCGCATATTTGAAACCTCTAGAAATCGATACCTGTTTAAACAAGTAGGAAATTGTACATCAAGCGTGACAAATGAGGTGCGTTCGTACCATAGCTAGTTATATAAATATTCAGATATTGATGATTTTTAATTCTGTGAAATGAATTATATGATCTGCAGATTAATTTCTGTAATAAAATAAGAATCTCGGTCGCTTGACAATTAAACCACGGAAGCTCCAGTAACAAGAAAGCACCGATTTAAAAAAAAAAAAAAATCAAATTTCTTAATAAATATTTTTATTAATATCTTCTAAAGTTTTGATTCGATTTTCATAAAATTTGAAATGCCTCGACAAAATTCTGCAAAGATAATATATCTTAAATTTCAAACCATTCAGTTGGGTAGTTTTTGCGTTGTTATATGCGGACAGACGGACGGACCAGACAACGACAAAAGGTGCTACGTATTTATATAATTAACAAGCGCACCTAAAAATTCATAAGTTACAATTAATGTTATTTGTTTTCAAATTTTAATTTAAAAATCTATTGGCTTGTCTGGAAAGTTCGAGCCGGGTAGGAAAATCAGTTCGTACCGGAAAATTCTGGCCGTTAATTATTAGACATTAGATATAGGAATCAATGTCTGATAATTAAATGATAGAATTTTCCGGTGCGAATTGATTTTCCCCAACCGGCACGAACTTTCCGGAGGACCCAATATATACTATGAAATTAATATTCGAAAACACTATGTATTGTAACATAGCATAATTTAAATAGAAATCGATTTTTAGAAGCTTCAGATATTGGGACCCAAAATTACAGCTCATTCCGTGTAAATTTTGAATAATGCTTAAAAGACTATGTGATGTGATACACTAACTATAATTTATTTTGCAGTGATTAAAACTGATTTTATTATTAGGAGTTTAAAACTTAAAATCTGCATAATTACTAAACCACTTCACCAAATGATGATCGGTTTGGATTCGTAAGGTAGACGTTTCCGAAAAATCCAAATCTAATGTTAAAATTATGTGTTCGTATTGATCGTTTCATACAATTTACGTATGGAAATGACCCCCTAAGCTTAATTTTTTTTTTTTTTTTTTTTTTTACAGAAGACACGAAGACATGATAGAAAGAAGATATAATCTCCAATTGAATGACTGTTTTCGTTTTTCTGGGACAATCTGGCTATCAAAACTTATAAGGAGACTTAAGACATTTTATCTCATTTGACTCATTCTGTTTTCGCATGGGTTGCTTGTTTCGTCTTTTTTTTTTTATTGAGAAATTCAGAAGTCATATCAGAAACATCGAATAGTAGTTTTTGTCTTTATTTAATGACAAACAGTTTTTTATTACATAAAGTAACAATTCTACTTTCGGAATTTACGGTATGAATTCGGAATTTCTGAACAAAAAATAAACTAAACTGGCAATCCTGCATTCCGCAGAAGGCATCATGTGACAAAGTAACTGAAATTATATCAAAATTGGCACAAATGATTTAAAGTTAACTGTGCACAGTAATTTATTTGAGAAACTCCAATCTGTCCATTGGTTTTTTGTAAAATTTTATTTTTAACATTAAGTTCTTTTTAACTAAATTAAATTAAAAAGGAAA
Source organism: Maratus michaelseni (assembly GCA_963931845.1). Taxonomy (NCBI): domain Eukaryota; kingdom Metazoa; phylum Arthropoda; class Arachnida; order Araneae; family Salticidae; genus Maratus; species Maratus michaelseni. Next base: position 135,756,777 of record OZ007596.1, read on the forward strand.
TCTTACTTTTAAAAAATTACTAATGAGTTAACAAAAATCAAAAATATTGTAAAATAATATTAATAGTAATACATTTTTTGAAGTCATGAGTACATATGCTGATTAGTTAACACTAGAACGGCGGGAAATTTTACTCAAATTTTATAAAAATACTTTACACCAGAATTCTTTTTTAAAACTATTTAATGTATTTATTTAACTTACTTTTGTGCGTCATATATTTAACATATTTTATGAAAAAATTCCTGGTTCGAATCGTTAATTGTTCATTTGGTATGGATCACAATGACCCGTCATCGCGGTTCTAGTGTTAACCTGTTAACCGGGGGAATAAACCTTTGTTCAACTCGTTTCGCAATTACCAACGGGGCACGCTTCCACCAGTAAAAAATAATATAATTTTTTTCCTTATTCATGACAGTAATTTTGCATGAATAGGGCGTTTTAATAAGATGAAAATTTCTATTAAAATTTTACTGGTGGAAGTAATGCGTTCAAAATATTGCAGCAGTAGTTCGTGTATGACGAAATATTTCATCATACCCAGTTAATAGCTTAAAGTTAAGGCAATATAAATTGTATCTTACCTAACGTCTCTTCCTATAGTTCGATAAAATACTCTGATAGAAGGTTCATCCATCAGAAAAAAGTAAGTAATTAAAAATAACAAAAATAAGATGGCGACTAAAATCAATATGATACAGAGCAACAAGTTCATCGTGACAGTTTTGATATACGTACTTGTAAAAGGTTAACTCACAAAAGCGAAATAAGAAAGTACTTTTGCTGCAATATAATTAGAGTTGTGCAAAATACGAGCTTAGTTGTTTCAGCTGCATACGTGCTAATCTTTAAGATACTCAAGCATAGAAAAAAACGAACAAAGAGGATTTTTTCTTTTAAAAATGACAAATCGAAGGATTAAAGGGAAGCGATAACGCTAAGCAGCCTGAAAATGACAATGATTAAACCAATACGAAACACTCTGTAGTTTTAAAACCATTGAACAAAATAAAACAATTTTTTACTATCATTTCACATCATATTCTTGTAGTTAAAAAAAATCAAATTATGTACAGGGTGATCCTGTATTCACGGTACAAACTTTAAAGGTTGGTACAGGACACTGTAACAAACTATTTTTATATACGAAACCAGAGTCGGATATCCATTTATATAGTAAAAAATACAGGGCGTTTCATTCCAATTCGAAGTCACGTTTTCGTTCATAACTTGAACAGTAGTGAATATATTTTAACAAAATTTGCAACATACTCATCTTTGTGTGAATTGTAAGCATATTGTAAAGATTTTGTTAAATTATATTCACTACTATTAACTTACCCTTAACGTTTGTAACATGAATTCAGGATCACCCTGTATATTTAGCAATGTTAATTAATTAAATGATTATGACAAAAATAGCTGTTTTTAAAAAATATAAATACTAAAATATACATTTTGCGCGCAAAAAAAAAAAAAAAAAAAAAAAAAAAAAAAAATTACAGCAGGCACATTTCATTTATTTTTATTTATACTACTATATTTTACACTGAACCTAAATTTAAAAGGATATTCAAATTCATTAGCATAATTAATGGCTTTTATAATGATATTCACTAAATTTACCAAAAAAATTAGATTTAATTTTTCAATACAAAATTTTCTGTGACAAAAATCAGGCTAAATTTTGGTTCAGCATAAAAGTATACATTAAAATTAATTATACGCAAAGTTTCAAGGTTCTACGATAATTTGTTTTTAAATGAGAGTGCGCGCAATGTCAAAAAATACAGTTTTGTGAAGAAGGGCTTGAAATGTAACTTTATAGCATGACAGGTAATGGCTTTTGCAAGATAATTTTAGCTATAACTACTGTTCTAATTGGAATTTTTGAAAAATTCTTTTTGCAGTGGATTTGTAACATTTCCAGGTATCTCTGCTAATTTTTTTTTGAAAAATCGTTTTTTTAACCTGTAACGTGATCTATCCAAAATTTATTTGCATGGAAAACTTGCCTTGCCAAACAGTTGCCGAACAGTTGATGTCGGTTAAGGGGCTTCCGAGTTGCGATCAACTTTACGGCCACTCTATTTGTGAGTAAAGTGTCTTGTAAATAATGAGCCTTTGGGAAAAGTTAAATGTAGTATTAACTACATAAGAAAGAACAATTAAAAATAGAATAAAAATTAAACAATGGGATTCAAATAAATTTGGAATAAAAAAAGTAAAGCAAAAGAGATTACGGATTATAGTAAATATAATCCGTATCATATTTTATAATAATTACGGTATATTATTAATTAATATTACTTTAGTCTAATAACTGGAAAAAAGTAAAATGGTATAGCTCTAGTTATAATTAACTACTGAAAAAAGTTGAAAAAGTGTAAAATAGGGTTCGGAACATGTTCAAAAACAGCACATAAATGCCAAGTAAACTTGCCTTTCACTATTTTATAATATTATAAAAAAAAAATCTTCGTATTTTTAGAGATGGGAAAGAGATTTGTTTTTGTTTTCATTTAAAATATGGAAAAGTATAATTTTGTATAATAATTAAAATTACAGATTTCAACCATTTGCATCAGTCATTGTCTGGTTAAAGATTTAATAAGGCATTTTTACCTTTGTAGATATTTTGAAACAGAATATCAATAGTAGTTAAACCAAATGTAAATCATCTAAATGACTAGCTCTATCGTTGTGAAATTTAATAAAATTTGAATTTTTATCAATGTAAAACTTCAAGAATGGCACTCATTACCATTTATATTGATCGGTAGAAATAAATTATTCACTCTCGAGTTAGGAAATTCAACGAGAAATGTATTTTATCCGTGTAACAATTTTAACAGTAGTATTCAGTAGAATTTAAACTGTATGTTAGTCGTGCAATTTAAATGACGTTAAAAAAATCGTCATTTTTTAGATATCCGTAACATTATCTTCGATACTAAAATTACTTTTATCTGGAAGAGTGTCGTTTTGAAACTATCTATGGTTATAGCTATAATTTGATTGTAAATTAAAAAAAAGTATTGTGCCACAATATTTAAATAAAAACTTTACAACTCTTTTTTCCTCAGAACGTTCATTTTACATGATATCATTTTTTGAAAAACCGACGACAGTCAAAATAAAACGTAGAAGCAGTAGAAGCATGAATAATTTCACAACTTAAAGAAATGGTGGGCTATTTTCTTTATAGTGTACTAAACTTTTGATTATTTAAAGAGAGTTTATGAGACCTAGGTATCTATAATAATAAATGTTACACTAGATGTAAACAGGGGCATATTCTAAACCAGGGTTGCCAGTTTGTCCTCTTGTTTTATTCTGAAATGCCGAATTTATACCAGGAATTCCAAATAGTAATTTTTAGTTTATTAAGTGCATTTCGTAATTACATAAAGTAAAAATTCTTCTTTAGAAATTTCCGGTATAAATTTTTGAATAAAAGTGGAAGCCGAACTGTCAAACCTTTTCTGAACACGTACAACATGTGCAACCTTTCATTAGTAAAAAATAACAATATTTTTAGTTTTACTTATTCAGATTATAAATACGAAAAATACATTTTTTTTACTGTTTGTACATGTTGCACATTTTCGGAATACGACCCTGCATGTAAAGCAGGTATGTCAAACTCGTTTACCGCCGCGGGATAAATTAAGCATTGTATAAAAAGCCGCCGGCCACATAAGAAATTAGATAATATTATTATCATTGCACAGAATAAAATTTGTACGCACAAAACACAGTCCTATGAAAGAACTATTCACGCAAAATTCCAAAGTTATTATTATTATACATAATTTGTTTTTTCTTATTTTTCTAAAAAAATGTTCAACATTACTTTTCATCAACCAAATTTATAAAATTTAATTGAATTTTCTAAATTGTATATGAAAATTTATTGTACACGCTGGTTTGTTAATTTAGATATAGCAAAATCATAGCTGTCAATAGACTGGCGTCTCTTATCACAAATGCTCCCGAGAAATTCCCTAGCACAGCCCGCAGGCTCATATGATGTCATTACTGTTTATTTTTATTTTAAGAACGGAATGTTGCATATTCATTCTTCATAATTTTTACAAATATCATACCTGTACAAGTTAAATGAGCTTGATTTAAATTGGTTAATATCATGATTTATTTATTTAAAATCTTTGAAAAAAAAAATAAGTTCATTTTTCCTTTTGGATTTATTTGTACTGTCGTCGGGATTTTTTATTTTAAACTACATTAAAACCTAATGAAATCATAATAAAATAAAATTTGTGAAAGTAAATACAAGACTACATTCGAAAAAAAAAAAAAAAACATCTTTCTTTTAAAAATTGATTTAAAATCTTTGAATAAAATAAGTTTATTTTTTCTTTTGGATTTATTTGTACTGTCGTCGAGATTCTTTATTTGAACTCGGGATTTTTTTATTTTAAACTATATTACCAATAACTTAATTAAATCATAATAAAATAAAATTTATGAAAGTAAATACGAGACAACATTAGAAAGGAAAAAGAAATCTTCCTTTTAAGTATTGATACAAGATACAATGTCCTAAAAATAAAAATATTGATAAATATTCTTATATTTATGCTGCTTCTTTTCCTAGATCAATGGTTTCCTACCTTTTATTTGTCAAAGCATCTGCAAAGTCATGATGCTCCCCTCTCTAAAACATATATATCTTACTTTTTTAACCCCTTGAAGGACACCGGTATATTATGTATAACCACTTAATTTTAATCCCAAAATGCCACATTTACACTAGAATTTTATAATCAAATTTTGAATTTATAAGGTACATGAGGAAAAGAGTTTACTTATTTTTAAATACATTCGTTTGTGATTGGTGTCAATCAATCATTTCGATATTTTAGATACAAGAGTACTTTGCCCCTGAAGAGGTTAAAAGAGGGGGGGGGGGTGTTTTCATTATAACTATAAATGCAATGAGACCATACATCTTCGCTTTATGCTAAAACATGTTTTGTTGTTCCTTGTCAATTTATCTCAGTGTGAAAAAAAAGTATTATATGGCCTATATTTTTATCTTCAGAAAATTTCTTGAACAGATTCTCACATTTGGCATTAAATTTAATGGATTTTATACATTTTAATACTTCAAAGAATTAGTGGAATATTTTTGGACATTTTAAGACTGCATCATAAGCAACACATTGTCTGATTTTAAAATTTAATGGATATTCAAGATATATATTTATTCAAGATATATATTTATTCAAGATATATATTTATTTACTATTCATACACTATATTTTGCCAAAGATGACCGGTCACTTGCGATTTTAGACGTTTTGTTAACTATCTAGAAAAATACATGAGGAATTAACCTGAAACTGCAGATGTGTAAACAGTATAGTATAGGTTATATATTTCCGCGAAGATTTTTTCACGAAACCCTATAGGGGACTGTCAACAAATTGAAAAAGAACGAATATATTTTGGATAACCCTGTAAAAACTAATGTAGCAAAGGCGTTCAAACTCGAGATTATTAATAAGTGGCTTATTGTAATATACTGTGTTCATTTTTATGAGGATAGCATGTATACTCGTAGAAAATTAAGGTTTTTATAAAAACAGTCCCAAATTTCGCTTAGTTTTTTGCTTATAATTTGCAGAGTTCTTAATATAAAAAAAAGTTCTTTGCAGAAAATATGACAAACAACATTGTACATAATACTCTGCAATCAGAATTTAAAACAAAATAAAAATTGGATGAAAAAGGAGCAGGGTTACTAAAAAAAGTTTCACTGCGCATGCGCGAATGCAATCAAAATATAATGTGCATAATGTATTAGCTAAGTATATGGAGCAACTTTTGTGAAAGTTTCAAAATCATAACTTGAAAATTCTGAAATTTATCCTCGATAGAATTAGCTCGAAATCCGTTGTTCCCAAAAAGAAGCAAAAAGATGAGGGGTTGTATCAAATATCTGTTGATTAGTGCCAAGATAGTGTACAAAATATTGCACGTACGAATATTTGGATACATCCCCTCACATTTTTGCTTCCTTTTCGGAACAACGGATTTCGAGCTTATTCTATCGACGATAATTTTCAGAATTTTCAAGCTATGATTTTGAGACTTTCACAAAAGTTGCTCTATATACTTAGCTAATACCTTATGCATATTATATTTTGATTGCATTCGCGCATGCGTAGTGAAACATTTTTTAGTAAACCTACTCATTTTTCATCCAATTTTTATTATTTTTTAATTCTGATTGCAGAGTATTATGTACAATGTTGTTTGTCATATTTTATGAAAAGAACTCTTTTTTATATTAAGAACTCTGCAAATTATAAGTAAAAAACTAGGCGAAATTTGGGACTGTTTTTATAAAAACCTTAATTTCTCTACGAGTATACAGGCTGTCCTCATAAAAATGAATACAGTATATTACAATAAGCCGCTTATTAATAATCTGGAGTTTGAACGCCTTTACTACATTAGTTTTTACAGGGTTATCCAAAAGATATTCGTTCTTTTTCAATTTGTTGACAGTCCCCTATGGGGTTTCGTGAAAAAATCTTCGCGGAAATATATAACCTATACTATATTGTTTACACACCTGCAGTTTCAGGTTAATTCCTCATGTATTTTCCTAGATAGTTAACAAAACGTCTAAAATCGCAAGTGACCGGTCACCTTTGGCAATATAGTGTATATATTTATTTATTTATAGATATATATGTATTTACTTGCACTAGAGCCATAAGAAGTTTACTATTTGTTGATTTCCTTTTCTGATGAACATATGACATTTAAAATATTTTATAAATCTACTATATGAAATACACTGCAAATAATCCTCAAGAAAATGCTTCAAATTAAAGAGCTTCAGACTTTGAGTTGCCATCCAATAAGCTAAGAGACAACAGTTAATGAGTATAGGATTTCTTCTAAATACTATTTATGCTAGCTATTTTGAATTTTATTACCTGTATTTTTTATAAGATCAAGGGAAAATTCAGTCATTCATAATTTTATTAAAAGAGGTGGTGTGGGGAGGCTGAAAATTATATTCAAAGTCAATTCACAACCCAACTCAACCTCCTCCATCCCCCCTCTTACCTAAAAAAAAAACTATCAAACCACAATTCAATTTGAATCCTAAATAATTTTCGTCGACACTCAACCTAAAAATCCCATTCAAAGTCAAACCACAACTCGATCCAATCGCACCAATAGCAAACTATAAAAATAAAAAATATATAGTGTAAATGTACCAATAGTCGGCCACTTAACTGTTTTTTTGTATATAAATCTTAACGCAGAATTTTTAAAAAACGACACAACATTTTTAACAGTGATATATGTTAAAACATACGTTTCTTATTATGTTTCAGCAATTATTTTTAAAAAACACGGTAATAGTTTTTTTAGACAAAGTTAAGTTAAAAAAGGCCAAGTTCTCTAATAGTCGGCCACTTTAACTCTAATGTTCGGCCATCACTGCACCAATAGTCGGCCACTTCAGAATTTTGTTTTACCTGAAAAACGACTCTAACAAATTGGACTAAATTTTGCATTCTACCATTTTCGGTTATAAGAAGATGATTGAGCTATCCCACATGTTCGAGAAAATTAAATTAGTGGGTCATTTAGGGTCACTGCGGGTAAAGCTAATTTTATTTTATCTGCTAAATGGCTTTAACGATTTTGACTAAGTTTTGTATCCTGCATTTTTGGGATACAATAAGACCATTGGACTGTGTCGCATGTTCGAGAAAATTTCATTCGTGGTTCATATGGGGGTCACTATGGGTTAAATAAATTTTATCTAAAAAACGGCTCTAACGATTTTGACTAAATTTTGTACCCTACCATTTTGGGGTACGAAAAGACCATTGGGCTGCACTGTAAAAAAAAATATGTAAATTCACGGACATTAACCGTATAATTTTACGGTAAATGTCTGTTTTTCAAATTAAACGGTCAAATTCCGTAAATTTACGTCATGGAAGTATAATTTTGAAATATAACTTGTTCTTACGGACAAAGCCCGTTTATCTACGGGGTTTGCTACCAAACTATTTTTTTACGGACAAGATCCTTAATCTATGCTTTGAAAGACGCAACGCTCTCAAACCCATGCGCACAGAATGTCTGTGCCCATGCGCAGTGAAGAAAGAATAAGCCGTCGCCGTGCTATACCGGCAGTCTTCCCGCCGAACGTTCGCTTCGAGTCGACCTTCGAGCAGAATTATTATGGCGGCAAATTCTCCATGGTACAAAGCGAAGGATTTCATCATTTAAATCCCAGTAAGTAAGTACACTATTTTCTTTTTACTTTAATGATAATGAAATATTAAATTTGTGACATCGTTTATGAAATGTTAACATTTGTATCTTATAAAACAGTGTTCTTCAAATTTGTTATTGGCTAGACTTCGTTAACGGCGTCATTATGTAAATAAAGCTACGAAGACGTTAATGTTTTATGCAATCTTGCATACATAAAAAAATATATATATCGTATCTATTTTTTCTTTGTGTATGTATGTTTTTTGTATTGTTAGTTTGAAGTTATATCCATTAGATTTTTGGATAGTTTAGCGTGTATTTACCACTTGTTGGTCATCGTAGTATTTACATTATAAACGGTTTGATTTTAAAGGATGACAGAAGGGATTTATGTTGTTTTAAGATAATAACAATCCTTTAGTTGTTTGTTTCTGAAAGTAAAAATATTTATTAAGTAAAAATGTGTTTTTTAAAGTAAAAAAAAAGTTTTTAAAAGATAAAAAACGGTTTGTTTATGTTGATATATGACTAAGGGTTTTTAAAAATAATTTGAACAAATAGCCAGAAACAAACTTCGTAATTGGCTATGCTTGCCATCTATTAATTTAGCAGTGCACAAAGCAACTTTTGCCATGTATTGTTTGAAATTTAATGCCAGTAGAAAAAAAAATATTTTTGGAATTATATGGTGTTGAAGTTGTGAACTTTAGAAGTATGTCTCTTGGGTGATGCTAGTAGGGATATTACAACAATGGGAACTATTAGTATAAAAAAAGATGGGGGGGGGGGGGTTGTGCCTCAAAGGAATTGGGAATGTCTCCGTTGAAAAATGTAGGTAATAAAATCTTAGGCAAAGGTAAAAAAGAAAATATATCTAAAAATCTCAAAAACAAACAGCTACTATGGGAAAAACAAGCAATTGTTACTGTCTGTATGCTTCATGATGTTTTAATGAAATTAAAATAAGACCTAAGAAGCAACTATACAAGAACGAAACAAAATAATAATGAAGAAATATTTAAACTTTAAGAAAAAGATAATTATAGAATGGACATTTTGCTTGATGAGATAGGCTGAGCCCAACATCAGCTCGGGCTCTATTTTCATACCAGTTTTCAGGTTCGGGCTCAAAGGGAAAATTTTATTTATTCATAATTTGAAAAGAAAAGAAAACAAAACAAAACAAAATATTTGCTATTTGAGAAACAAGTGTGAAGTCTAAGTTTCTTAAACTGTTTTACAATCCTTAAAAATCAGTTTGAAAGGAAATTGAATTATTATTTATGGGATATAAAGAAAAATATCCTGACTGACTCTGGAGCATTTGCACGGTAGTTTTAGTAACATAATGTGAAGCTTTATATACCTTTGTTATTTCCCCACTTTCTGTTTGAAGTCTTTTTCTAGAATTATTGGGAAAACAACTGGTATCTTTCTGCCATAGTTGTATTATGATATTTTAGAAGAATAAAAATTGTGACTTTTTCAGCTTTCTGCAAGCGGTTGGTTACAAATAACATATTTCATATTTTAAACAGATTTTCAGGGACATGAAAATCTCCAAATATTGTCATGAGACAGTAATTAGGATTAATACATTTCTATGTAAGAAAAGAAGAGATTTTTAAATGAGAAAATTAGTTTTGAAAAAATTTTAATGTTAACAACAATTGGTTATCTACTGCGTGCTTCTAGCCTCAGGCGACACAATTTTTTCTGGGCTGAGGCGAGCTTGAGTTTGAAATAGTCAGGCTGAGACTGTGAAAACAGAGCCCAAACACATCTCCAATAAGAACCTATTGTCTCATATTCATTAAGGATTTTTTTAATTCTTAAATGACAATTCTGTCAGAGAAATTGTTGGAATTTTTAAAAATAGTAATTATTGTATCTATTATAATCCATAATGCAATCAGTTTATAAAATATATTTATCATTTTTCAGTGTGTGTGCTTCAGCGGATGCAACAGAGACAAATTCTTGACTGGTAATACAACTCCCATTTTTTGGTAAGTGGAAAATTAAATTTATTGTTTATATATATATACATTTTTTAGCCTGAATTTTAAGGGGGGTGGGGACATGATACTAGTTTTAAAATTTTTTGTGTTAATTGTTGATATAGATAACTGTCTGGGGGAAACTGTTTTCAGGGTTAAAGTTATTTTTATTTTACTCATAAATCTCAAAAAATTATTTAACTGTGACTCAGATTTTACAACAGTGAGTCAAAAATTTACTCTCAGATATATATTTCCCTCCCTCCCCCCCCCCTTCCCGACAAAGAAAAACTTTTAAAAATATTTTTGGTTTTACTGTTTACTTTCTTATTTCTTTATCACTTTTCTTATTTACCAGTCAATAAAATCAATTATGCACTGTTTTAGTTGAGTTGAAAGAGAAATAATATTCCAAGAATCTGTATTTATAAAAAAATTGACTTTTTCATATTTTTTTTACAATTAACCCTACTTTCATGGCTTATGCACCCATTAATATGTGTGTGATGACAATTTTCAGTACTTCTCTACTATCCCGTCGACCACTTTTCATAACAAAAAAACTATCGCCAAACTGTAACGCCAAATAAACTTGAGAACGTTGCCATTGGAATATCAAAATAAATAAAATATAAGAATGTAAGGACACAATTGTTATTTTAATGAATGAAATAACTCATAAATCGGTAAAACATAATGAAAAATACACTCAAATGTCGAATTAAAAACCACTTGATGACATAACAAACACGTATAATGCTTCTGACATCCAGTCAATGGGACTGCATTTTTGGCGTTTAATCTTACAGTTTGGCGATAGTTTTTTGTTATGAAAAGTGGTCGATGGGATAATAGAGAAGTACCCAATTTTCTAATAAATACATCCACATAATTTTTTTTTGTTGGATTGTTAATAACACACTCATGGCTTTTCACAGCTGATTTGCATTACCTCTTGACTCACAGTTTATGATTATTGAATCAGGCTGTCTCTCAAAGTTTAAGTGAAATGCTGAAAACTGAGTATATATACCAAGTACTCGGGCTAAAAATTGCATATTTTTTTATTAATTGGTTATATTTCATGTTTCCTTCAAATGCCACATTGTAAAAATCTCATCATACACTAAGCTTTTTTTCTGTAGATGCTGGATAAATCTTTCTAAATTTTATATACAATTATAAAAAAAAATCCTATTAAGTAAAGGCATTGTAGTATGAATTAATTTTGCATCTGCAATGATGTAGTAAAGTTTATCATAAGTTCATCTTGTTAGCTATAAAAAAATCATTAGTTGGTGAGATTTTTTAAAAATTCCTGAAAGTAAAATTACCCCGTCGCACTCGTCGACCTAACTGTTAGGAGTTTTCTGTGATTTTCTTTGAACCTTGTGTAAATAAGAGTTAAGATCCCTTAGAACCCAGACCCCCATGGAGGGCCTATATGCCTGGTGCAGATAATCGGCTGTAACAAATAACCAACCAATCCTAAAATAAAATACAGTTTTTATTTTTATATCATATTAAGAAGTATTTTGATTGTATATAAAAATTAAAGTATCACTAAATTAAGCAGTTTACTCAAATTGAAATATTTCATGATTACATTTTCATTTATTGGTACTTTTGAGTTATAATCGGCCTCAACAATGAATTGCCCAGTGACAGAAATATATCCATATCGGCAAGTTAGGGTGTAAAAAAATCTCGTCAAATGTTTGCAGTCCTAAAAATGCAGCTTGAATATATGCTATCATCATATTAAATTTTCTTTGATATCCCAGAACATATTTTACATGTTTGTTTTTCAAATTTTTTGTTGCATTTTTTTTTCATCACCTGCATTTATTTATATATATATATAGAAACAATCTTCGATTTACTGAGTACTAAGATACTTACGATCTCATTTTTTCAAAAGCGAGGGCTTTTCTCCAGCAAACGACTATGTGAAAATGACCACTGAACTTGCATGTTAATAATTGCTTGTAGTCTGATGCAAAAAAATTGTGAACATTTAGAAGATGGATCAACAATCTAAACTGACGGCTGGGAAGGGAGGCAGGTTACAATCCCTTTACTGTTAACCATATGTGCAATTTTGTTGATCCAACAAAAATTGTTCATACACACAGGGCCTGTTTACCGAATAGGCACATGAAGCCCGAGCTTACCCATTGAAATACAAATGGGCCCCCATTCAGAACTAATTTTTAGGAAAACAAATTTCAGTCAAGGGTAAAAAATGTATTTTTTTTTTCTTAAATAGTTACTAAATTTTCCCTCGGACTATTACTGACACATTTATACTCCATTTTTTTTTCTGTTGATATAATAAATGGTATAAAAAGAGTGATTAAATGCAACCTTTTTTCATTTTTCTTATGTTTTACATTTTAATTTCAAATGTTTAAAACTGTATTGTGCTAAAAAGAACAGAAAATTTAATCTGTATAATTATATTTTGTTAAAATTCATAAAGAGTGAAGAAATGATATAAAATATGTAGAATAGGTTATTTAAATAAAGGGGAAAGTAATTAGCATTCAGGTGATATCAAATTTCTGTTTATAAAATAGAAGCAAAATTGTGTTGCAGCTAAGCATAAATTTATGTCAAATATTTGTTGTCTCTGCACTGTTCTTAGCACTGGCAAATCCTGCAATTTGAACAGCATAAAATATATTTTGAAGTTCAAATATTTGCACCTGTTTCTTGTAAATTCATTTACAAAATTAATTTGTTATGTATAATTATGTATATAATAAATATTTTTTCATATGTATAAAGGTAGTTAGTCTTAATTTAGTATTAAAAGTGTTGTTTACTTGAAATTTTGATGGTAAAATTTCAAACTGTTGAAGCTTGATTGGTACGGGGGCGGCCCCCTTTGTGAAGTCAGGCTTCCCCTACTTCTAAGTCTTAAGTGGAATTGCTTGCCATCACCTCGAATTGTATCTTACAGAATTTGTCTGGAGAAAATACCAGGAAAAAAATGTTTTTGATAAATTATTAAAGCAATTTTGAAAATATGGCCTATAAATGTAAGGGATAATATTAAAAAGTTGTTATTCTTGTGAAACATTGTAACAAATTGTTATGAATTTGTTTGGAAATGTTGTGATATATTCTTATTAATATAAAATATTATAATATTCAATGCAATGCAATTTATTTTTATACCTCTATTATACATTAATGCTTCACGAGCTTGACGTATTTATAACTATAGGGGCTACTATCATACAAAAGTACCTTAATTTTATTCAAAATTTAAATATTTCATCATTAAATTTTGCCCAGAATTTTTGCATAAAAACATTAAAGAAGAAAAAAACAAATGTTAGACATCAGTTAAAACTATGTTAAGAAATTGGTATGCCTTTTTAAGATTTAGCAATTTTTTTTTCCTATATTGACTATGAGTTTCTCTTATACATGCACTATTTTAATACTAATGTTTTCATTATAGATAAATAGTGCTATTAAATTCTAGCATCTATTGGATTAAAATGCCTTATATATATATTTCATTTTAAATATACATGTATGTATATTAGTTAAGTTATAAAATCTTTTACCTAAATAATTGATGTGGTTTAAAATTAAAATGCCTCAAAATATAAAAGCTAATGGCGGTTAAAACTAAAATTAGTAAAAAAACAACTTTTTAAACATTTCAAGCTGATTTTTTTGTAATTCTGCTTTATATATTTTATTGAAATTGATACTTTTAGCCTGAATTGGTACATTATTATTATTAAATATTATTATGTATTAATTTATTACTTTTTTCAAAATTCAGTTCTATAAAATTCAATCTATGTAAAATTACTTTTATAAAGAGAATATTTCTTTCTACTGTTACTTTCCTTAATTTCAGATATGTCAGGCATTTTCATTTCAAATCACAATTAAATCCTAGTGCAAATAAATAAATAAAAATTGATAACATTTCTATTGAAGACTTAGTTTTTAAAATGTTAATTTGACACGTTTATTTATACATGCTTCATTATAAACATTATTTCTTTATTTTAGAGACACCATGCAAGTAATTTTTGAAAAATCGATATAAATTGAGCTACATGCTGGAAGTCTGCAGTGGACAACACTAACCAGTGGTATGTTTGTTTATTATTATTTCTTCTTAAAAATAGGATTAATGAAAGCATGTTGTTTTATATTTTTCTTTGATTTGTTATATTTTTGGAGTTAAGCATATTTATGAATTGTTGTGGTTTGGAAAAAAATTATTTATTTAAATATTTTTACTCCTTAGCTTGTTTATGAATACTCATTTTTTTGAAAATTTCTAAAATATTCAGTCTGAGTTTAAAATTTCATTGTTCAAAAATGTATTATATTTTATAATGTAAGCATAATTTTATGCAATACTGAAAAATAACAAATTTAGCTGTTTTGCATGGTTAAGATTAAATAATAACGAAAATATATATACTATTTATATTCAATAAGTAACAAGCTGCAATGTATGTCAGTTTGCAATAAAAATCCTTTGCACGATCAGAGTTGAAATAAATGGAGTATTAGCATATATTTCAACATGGTTTTACATTTGTTTATAATAGAATATAGCTAATTAGAATACTAAACTATTTAAGTTGAATAATTGAACCTGAACCAGACAAGGAGATGGAGGAATTTATTTTGTCATGTTACAGTTCGATGGATTTTTTCTGTCTGGTTTGGATCAGGTTTCACGGTTTCAGGTTAACTTAAATTTCAGGTTCGGGTCTGGTTGCATGATAACAGAAATTTTGTCGATTACAGTTCAATGGTTGTTTTTGTCGAGTTCAGGTCGGGTTTCAGGTTAACTTCAATTTTCAGGTTTGAGTCAGATTGCGTGACAACGGAAATTATTTTGTTGTGTTTCAATCTGGTTACGATTCGATAGATTTCTTTTTTGTTTGGGTTGGGTACACAGGGATCTGTTTAGGAAAAAATTTGGTCCTTTAAATGACTCTTCACAAAATTTTTCATTTAAAAAAAGAACCCTTCACAAAATTATTTTCCCTAAAACAGGATCCTTCACAAAATTATTTGTCTTAAAAATAGGTTTTTCACAAAATTTTTCCATCTTTAAACCAAAGATTTCACAAATTAATCATTTAAAAGTAAAATCTGACGTGTCACTTTTACATATATAAAGAAAATATATGTATTTTATATCCATATATCTTCTTAAAAATGCATAAACAAGTACCTGATTATAACGACCATTTCAAATTCACAAAATTATGATTAGATTTTTCACAAATATAAAAAGCTTTTCACAAAAACAGGACCCTTTGTAAAAAGTCTGGACAGACCCCTGGTACATGACAAAGGAATTAATTTTGTCAGTTCATAACGGGTTACGGTTCAGTTAAAGAATTTTCATATGAAATGCTTAGGACAGCATGTGGAAGTCATTGCCTATGGCCAAGTTTATTTTACAAACGACCGAAGTCATTTTGTACCTGCCTACACAACACGGACGCTATTAGCTTCAGTCAAGGTTTTCATAGCATATCTCTTATGCAAGATGGCATGGTCTGTAATGCAGTGGCATCCAGTCCTACTGCTTCAAGTGGATTCCAAACCACCAAGATTATCCATGCCTACACCGAGATTATCATTATACCCATAAATTCTGGACTGGATGCCAGTTCACTACCAACCAGGCCATCTTGCTTAGAACATATGCTACATAGGCAAGTACAAAATGACATCGGAGTCAGTGATTAGTTCATGCTTGACACATTTCGACTTTACTCTTTTCTGCCTCTCAAGGTGGAATGTGACCCTATATTCTATGGTAATTATTGCTCATCTGAATGGGTACTATTACCCTTCTTATTTTATAAAAATGTCATTTTGGTTGTGATATCCTAAATTGTGAAAGTTCATTCTGCAAATTTTTATTACTTTTTGAAAAAATATCTATTTGAGCATAATATTTTATTATAAATTGTGAAGTGCTATAAAGGCATTTTACTTTGATATAAAATAACATTAATGTCTACTATAGATGTTCAGGCTTTTTGTTTTTGGGCCAAAAGTTTTATATTAAAAAAATTTTGTCACTTTAAAATTGCTTCAAAATTAATCTTCTCATTAAAAAATATTTTACATAGAAATAATTGGTTAAGTGCAAGTTTTACTTATGTACAAAAGGTTCAGTAAAATAAATTACTAACTGTAACATTACAACATATGAATCATTTTACAATAATTGAAATTAATTCTAATAAAAAATATTAACTATTTATCACTGATTTGCCTTCCTTACAAAGACCTTGTATAAAGTTTAAAGTTAGAAGGTCAAAGTGCAACTAGTATACGGCTGAGAAGTTCAGTATCGCTCACAGCATCATGAGCTTGGAGATCATTCCAAACAACCGGGACAAGTACCCGAGGGGAGAGTCTGGAAGATATTGGAAATTATATGCAAAAAGAGGGGATAAGAGGCAAAATTAATTTAACCTTTTTTAAGAATTCTTGCTGAATAATGACAAGTTAACACATTCCTATTCTTGTTTAGAATACAGGGTCTATTATCTTTGCTCATAGAAAAAAAAAATTCAACCGAAAATGACTACATTTTTTCAGAGCTAATTGATTTTTAATAGTTTGTTTTTCAATCAAATGTGCAATGTGTCAACAGATTCAAAATAATTTAGAGATTGTTTCCCAGAAATATAAATTTCATTTCTGGCATGAATAATATGAAAGTACCAATGCTTTTACCAAAGTATGTTAGATTCTGGATTAAAATGGAATGAATTCTAATTCATTAATTTTTTGATTACTGTTTGAATAGGATCTTCATAACAATTATCTATTAAGACACATAGCTTCTGTAATTTTTTTTTTGACTGCTGACCAGTAAAGGTGAAAATAAGGAATTTTCCTTAGTAGCCACTGGCCAGTAGGTTGATTTTTTTTAGTAGCCAGTGAGTGGCGAGTGAAAATAATTTCTTTAGTAGCCAGTAAGTACATTTATGTCACTGAATATTTAATTTAAAAAATATATAATTAGTTTAAGCAAAGTAACTTATGTACTAAATAAAAATATTTTAATTTATATTGCTTTGAATAAACTTGAAATGCTAATTTCCAATCTATTTTGTTTTAAAATAAGTTAGCAGCAAAGTTATATTATACAACATGCTTATGTAGCTAACTACATAAGTCTCACTAAGCTTAGGTACTTGTGTACCTAACTACATGAGTACCTTTATAAAAAAAAAAATATTTGTCTAGAATTAAGATATGGCAATAATAAAATAGGTATGTTTATACACTAAGTAATAACCCACAACATGATATACATTACACAAAAGTGGCTAACATTTTCAGAAATTCAGAAAATGTGTATTTCGTCAATTTGTCCAGAAAAAATTGCAAATTTCCATCATTCGGGAGCGTAAAAAACATGAATTTCTATCATTCGTGAGCAAAAAAAATCATGAATTTCCATCATCCGGGAAAGTAAAAATCACAAATTTCGGCGATCGGGTTCAGAAAAATCATGAATTTCGTCGATTGGATGCGAAAATACATTAATTCCGGCGATCAGGTGCGGAAAAATCTTAAATTTTCGCGATTGGGTGCGGGGAAAATCATGAAGTTCGTCGATCAGACGCGAAAAAAATCACGAAGCTCATTGATCGGGAGCGAAAAAATCTTGAATTTCGGCGATCAGGTGCGAAAAAAATCTTGAATTTCGGCAATCGGGTGCGAAAAAAATCTTGAATTTCGACGATCGGACGCGAAAAAATCACGCATTTCGGCGATCGGGCAAGGATAAATCATAAATTTCGGCGATCGGATGCGAAAAATCTTGAATTTCGTCGATCTGACGTGGAAAAATCATAAATTTTGGCGATCGTGTACGGAAAATCACGAAGTTCATCGATCGGACGCGAAAAAATCATGAAGCTCGTCGATCGGACGTGACAAAATAACGAATTTCGGCGTTCAAAGCCTACACCAGTCACGCGAAGAAACGCTCACGCTAATGTTAAGTCTATGGGAAGGTTATCGCGCGATTTCTCGCTCGCATATTAATATTTTTAAATGATTTTTTTTTTGCGTAGGATAGCTGACGTCGATTTCTATCGTTGTTAGTTTTCACTTTTTCGATTTTGGCTCTAGTTTTTTTATATAAGGGTACTTTCATTTTCAGAACCGGTTCCAACCAGTTCCAAAATTTAAAATGTCCGCTTATAAAAAAACTTTAACCAAAATCAAAAAAATAAAAACTAACAACGTTGCAGATCGACCTCAGCTATCCTACGCAAAAAAATCCTTTAAAAATATTAAAATGCGAACGAGAAATCGCGCGATAACCTTCCCATAGACTTAACATTAGCGTGAGTGTTTCTTCGCGTGACTAGTGTAGGCTCTTAAGGCGCAGAAAAATTATAAATTTTGGCGATCGGGTGCGGAAAAATCATGAATTTTGGCGATCGAATGCCGAAAAATCTTGAATTTCATCGATCAGACACGAAAAAATCAAGAATTTCGGCGATCGGGTGGGGGAAAATCATGAATTTTGGCGATCAGGTGCAAAAAAAAATCAATAATTTCGGCGATTTGGTGTGGAAAAATCATGAATTTCGACGATCGGGAGTGGAAAAATCATGAATTTTGGCGATCAGGTGCAGAAAAATCATGAATTTTATAGGGAAAGTTGGAAAATCCTGAATTTGGCCGGTTCTTTCCATATTTTTAATCGCCAGTTTTTAAAGTTTAATCGACTAGTGGCGACTGACGAGTGCTTATTTTCACCTTTACTGACCAGGCCCCTACTTGCCAGACTTTTGCTTAGCTTAACAGGTTGATACCTGGCAACGGGGGCGAGGATTCACCTGCTCTCTGCATTGCGAAGATGTGTTTGTTAAATCTATAGGCCGATGTAGATATAGTACGTCTTGTTGCTTTAATTGCTTTTTCTTAGTTGGCCGGTTGCTAATTGATTTTGTATGAGACGGTTCAGCACTGCGCAGTGTAGTAAAGTCATGCCGGACGGATGTGAGATGCTGGAATATTTACTATTTCCTCGCTGCATCGCTCATCCATACGTCATGCCATCGCTACTCAAGTTGGTCTTTGTAATTTAGAACCTTGATCTGGTGACGAGACCTTCACCAGACTAGGCGCACCCCCAGAGGTGTAATTCACAGGTAACTTGGAGGACTTTACACCCACGACGGATTTTACATGCACCGGGTGCCATTATGCTGTTCATCTGGGATAACTGAGATTGTTACTATACTCAATTTGTGTTTATTGTATATACTTTTATGTAATATTTATTCTTACTTTTTTCTTTATTTTTTATAGGGCATGCTTGGCTATTAATTCAGAAAGACACAAAATCTACAAGATCGAAAGTGCAGAAGCTTGTTGCCAAATTGTTCAAATCTGCATGGAAAAATTAATTTTTTTCTATTTTTTTTCTTAATTTATTTAAATTTGTTACTACTTGTAATACTGTGTTTAAATATATTAAATAAATTTGTTAAAATTCATGTTTTCTTTTTATTTATTGAATGATAATTTTGTAAAACATAATATAAGTGCTTCTTTTTTATTATTAAGTGGTTTAGGAGGAGGAGAGGGAGCAATAGCAGTACAGCTACTAACTGATAATTTTTCTGATTAATTCAGGGGTTGATGCAGGTTTTTATTCTTGGGGCCCTTTTTCTGAAAAGTAAAAGTTATTTTTGTGAATTTTATTCTATTTTTGTAAAACTAACATTTTGTAACGAAATAAGTTGAAATTCAGTTAATCAAATTCGAACCAAGAATTTAATCACAAAATCTTTAAATCCCTTTGCTAAAATTTTTGTTTTTCGTGACTTGTTTTTATGAAAAAGGCTATTTTTATTAAAAGAAATTTTGTAAAGGGTCCCTGTTTTATTAAAATCATTTTTGTGAATGGATTTTTGCGAAAGGGTCCAAAATAGGCCCCAAATTTTACCTCGATCGACCCCTGTAATTTAATGTTGAAGTAGCTATTTTTCTATTTTCATTTTACCTATCGCACATTTATCTAAACACAAGAGAGTTTGTTATCTGACCAGTTTTTTAAATGCTCCCACGCCCTCATTGCTAAAGTGTGTCATGCTAAATTTTGGAAAGCTAAAAATGTTTTAAGTAGATTAAATACTGTACTACTACTGAACACATCTTAAAGTATTTTAATATAAGTTATTAATGCAACAACACAAAAAAAGGGAAACTTTTAGTAAGTTTATTATAGGAAATGGGTAAGAATTCTCTCCTTTAATAGAATTAAATTTTTATTTAAAAAAAAAAAACTACAAATTGCCAGCTAAGTGTACCTTAAAACCTTGGAAAATTAGGTTTTGAATATGCAAGTTTAATGTTATACATAAGTTATGAATGTTTCATTCATGTATTACGAAAACATACAAATACTCCTAATATATAAATACTGGATGATTACGCCATGAAATATTACAACATTAAAGATGTGAGTATAAAACATCACAAATTTTACTGAATGGTGTATACAAATTTAAAATTTTATACATACATTAAAATTAAAAATATTGATGTTTCGACCACCTTCTAATCTATGGTCATCCTCAGGAAAATTAAAAAAATATTATTTTTTTAATTTGTGGGCGGCAATAATAATGTGGCAACGGACGGATTGTTTTTCACATTTGGAAACTTTGTAAGCAATATAACAAATTTTTCCTGAGAATGACCATAGAAGGTGGTCGAAACGTCGATATTTTTAATTTTAAAGTATGTATAAAAATTTTAATTTGTATACACCATTCAGTAAAATTTGATGTTTTATACTCGCGTCTTTAATGTTGTATAAATGCTCCTGTGAAAATTTTTCGCTTTTAATAGTGTTGTGAATTATCAATGTTCCCTGTTAAATCTACTATGGATTTTCAGAAGGTGCATCTCGGCAATCCCCATTAAAGAATTTAAAAGACATAATTTTATGATTTGTGCCTCTTTTTTTTTTTTTTTTTTTTTTTTTTTTTTTACCCCGAATCCAAAATCGAATGGGGTAATACTGGGTAATTCTACGGACAATCCCTTTTTTTTCACGGGCAGAATTTGTATTATTTTACATACAATCTCCCTTTTTTCATGGACAGAATTTGTATAATTTTACGGACAATGCCCCTTTTTTCATGGACAGAATTTATATAATTTTACGTACAATGCCCCTTTTTTCACGGGCAGAATTTGTGTAATTTTACGGACAATGCCCCTTTTTTCACGGGCAGAATTTGTGTAATTTTACGGGCAATACTACTTTTTTTACGGGTTGGTTATGCATTTGCTGCAATGTAAAATTACGGGTGATTTTTGATTTACGGTCTAAATATTTTTTATGGACGTTGTCTGGAATCTCTGCTGCCGGCCTTTGTCCGTAATTTTACTTGGATTTTTTTTACAGTGTGGGTCACATGTTTGAGAAAATTCGATTAGTGGGTCATTTTAGGGTCACTACGGGTCAAACTAATTTTATCTAAAAACGACTAAAACGATTTTGACTAAATTTTGTATCCTACCGATTTGGTGTACGAAAAGACTATTGGGCTGGGTCACACGTTAAGGGTCACATGTTAAGGTCCAAGGTAATTTTATCTTATCTAATAAATGTCTTTAACGATTTTGACTAAGTTTTGTGTCATAACTTTTTGGGATACAAGAAGACCATTTGGCTGGGTCACATATTCGAGAAAATTCGATTAGTGGGCCATTTGGGGGTCACTATGGGTCAAACAAATTGCATTTAAAAACGGTTTAAGCGATTTTGACAAAAATTTTGTATGCTACAGTCGACTGCAAAAAATAAATAAATAAATAAATAAACGCTGGTACCCCTTCTGGCCGCGCTAAAATTGAAGTTAGATTAAAGTGGGTTTTGAATCGAATTATGCATTTTGAATCCCGCAGTGGAAAAGCGTAGGGAGGGGCGGTCCCAACTGCCGCATTCTAATCTAGTTGTTTTAACACTTTTCAACAGAATTGAAAAGCAAATAATGGGGGTATCAACTGCCGCATCTAATCGAGTTGCTTTTAACACTTTTCAACATAGTTGAAAAGCAAATATGCATACATTCGTGCATCAGCGAAGGGGCGGTCCCAACTGCCGCATCACGGCATTCCGATCTAGTTGTTTTAACACTTTTATGCATTTTGAACATGAAATATATTTAATATGTAGTTTATTAGTATACGAGTTCAATTTGAATCCCGCAGTGGAAAAGCGTAGGGAGGGGCGGTCCCAACTGCCGCATTCCAATCTAGTTGTTTTAACACTTTTCAACAGAATTGAAAAGCAAATAATGGGGGTACCAACTGCCGCATCTAATCGAGTTGCTTTTAACACTTTTCAACATAGTTGAAAAGCAAATATGCATACATTCGTGCATCAGCGAAGGGGCGGTCCCAACTGCCGCATCACGGCATTCCGATCTAGTTGTTTTAACACTTTTATGCATTTTGAACATGAAATATATTTAATATGTAGTTTATTAGTATACGAGTTCAATTTGAATCCCGCAGTGGAAAAGCGTAGGGAGGGGCGGTCCCAACTGCCGCATTCCAATCTAGTTGTTTTAACACTTTTCAACAGAATTGAAAAGCAAATAATGGGGGTACCAACTGCCGCATCTAATCAAGTTGCTTTTAACACTTTTCAACATAGTTGAAAAGCAAATATGCATACATTCGTGCATCAGCGAAGGGGCGGTCCCAACTGCCGCATCACGGCATTCCGATCTAGTTGTTTTAACACTTTTATGCATTTTGAACATGAAATATATTTTGTATGTAGTTTATTAGTATACGAGTTCATTTTGAACCACGCAGTGGAAAAGTGTAGGGAGGGGCGGTCCCAACTGCCGCATTCCAATCTAGTTGTTTTAGCACTTTTCAACAGAATTGAAAAGCAAATAATGTAACTAAAATAATGTTACTAAAGCAAATAATGTTAATAGGGTTACTAACTGCCGCATCTAATCTAGTTTAAGAAAAAGCTACTGTGTACGAGCATTTGCGACTTAAAAGTAACCCCGATATCGAATATCAGTTTTCTATCCCTATTAATTCTAAATAAATCATAATTTAGAATGATAAACAACAATTACTGATAATTTCAATTTTTTAAATTTTGAATTTCATAGAAACCATTCTTTGCGAGAGTTTACATCTTAAAAGAAACCACCATGCAAAATTTGAAGTTTCAAAGCCACAGAAATTGCAATTTTAGAAAATTTTTAGTTCCTTTTAAATTTCGAATTTTTTAGAAACTGTTCGGGTACGATCAGACCACTTACGTATGGAAAAGGTTATCCATGTCTAATTTCAAGTTTCTATTCTAAAATTGATAAAAAAAACCTATAATTCAGAACATTTTCCTCTCATTTCAGCATTCTAAATTTCCAAATTTTTAGAAGCCTTTCTTAGCCGAACGTTTATGTCTTAAAATTAACCACCATGCAAAATTTTAAGTTTCCAGCAACAAAACTATCACAGATTTTGAAACTTTAAAACGTTTGTTTGGTCCTGTACCCTTTGAAATTCGTTTTTTTAAGAAACTATTTTGTACCAGCGTTTACATATTAAAAATGACAGAATTGGCAAATTTTAAATTTCTCTCCCTAGTAATTCCATATAAATCGTAATTTAGAATGTTTTTAGAATATTCATTGTTTTTTTCCTTTTCTAAAATTCCCCCTTTTTTTAATTGCCTTGATCCAGAATTTACCTCTTAAAAGTAACAGGCATGTTAAATTTATATTCCAAACAATTCTACATGAATTGTAATTTAGAACTTTTTCCACTCATTTCACACTTTTAAATTTCGATTTTTTTAGAAAACAACAACCATGACAAATTTCAAGTTACTACCTCCTTCAATATTACAAAAAGGGCAAGTTTGGAATGTTTTTTGCTCATCCATCTACTTGCGAAAAGTTGCCCTGACGTAAAATATAGTCTATGTCGGAGCAGAGACTGCTACCTTTACTTTTGAAATTCTTTCGGTAGTTCTAGTAGTTTCCCGTAAAAACAAACAAACAAGCACGTAAAAAAAGATTTTTCTTATATAATATTATTATAGATGTAGAGATAAAGTTATATCTACCAAACAATTACAAAAAAAGTGGCACTCCGGAAGTGCCGACAGAAGTGAAAACTTGAACAATTACTTGTGTATTTTTTGAATCGTCAGGAAATGTTTTATTGTGCAGGAAATACTTTTAAATCAAGTGTTTTTTTATTCATTATTATAAACTACTACTACAAAAATTATATTACAATTTTCATTTAATACGCTATTGTACATGAAAAATCATGCATATCTCATGCATTTTCTTACATACAAAAATTTCGGGAACCAGACTTCAGTCGCACTATATTACCGCTTACATTTTTCTGCGTTATTATACCGCTTACTGTACCGCTTATATTTTTCTGCGCTTACTATACCGCTTCTATACCACTTACTATACAGCTTACTATACCGCTTACTATACCGCTTACTATAACACTTACATTTTTCTGCGCTTACTATACCGCTTGCATTTTTCTGCGTTTACTATACCGCTTACTATACCACTTACATTTTTATGCGTTTACTATACCGCTTACATTTTTTCTGTGTTACTATACCGCTTACTATACCGCTTACATTTTTCTGCGCTTACTATACCGCTTCTATACCACTTACTATACAGCTTACTATACCGCTTACTATACCGCTTACATTTTTCTGCGTTACTATACCGCGTACTATACCGCGTACTATACCGCTTACATTTTTCTGCACTTACTATACCGCTTACTATACTGCTTACATTTTTCTGCGCTTCCTATACCTTACTATACCGTTTACATTTTTCTGCGTTATTATACCGCTTACTATGCCGCGTACTATACCGCTTACATTTTTCTGCGTTACTATACCGCTAATTATACCGCGTACTATACCACGTACTATACCGCTTACATTTTTCTGCGCTTACTATACCGCTTACTATACCGCTTACATTTTTCTGAGCTTACTATACCGCTTATTATGCCGCTTACATTTTTCTGCGCTTACTATACCGCTTACTCTACCGCCTACATTTTTCTGCGTTTACTATACCGCTTACTATACCACATAAATTTTTCTGCGTTTACTATACCGCTTACATTTTTCCTGTGTTACTATACCGCTTACATTTTTCTGCGCTTACTATACCGCTTCTATACCGCTTACTATACAGCTTACTATACCGCTTACATTTTTCTGTGCTTACTATACCGCTTACATTTTTCTGCGCTTACTATACCTTTTACATTTTTCTGCGCTTACTATACCGCGGTGCAATACCGCACAGGCAAGCTTGCTGCGCGCTCGTCCCGCCCTACCTCATACCTAACTATACACAATACATGTACATACTTATATACAGAGTTGTCGGTTACAGTAACAGTGTCGCGAGTTCAATGGTTTTTTCCCATCTCAAAAAATGCCCAACGCGCCTAAAGAAGTTTTCACTTCAATAAACTCAAAAAAGTACAATAAGTTATGTATTCATTATTCAGCTCCTGGTGGCCGACTTTTGGACATGTAAGCAAAATTAATACGCAATGGTCAGCCACATTAAAATTAATTAAAAGCAACAAATTTATTTACTTTTTATACTCAAAAACATTAGTTTATTTACCCTGCTAATATTCTAGCCTTATAATTTTAGAAAAAAAAAATAAAAAAATAATTAATACTTGCCTTTTAAAAGAATTGCCATCTGTTAACAAAAAAATAGGGAAAATGGCGATTTGACCTCTATCTTGAAAAAAAATGGCTGATTACAAATTCAATAAAAATACCCATAATTCTTTGGTGATGGTTTATGACTTATGAAAGATGGCTGCATGTAACCAAATTGTAATATTTCATTTAGAACCAAAAATACGCTATGCGTAAGGCATTTTATCTCAATGTGGCCGACTATTGGGGGGTGGCCGACTATTGGTACATTTACTCTATAATCACATAATTAAAATAAGAAAACAATAACAACAAACTATCATTCGGCAAAATATAGAATAGGGAAAACCAACTGAACAAGCTACCGTATTTTCCTTTCAAATAGGGAATTTCTCAGGAGCATTTGTGATAAGAGCCGCTGCGATGGGGCGCGATGTAGACGCTTGTTGTCAATAGCTGATTAGGTTTATGTGTTTTCTTCAAGTAAAAAATAAAAATAAATATTTTTTGAATCAGGAAATTTATTTAATGAAATGTGTCGCATCTATGCACTACTTATTTCATTTCATTTATTAAATATATTTTCTGGTTTAAATTGCATTTATATGACTTGAAAAATAACAAATGGTAGACAGCTACGCATAAATGTTGCATAAAAGTGCGCACACAACCTAGCTAAAATATGCCTAAATACATACTATACATGAATAAATCGGTCGATTGATGAATAATTGCAGAAATTTTGAAAACCCCACATCCATATATTTTCGCTCTAATGTGGAGTCGCACTGAAATTTGATTAACTGCAGTAATACATTTTGAAGAATTAATTTCAACATTAATCCTTGGATTAGAAGTGAAGTAAATTGATTAAACTAGTTTCAAATTGATGCTGATTGATTATGTTTCAAATTGAATTTCGAATTCAAAAATTGGCTTTTGAGTTCATGTTTCTAGTATAGTTTTAGTATATTCTAAAAATTCCCTTCCGACGATTTTTGTAATAATGCTTGGCAACATTTAAATTAAAATACTTTTTTCTTTTTTGAAAATTGTTTTATCAGAGTAATAAATTTTATATGAAAACGCTAATACTATCAAATAACAAAATAGCATTATGAAATTTGTTTTGAAGTTGAAGTTTACTCAGGTGCTGTGTAATTTAAGATTAAAAACCCAAGTACTTTGTCTATCGGCGATTTTTTAACAATCCACATTCATGATTTGTGGATTTAAAATAAAGATTATAGCCTTGTTTTACAGTTAGAAATTAACAGTTGAATTATTATATTGGAAAGCTGTCAAATATCTGTATAAGAAGGTATAATGAAGTCTCGGAGTGGTAAATTCAAGATTGCTAAAAACAAATGAAATCGAGAGTATAAAACTCTAAAATTCAAACACAAATCTCAAATTCATCACTCAAACACCTCACCATAGCCCTTTAAGACCTGAAGAGTTTGTAGAAATTAAAAGCTTGGTTTTTAAACTTAATTAATAGGATCATATTTGATTTAAAAAATTATGTTTTTAGGTTATGTCAGAGAGGATCCACACAATTGTGTAGTGCAGACTCGGCTTTAAATCACAGGGAAAGAGGAAATTGTTTTTCTTTTCCTTAGGATCACCTACACAATTGTGTAGGTCAGGTCTTAACGGGATAGGCCAAAATGCAAATATATAGTGGTACATGCTTATCATATATTCTAATACGAGCAAATCTTGTGTGTGGTTATATATATATATATATATATATATACACACTATATTGCCAAAGGTGACCGGTCACTTGCAATTTTCGATGTTTTGCTAACTATCTAGAAAAATACATGAGGAATTAACCTGAAACTATCCCTTTTTTAAACAGTATAGTATAGGTTATATATTTCCGTGAAGATTTTTTCACGAAACCCCATAGGGGACTGTCACAAAATTGAAAAAGAACGAATATCTTTTGCATAACCCTGTAAAAATTAATGTAGCAAAGGCGTTCACACTCGAGATTATTAATAAGTACCTTATTGTAATATACTGTGTTTATTTTTATGAGGATAGCATATATACTCGTAGATAAATTAAGGTTTTTATAAAAATAGTCCCAAATTTCGCCTAGTTTTTTGCTTAAATTTTGCAGAGTTCTTAATATAAAAAAAGTTCTTTTCAGAAAATATGACAAACAACATTGTACATCTGCAATCAAAATTAAATAAAATGGATGAAAAATGAGCAGGTTTACTAAAACATATTTCACTGCGCATGCGGAAATGCAATCAAAATATAATATGCATAATGTATTAGCTAAGTATATAGAGCAAATTTTGTGAAGGTCTCAAAATCATATCTTGAACATTCTGAAAATTATCGTCGGTAGAATAAGCTCGAAATCCGTTGTTCCCAAAAAGAAACAAAAAGTTGTATCAAATATCTGTTGATTAGTGCCAAGATAACGTACAAAATATTGCACGTACTACTTGGATACAACCCCTCATATTTTTGCTTCCTTTTGGGAACAACGGATTTCGAGCTTATTCTATCGACGATAATTTTCAGAATTTTCAAGCTATGATTTTGAGACTTTCACAAAAGTTGCTCTATATACTTAGCTAATACATTATGCATATTATATTTTGATTGCATTCGCGCATGCGTAGTGAAACATTTTTTAGTAAACCTGCTCATTTTTCATCTAATTTTTATTATTTTTTAATTCTGATTGCAGAGTATTATGTACAATGTTGTTTGTTATATTTTCTGAAAAGAACTTTCTTTTATATTAAGATCTCTGCGAATTATAAGCAAAAAACTAGGCGAAATTTGGGACTGTTTTTATAAAAACCTTAATTTCTCTACGAGTATACATGCTATCCTCATAAAAATGAACACAGAATATTACAATAAGGCACTTATTAATAATCTCGAGTTCGAACGCCATTGCTACAATAGTTTTTACAGGGTTATCCAAAAGATATTCGTTTTTTTTCAATTTGTTGACAGTCCCCTATGGGGTTTCATGAAAAAATCTTCACGGAAATATATAACTTATACTATACTCTTTAGACACCTGCAGTTTGAGATTAATTCCTCATGTATTTTTCTAGATAGTTAACAAAACGTCTAAAATCGCAAGTGACCGGTCACCTTTGGCAATATAGTGTATATATATATATATATATATATATATATATATATATATATATATATATATATATGCAAATTTTATCTTAAAAACGGCTCTAACGATTTTGACGAAATTTTGCACCCTAACGTTTTGGGGCACCAGAAAACCATTGGGCTAGGTCACGTGTTCGAGAAAATTCGTTTAGTAGGTCATTTTGGGTCATCAAGGGTCAGGGTCAAGCTAATTGTATCTAAAAAACGGTTCAAACGATTTTGACAAAATTTTGTATCCGACCATTTTCGGGCACGAGAAGACTATTGGGCTGGGTCACATGTTCGAGAACTTTCGATTAGTGGGTCTTTTTGGGGTCAAAGCGGGTCAAATTAATTTTATCTAAAAAACGGCTCAAACGATTTTGATTAAATTTTGTATCCTACGAGTTTCGAGCACGCGAAAATCATTTGGCTAGGTCACATGTCCGAAAAAATACGATTAATGGGTCATTTCTGGGTCATTGTGGGTCAAGATCTAAAAAGCGGCTCAATTTACACTAAATTTTGCATCCAATGGTTTTCGATCACGAGAAGACTGTTGGGCTAGGTCACATGTTCGAGAAAATTCAATTAGTGGGTCATTTTGGTCATGGGTCATTATGGGTCAAGCTATTTTATCTTAAAAACGGCTCAGAGGATTTGAAATAAATTTAGCACCCTACAGGTTTAGGGAACAAGAAGACTATAGGCTAGGTCACATGTTCGAGAAATTTCGATTAGTGGGTCATTTTGGTCTTGGGTCATTATGGGTTAAGCTAATTTATCTTAAAAACGGCTCAGACTATTTACACTAAATTTTTCATTCTATGGTTTTCGGGCACGAGAAGACTGTTGGGCTAAGTCACATGTTCGAGAAAATTCAATTAGTGGGTCATTTTGGTCATGGGTCATGATATTTGAACTCAAATTTAATTTCGACTGAGCATAGCTCGGTCTTCCCTGCTCGTGTTGTATTATAAAATATATCATTTAATTTAAAAGAAATATTTAGAAAGTTATCATTTTCTATAAAATAATAAATATTTATTAAAATTTGAAATTTCTGATTGATTATATTTAAAATTTTATTTAGTAAGATTTAATTAATGATGATAATTTCAATTCCATTAAAATCTAGAAAGTAAAAAAATAAATAAATAAATAAACTCTCATCCGATGTAAAGTGTGAATATAAAACTGTGGTAGATCTGTTTATCCCCGTATTTATCTTGGCATTCCCCCATATTATCTCTGTATACCCGTATTTCCAAGATATTTTCTAGTTTGAAAATGATTAAGCAAGTGTGTACAAAATCAAGTTTGTAATCACTATAAGTTTTAAAGCACACATTTTGCTTTTATAAATCTGTCCGCTAGAAATAAATATTTCTAGCAATAGTACTTATGCTTATAGTATTTTTAAATTTCTTTAACTAATAATTAGTTCTTTGTAAATAACAGTATTTTCTTCAATAGGGTTGGTGAAAGCACTTGGATTCTCTATTAAGAAGTATCAGTTTCCATACTAATTCCGATTCCGAGATTCCGATAGCTAGCCAGATTTTTGAGATTTTTCTTTATACTTTGTGTTGTAGTGCCTTTTAATATTACATTCTTTCCACAAACTCCAACAGTGTCTACATAGGTAACGTAAAATTAAGTTTTCCTTTGAATGTAATTGTATTGTAAATCACCTTTAAAAAATAGATGATGTTCATCTTCAGTTTATCATATTTATTCATACTGTTAAAGATCTTTAACATATATATACTTTTTTAAGTCATGGGATATATGACAGTATGTCAATAAAATATGTTATATCAATAAAAAACAATGCAAGGAAAGAAAGATCACACAGGATACCAGGATATCACACACAATTACCAAGCTAAGTAATGAAAAATTAAAGAGTTTATATTCAAAATCCTTAAGTTCGACTGCTGCCCATGTGAAGAACCTGGATGCCATACATATTCGAGGGTTTTGTGTCAAGCACAAAAGCGATAATTTGTGTCACTTTTAAAGCGACTCATTAAAAGCTATTTGATTTTATATTTTGATTTTTTTTTTAATTTTAACAGTTTTTAATTAGCGATAACTTTTATTAATTTTCAATACATTTCTTTGTATTGAATAAATGCATCATATTATTTTGTAAAGTGGAGTAAGATTGAAGATGTAAAAATAAGTATTAGTTTCGACATAAAACAAATAAAATTATCAGTAAAATAATTTAAAAAAATTACGAATCTTTAAATTTTCTAACTCAAGATTCCGCGCTTTGCTACGTTCCCGAGTGGTTATCTGTGTATTCACAATTATTTTTCTGCTAAAACTTAAAATTGAGTTATATCTGTCTATATGCATTACTGCTGCCCGATGAGTAACATTGTTTTAATTCAGAATACTACGATATTCTGAAGAGAAATATTTCCCTTATTTAATAATATAATGAATAAGATAAATAAGTTAAATGTTATTATTCAAAAATAGTGGTAGCATTCTGTATATAAAATAAGAAACCTGGCAAACTGGTAACACTGAAAAATATTTTTTTTTCTTATGTTTGCTATCTCTAAGACCACGGTTGGTACAATTGTGTTCGCGCAAAGTATATTTTCAGCATGCGTTTTGTAACAACTAAATTAAATACAGGTAAAATGCCAAAGGCTTCGCGGGCCACTGATAAGTTGTCGGCGGGCCAGTTGTGGCTCGCGGGCCACGTGTTTAACGTGCCTGATGTAAAGTGTAATATCATTTTTCAATTCATTATATAGGTATACATATAATCATTTAAAACTATATTAAAATCCAGTGTAGTCATATTAAATGATCAAGAATTATGAAGGCTTTAAAGGGATGAGTAGATTACCGTTTTTTTCTGATCGTGCATGGAATTATTCAAAATAAATAATTTAATTTTTTTCAAAACTAGTAGCCATAAGCAGTTTCAATATATATATATTACTTCTTCTTTTATTGCCACCAAAAATGCTATTTATGGCTATCTCATCAAATTATCTTCTGTTAAGATTTTAGTTACATCTGTTCGTCTTGCAGTCGCTACTGTCTAAGCATGACTCCATGCTAAAAAAATTATCTTTGAGGTTTACGAGAGCCGAGTCTTTTAGCCGCTTGATTACGGGCCGGGGCTGGCGACTATTTGTATATTCAATCGTACCACAATTTACAAAAAAATTCTTTGTGATAGATTTCTCTTGAAAATATCCCAGTATAAGTGTATGGCAGAGATTAATTTTCAAAAAAGTGATACGTATAGAATAAAATATAGTCACTGGGACGAACTGTGTCCCAACCCCTGTAATCGAAAGGTTAGTCCGATATGCATATCTGCCAATAGAAATTGATCACGTATTTACTATTTTTACTATTTGAAAAGCAAATTAAATTTAAATACGTATAAATATTTTTTGTAAATATTAATGCAATAAATATTTTGTGAATTTTTGGCATGAGCCGTAGATAGGTTCGTCATCCCAATGTAACCATCCCTATGTATGTATATTGAGTCTCTAAATTAGACATTCATAACTATCAATTTTTATGCTTTTTATTAACACTTAAAAATAAATAAATATTCTTATTTGATTGAATTCTGCTCTCTAAATTAGACTACCCCCCCCCCCTCCCACACACACACATGCATAGCTGCCAATTTTTATGCTTTTTATTAACACTTTTTTCAAAAAGAAATATTATTATTTAATGAAATTCGGCTCTCTAAATTAGACACACACATGCATAGCTGTCAATTTTTATGCTTTTTATTAACCGTTTTTTCAAAAAGAAATATTATTATTTAATGAAATTCGGCTCTTTAAATTAGACATACAGAGCTGTCAATTTTTATGCTTCTTATTAACACT
Source organism: Maratus michaelseni (assembly GCA_963931845.1). Classification (NCBI taxonomy): domain Eukaryota; kingdom Metazoa; phylum Arthropoda; class Arachnida; order Araneae; family Salticidae; genus Maratus; species Maratus michaelseni. The sequence continues at coordinate 135,789,875 of OZ007596.1, forward strand.
TTTTTCAAAAAGAAATATTATTATTTAATGAAATTCGGCTCTCTAAATTAGACACACACATGCATAGCTGTCATTTTTATGCTTTTTATTAACCGTTTTTTCAAAAAGAAATATTCTTATTTAATGAAATTCGGCTCTCTAAATAAGACATGCATAACTGTCAATTTTTATGCTTCTTATTAACACTTTTTCTAAAAAGAAATATTATTATTTAATGAAATTCGGCTCTCTAAATTAGACACACACATGCATAGCTGTCAATTTTTATGCTTTTTATTAACACTTTTTTTCAAAAAGAAATATTTTTATTTAATGAAATTCGGCTCTCTAAATAAGACATGCATAACTGTCAATTTTTATAATATTTATTAGCACTTTTTTTCATAAAGAAATATTCTTATTTAATGGAATTCGGCTATTAAATGAAACGAAGATTTCGTTTTGAAGGAAAATAAAAAAAATCGTAAACGTTGGCAGCTATGGACATGATTTCTGTGCTTGGAAAAATGTTTAAAACATTTTCCTCTTCTTTTATGATAAAAAAAATGTTCTTTGTTGCTGAAATTGATTAAATACGTCTGTCTATGCATAATAAATTTTGAGAGAGACAAAACTTTTCTATTTTTATTAAGCTATGGCTAACTGCAGAAAAACCGAAAAATATGAAAATGACCTTTAGAATGTTCAATGGTTGGAGTATCATAGTTGATATTTATTCCAACAAAGCGAAAAATGCCGGGACCAGGACCCAGGTTCGAGTCCTGATCCCGGCATTTTTCGCTCTGTTGGAATAAATCTCAACAAGGATACCCCAACCATTGAATATGATTTACCTAGTTCAAAAAAACTTTCCTCTGTTCATTATGACCTTTAGATTTCTCTTAAATAGACAATAGCCATATTATTTTAAATGAAAGATATCATTAATAACAAAAACGTTTTCTATCTCCTTTTTTCTTCTTTTTTTTCTTTGTATTTCCATCCGGACAAAGGAAGGTGGCAATTTAAAACTACAAAAAAAAAAAAAAAAAAAAAAGAAAACGGAAATTGTGAAAACGACCTCCAAAACATTTTTTTTTCTTTTTTGAAATAGTAAATATCCCTATTTATTTTTAATGAAATGTACCTTCAACATCACAAAATTATCGTCTAAACGGATGTGTTCTTTGTTTTTGCTTGGGCCACCGAGGAAACGCTATTTTAAACTCTAGGAAAACCGAAATATTTTTCTTCCGTCATTGAACATTGAATGGTGTTGCTTTGAGATCTTTTAACTACCATGGCCGTTGTGTCGAATGATCCATTTTATTAACATAATCTTAGAACACAATCTTCTTTTGTTTTTACATATATCTTCGTATAATTTATTAATCCAGTATAACAAAGTTATATAATAGTCTTGATCTTGGTATTGAATATGCACGGCCGGCTTAAATACAGCCGGGTGCTGTACACTAAGATAGCGTTTCCATTTACTGGCACGACACCGATAAATCGTACACGAATGTCATTATCCGACAACAATTGCATGAAAAATGCATTCATATACACTATGACGACAAAATCGTCATCGTATCGGTAGGTGGAAAAGTGCGCCGTGAATGTGAATACATTTTACGGGCACCGATGTCGGATAACGACAATTGTGTTCGGTTTATCGGTGTTGTTTCGGTAAATGGAAAAGAGCTCTAAAAATGTGCAATTTTTCTTCCGACAATGCGCTTAAAAAACACGTAATTCCGGATATGCGTGGAAGAGTCTTAACGCAGGGGAACTGAAATCAATTGAAGTTTGTTCATTAACCTTGAATGAGAGTTTTTGATTAATATATCGGCTAATTATCAAAAATGAAAAATCTGAGCTCGATACTCTCGGACCTGATTTCGTCTAGCCGGAAACAAATTTCTCGCAGTATACCTCTATGTGCGATAAATTTACTTAGTCATCGCCAACTGATGAACAGGCCGACACACACACACACACACAGACAAAAACTTTCTTTTATTAATATACACTAGCTGACCCTCCCGCCGTTGCCCGGACCCGTGATAATAGTATTAAATACTTCTAAAATCAATGTTGAATGATTTTATATATTTATGAAACTCTTTCTAAACGATCCTAACGCTGGGGGGAACCTTTCAGAAGCGTACACGCTCGACGTCCAGTAGAGCGGACGTTGAGGCCTCTGATCTGTTTATTTACTAGTAATAACAATAACTAGTCGGATGTGCCAATCCCAAAACTTTCTTCTATTTCACACAGGTTTCACATACACTAAAAACGAATCAGTACCAATTTATATCGAGGTCTAACTGAATAGAAAGTTTTATTAAATTCCATACATTAGTTTTTGAGATATGACTATTACTAAAATCGTGTAAATCCTGAAAATTGCTGCATAGCAGTGCCATCTGTTGGGAGATTTACACCCAAAACCAAATCAACAAAACATTTTGTCAACGTCTAACTGAATCTGAATATTTTTAAAATTCCGTGCATTAACTCTTGAGATATAGTTATCGTGAAAATCATGAAACAGTAGCATAGCAACGCCATCTTTTGGGCTATTTACACCAAAACGTAATGACCATCTATTTATGGCGATTTCTACCATTATCTAAAGTTTGATGAAATTCTGTGCATTAGTTCTTAAGATATAGCTATCGTGAAAATCATGAAAATAGTAGCATAGCAGCGCCACCTGTTGGTATATCTACACCAAAAGTAATCAGCGTCTATTTGTGTCAAGGTCTAACTGAATCTGAAGTTTGATGAAAACCAGTGCATTACTTCTTGAGATAGAGCTATTGCGGAAATTATGAAAAATGCAGCATCATCTGTTGGGCGATTTAAAAAAAACAAAAACAAAAACAAAAAAACTAATCAGCACCATTTTATATTAGGGACTAACTGAATCTAAAGTTTTATTAAATTCCGTGCATTAGTTCTTGAGATAGAGTGCCCTCAATATTTTTTTCACATACAGACAGACTCAAAGACAGAAATTTTCTAAAAACATTCAAATCCTGCTCAGGACCTTCTAAAACGTATAAATCCGTTGAAAACCGGAAGACGAAAATTTTCATGAATCTAATACTTTCTTTTTGTAAAAATGGAAGAAAGTAACAAAAAAATATTAAATCGAGAGGATTGAGTTTTACAAAATTATAATGCACAAAGTAATCGATATATACTAATACTGGTGGGGGGACTTAAACAGTCAAAAGAGTAATACAAGCAGATGTTATCTCAGTTCACCTGGAAGATAAACATCTATGTCTGTTTTAACAGAAGTATATGATTCCGCAACGGATCCACGTGCAAGATCATTTGACAATAGATGAGCTTTAATTCGTGATTGAAGAATTACATATATTACAGAGAACTACATACTAACAAGTAATATAAAAACTTTTTTTTAAAGTCAATTCCTACTTAGGTCAAATAGAATTTTTTTTCCAGCGATCTACACGCTTCGCCCCTGACGGTATTTATTCCTAAATTTATATCCTGCTAAATATCTTGCATAAGAGAAATTTTGGAAATGTATTAAAAATTAAATAAAAAATAAATAGTTAAAATGCCAAAAATTAATAGCTCAAAAAGTATTTCTCACAAAATTGTTAGACAAATTGCGTTAGAAAGGTAAAAAAAAAGTATTTTTCTTGATATAAATTTAAAATCTAATGATTATGCCGTTTTTCAAATATTGAATTAAAAAAATTACCAAACTTCACAATAAAGTGCCATAGCGCTGTTACAGTTAGCGATAATACAGTTTTTTCATATATTAATTAATTAATTAAATTTTATTATTTAATTTTAATTTTATACTTCATTTCTGTTCAAAAGTATAGATTCACTCCACATTTATAGTCTTCTTCGCCCGCGAGCCACCTGATCTTTGTCTGTGAACAGCACCATTATCTTTTTACGTGTGAATGTGAGACTATAAATATGGAGTGAGTCTATACTTTTGAACAGAAATGAAATATAAAATTAAAATTAATTAATTAAATTTAATTAAAGAATTAATATTTGAAAAAACTGTATCAACATCAATTGTCATCCAGTACAAGTTTAAAAAAATTTATTTGAACTTGAATTGATCAATAGAAAATATTTTATTAACGATTGAAAATTCCAACAAGATATATATAGAGAGAGAGTGTGAGCTAATAGTAGGAATTTAATAAAAAGACTGAAACTAGTCTCTTAATAAAATATAGATAAAATGCTTACGTGATACATATAGAAACATAAAAGGCTTATAAAAACCTTTTAATAATCGCCATATGTTTCAGCGCTTATACGGCGCCATTTTCAAGATATATATAACGATAAACAAAAATATTCTTGCAAATTTTGAAAATAAACTTGAAAACATAAATCACGAGGTCATTTATGTAAAAAAGCAGGTGCTCTATATAGTCAACTGTAAACGTGAAAATTAATGTTTCCTTATTGCTTTTTTTAAAACTGGAAAGTACTTCGTGCCAAATTTTAGGTACTTCAGATGAGGCGGATTCATTGCAAATGTTCACGTTACGCATATAGATTTCTATTGATTCACGGATAATAGATGAGAAATAAAGCCTTGATGGATAAATTATTTTATTATTTTTAAAATCAATTTTTAAAGGCTAGGTTCTATGCAGTCTTGCCAGTGCTGTAGTACTTCTGTCATATTTGATATATGACATATGCTCTTTTAATCTTGTTTTAAACTTTCTAGTGCTCATTCCTATATAATATTATAATGTTCCATCTGCTTTGGTGAACGGGATTTATTGGATGTATTGGATGGTTTATATTGAATTTGCTAAGTTTATATTTCAATCTTTCAAAGAATCCAGGGAAATATTGTAAAGTACATAACTTTGAATTTTGTTTATTGAAGTTTCTTTGGAAGATTGAAATATAAACTTAGCAAATTCAATATATGTCTTATCGCAAAACCACCCATAAAATTAAAAAGCCTAGTTTGTAAGAAAATAGAGCCAATAGAGCCATATCAACTATCAGGCTCTTATGAAATCCCGTAAACATGAAACAGCGTAAACGAGAATAACATACAAAACTTTCAGGACAATTAGAGTACATTTACGCGAGTTAGAGCATGGCCAGACGGCCAGACAAACCGAAGTCATAAACACTTTTCAACAAGGTTGGAAAGTGTTAAAAAAAAGTCCTAGTGACCATACAATAAAATTAAAGAAAAAAATTAAAAAGTTACAAGTATAACAAAAACAAACTAATACATTTTTATTTTTTATTTTTTTATTTATTTTATTAATTTTTGTATTTATTGTATTTTGTATTTATTTATTATTTTGTATTTTGTATTTATTTTTTATTTATTATTATTTTTGTATTTTTATTTTGTATTTTGTATTTATTTATTTTTGTATTTCTTTCTTTTTTTTGCATAGAAAAAATAAATAAGGTAAAAATAGAAAGGAGGAAGTTGAATTAAAAGAAGGAACGTTGTAATGCTAAATTAAGTTTAAATTATATATAGATCTTTTTCATATTTTTTGTGGTGAGTAATATAATATTTTTATTGAGATATTAATTTTATTCTTCGAAATTTACGAGAAACTCCTAACACAATTCCTTTTGTAACTCTCTGAATATTTAAGAAAACGTATGTAGATTACATCTTTTACTAGCTATCTTGAGCCAAGTAACTGAAACATTGTGCCCAAAGTGGTTGTTACTGTTTGAAAAATCAAAATTTGTACGTAGATGAAGTAAATAACATATCTTCATGTTTATTTTAGAGGTTTTTTCGCTTATTTTTGAAATAATTAGCAGTTCTCGCCATCGATCGGATTTTATTTGGGAGGGGGAGTGAAATATACATAACGATCTCCATCCAAATCGGTTTCTAAATACGGTTGCTATTGCATGGGAATAATCCATTAAGTTTAACCCTTGCAGGGTCCAGCAGTACTTTGTCAGGTGGCTCATGAAAAAAAAATATTTACGCGTCGTGAAACCTTCATTTACGTGCTTTTTTGATATTATTATTAGTTATTTTAGTATACATTAATATAAAGTATTTTATATATATTTCTCTGTTTGCACGTAAAATGCACTTTCTGAGCTCCAAGCGAAGTTAGGGCAGTGCACTGCAGAATGTATCTGGACCTCACTCGGGAGTGACCGGCTATAGACGGGCGAAGACCGGCTAGTATATATATAAATCATTTCTGCGTTTATGTTTTAAATACTAATCTGCGATTTTTGACGGATTTGTTCGAAACACGACATACTCGTACATACGTTTTAGAATCCGGCGGAAAATACAAACTTTTTTTTACAAATTTTCCGCGCCAATCCTTACCCCCTTTTTCAACCACCTACCATATTTTATCTTTTTACAAATTTACATTTTTAACACTGTTAGGGTTATGAGTCGGTTTGTCTGTCCGTCCGTCCGTCTGTCTGTCTGCACTCTAAATCTCTCATATATTTCCGGATTGTCCGGAAAATTTTATATTTTAATGACGTTATTGTAGCACGACAGTTATTGAAAATAAAGTGTGTTGTTCGCTACAAGGACAGTCAAAAGCATTCGATCAATTGGAAAAAATCGTGTCACATGCATTTAGATGATTTTACAACATTTCAAACATAATGAAATTAATATGCATTTATGAAGTGTACTAAAATATGCATTCTGTAGAATATAGGATCCAAACCATTTATTATTCATTTACAGAGCCACACAAAATAATTTCATTACATAATGATCTATGGGAAAAAACTGTTTGCAACATATTTAAATTTTGTTACAATGGCGTGACTATAATAAAATTGATATTCAATACTAAGATTTACTACAAGATACTAGCTGTAGAATATGATGTGCACAGCAATTATTGTTCTGTTATATAGACCCATAAAAGATTTCGCTCAATTGGAAAAAATCGTGCCATGTGCATTTAGATGATTTTACAACATTTCAAACATAATGAAATTAATATGCATTTATGAAGTGTACTAAAATATGCATTCTGTAGAATATAGGATCCAAACCATTTATTATTCATTTACAGAGCCACACAAAAGAATTTCATTACATAATGATCTATGGGAAAAAACTGTTGGCAGCATATTTAAATTTTGTTACAATAGTGTGACTATAATGAAATTGATATTCAATACTAAAATTTACTACAAGATGCTAGCTGTAGAATATGATGTGCATAGCATTTATCGTTCTCTTACAGAGATCCATAAAATATTTCGAATAAAGTATTGTATCCGAAGTAGGGGAGAGTTGTACAAAACCGGGTAGCACAGATTCCTCCTCGACTGGTAGTGTGATCTATCGGCCAACACGTGAAATTAAGTGTCGATCGCCATTACGGCATTTCTAGCCCAACAAAAAAGCTATTGATTACAGCTCTTTTTTCTGTGAAGGATGTCGTTTAAATTACTGTTAAAAATTGTTTTGTTTGATTCTAGGTTTTACGCATATAGTCACTGTTTGTCAATTAAATACTGGTGAGTATGATATCTAATTCTTTACTTTTCTGCTAGCATTTTAACATTTTTACTGCTCTTTTACAATAGTATTGAGAGTATTTTTTCAAATCAGAGACACTTTTTAAAAATATGTGTTATGTTGCGGTAAAACCGTTTACATAAGAGTGGATTAAAATCGGCAATTATTAATGAAAAAAATAATGGTATCATCTAAGTTATTTTTTTATATTATGCTTATTGCATTGTAATAAATAACTTTATAATCTGTGGTATAATAACTTGTGTTATAGGCCTACTTAAAATTCAAAATATATTTTGAAAACTGTTCTTTTAAATAAAATAATCTGCACTAATTGATAAATAATCTATAAAATATCCATCCCATATAACTAGGCTAATTATTCTATAAAAAAATATCTATTGTCAAATAAATATGAAACTAAGTAATGCATGAAATAATAAATAAGTAGGTATGCCCTATATAAATAATAATAGACTTAATAAATTCTAAACAACGTGTATAAAAGATAAATAATATGAAAAATGCATCTTAATTTCTAATAATCTTACTTTTCTGGCGACACAATGCCTCAAATTACCAAAGAAAAAACACGAGACAATTATGGGCATTCAACTCATGCTAAAAGCATCGAGTTAATCAATCTTGCAAAATAAAACAATGTAATTTTCTTATGTTTCCCTCCATCCACCACACATCGCGTTCAACCTGTTGATGTATCATTCATGGTACCTCTAAGCTCATTTAGAGGTGAGGAAGTGGTTAGATTCCAATCATGGGGGATGTGTAACAATTTACCGAATTGGAAAATTATTCAAAGCTGCATTTTCCAGAGCAGCAGTTGCAAATATCGCAATCAAAGGGTTAAGGAGACATTCTCAGAAGATGAAGAAGATAATGAAGTCTGCATGTTTTGCAATGAACTTTACTCCAACTCTAAAGCCAGAGAATGTTGGATACAATATTTGAAGTGCAACGTATAAGCACTCGAGTATTTTAGTAATGCAGAAGAAGATTATGACAAATTCATTTGTGATTTTTGCAGTTAAAATAACTCTAACACTTTGAGTGTAAAGTAGGTAGTTGTATACAGTGTACAAATTTTCTCGCAGATTTAGTATGATACATGGAATAAGACATGTGTGATTTCGTTTTATTAAAAAATAACAAAAATGCATTTTTGTACTATACTGAACAAGTGTTTTTTTTTTTTTTTTACCAAAATGAGTTTTCCATGAGTTTTAAATGGATTTCCGGTTTTACCCAACCAGTGAGGAAAAACCGGATTTTTCCATATGTCTAAAAGGCTATTTCTTTAACTAACCAATTATATTTTTATTGAAAATGTTTTATTATAGCCAAAGATTCATTTAAAATTGTTAACAGTGTTCAGAGTCTGTTTTCCCATTTGACTGCTTTTAAAAGCAACAAGCATTTATGGTACTCGACTTTACTGTAAATCAATTCCTTGGATAGACATAATATTTAAAGTTCAGATTGCATTTATCATTGCACTGCATGTAACAAATAGTGACTGGATGTTCTTTCAATTTATAGTATTTCTTTTTCATATTAATATGTAAAAAGTTAAGGAAAAGGGATATTTATATATTACCATCGTGATCAGGAATACAAAAGTTTAAAGCCATGAGAAAAATTGATAATATTTTGTGGTATATTTTAGCTGTGACTAGGCTTAATTTTGTAAATTATAGATTAGGCCCAACAGCAAAATTCTTCCGAATACTTTTCATTATCAGCTTTTCGGTTTCATTATTATATTTTTTGAAAGTTAGCTTCTTTCTCATCGGAAAACGACTCTATAAGGAACCAATAATACGTTCTTTAATGTGTATTTACTCAGGGTTAATGTGGTGCATTGCCTACTTCAAAAGGAAATCTATATCACATGTGATATTAGGAGCATATCGACTGCAAAAATATTACAATACTTCAACAAAAACAATAGATGCCGTCGTAATCTCCCTCATCTTTATCACTCTGTTTGCCCCTTGTGTATTATGCATTCTTAGTGTTACTGAAAATGTTGATGCCACACATTATACATTTGGACATGACATACAAAACAAGATTTGGAAAAGCGTTATCATGTTCGCTGTTCAATTTGCGTATTTTGATTTTCTCTCTGGTTTCCCGCATTATTTAATAATTTGTACAGGCGTCTTGTTTTATACAGATGTTCTGAAATATTATCAGGCTATAAAATATTTCTTCGAATTCAATTTCATAAATTATCCAAAGGAACTGATAATAATTTCGTCGAGTTTTTTCACATCATAAATCTTTTGTATAGATTGAATAAGGCATTTGCACAACTCTCATTTTTTATCATTCTATACAATTTGCAAGCTATTATCATATTATTTTTAAAGACTCTTCGACTAGTATCTTCGAAAATCAGCATTCTTCTAATTATTGAAATTGCATATGATGGCATCTGTAACATGATTTTGATTGTGTATTTTACTATTTGCAGTTCCATGATTCCGGAAAGTTTAGTGGAAATAAAAACGATTGTTAAAATTTTTTTAAATATTTATCGCTACAGCCGTTTCCTTTCAGAACAAAATTTGTTTTATCTTAAGAGAATTGAGAAGGAAGACATTGTTTATATATCTGTCTGTGGGATGTTTCATGTCACTAGAAGTTACATTATGACTGCTTTAGGACTAGTGCTTACATATGGACTTCTTATCTTTAATTTAAAATTCTAATTTCGATGAAAAAAAAACTTCTCTTTATTGTGTGTAGCTATGTGCATTGTATTTACAGCATATCTAACAAATTCATGAATAATTTCAACTTCAATTATATTGAAGGATTCAGTATAGTTGAATTGGAGTCTGCAATCCTGCAAAGTAAGAAACTCGCAATCCCCGGGTATTCCGGTTTTTTTACAATACCCTCAGAATCTCGCTACAGAACCCACAATCTGATACTGCGGATTCTGCATGAGGAAACTTCTGAAAATCTGCGTTGATTTGTTAACAGATATTTATTGAAATATCTATATCAACCATACTGTATCGTTCGCGACTATTTAAAAACTTTCAAAATGTTGTCTACTTGAGAAAAGCCTGGTTCTAATTTTATATCAAATGCTTAACGAATTGATTTCCAATTATAAGGATGTCATTAATTAAGTAAGATAGTATGGAAGTTTTAAAGTCTTTAAAAATCGCCACTAAAACGCATAGCATATTTGCAATAATTGGTGCGAAATTAGTTAGACAAAGACCTACGTTTGATGGTAAATTACCCTTTTTAATGCATAGTGTAGCTGATCACAGCATAGTGTAGCATATTGTTGCTTCTTACCCGTTACTTCCGCATTATCGCAAATACAAACATAGCGATTTTCGAAAACACTAAAACTACCCGTTTTAATACTTTCGTCATTTTAAAGCAAAGGAAAATAATACTTTAATACGTGAAAAACAGTCCTCTTAAAAAACATAACGAATATCTTTTATTTTATCACTTCCGTGCCGACAAAAACATTCTACAAAACCATTTCTGACTACCACATTTTTTTCACACAGCTTGGAAAAATACAGTTACAAAAACAAAACATCTTTCTCACACAGATTAGAAAGATACATTTATGAAAACATCTCCTGTTAGTAGGAGCCAAGAATACGTTTAATTCAATTGGATTCGCGACACTATATAATGCAATAACTAATTTGTTTGTTATCCCTTTATCTACTGACGGTACTTTTAAGTACCATCAGAGAAAACTTTGTATAAAATTTCTTTAATCTGTCTAATAATGATAATAAGGCTTTGTTTTTGTATAAAATACTTTTCTGGATCACATTTAGAAAGCACAGCAAAACAGTGAAAGCTAAATATTTCATAAAGTGGCATTTTTCTCAACCTTTTACATAAGTGTAGATCTTTTCTTTTTAAAATTTGTTATATGGAAATTTTGCAACTATGAAAATCTTTCTATTTAATGATAGGATCACAATACATTTATTTACATTGTTCCGATAAAGAATTGTGAGATTTCCTTAACAGCATTTTCTGTTAATTAATCTAATTGTTCTTGTAAATATTTCACAAAAAGAGCTATTACTACCGCATTATTAAATCAGTTATAATGAAAAACCTTATCTAAATTTCATATTATTATAATATAAATTGTCTAATATACCTTCAGACATCAAGGAAGATAATTATTGAGATTGAACAATTTGTTAATTAATAATTCGGTAGATAAAGGGTTAACGGGAAACACTCTATAGGGAAAAAATAATAAGCTATCTTTCATCTATTTAATCAGGACTGATATGGTATATTTTCTAATCCAAAATGAAAACTATAACAAGTGTCGCAAACAAAGTGTACCAGAAACGAAATTGTGCAGCCTCTGTATACTGACAATGTTATATTAGTGTACAGTTTCTCTTAAACTACCAAAGGTGTGCACTTGAGAATTTTCTCTTGTAGCAAATATAGATTGTTCTTAATAAAGTGAAGCCACATTTATATAAATATATTTTCAGCTTTTTTATTTAAAAAAAATCTGAAATAGAAACCACTTTTAAACAGCAACAACGTACATTTTTTCAAAGATTTTTTTTGTGTATAGATTTATTAACTACAGGTGTTCACTTCATATCAAAAAGTGATATCTGTAGAATGTTCTGGTAAAATTACTAACGTATAGTAGTTTTTATAAACGTATAGTATTAATGTTAACGTATAGCAGTTTTTATAGAAAAAAAAAACAAAGCTTAAAATAAAAAAATATATAAAAACATTTTAAGAAAACTGAGTTTGAAATTGCATGATCAAGAAATATTGGCAGACATATACAAACGAAATTACTTACAATTTGCAAACTTCTCCTTCCTATGTAATATATAATTTGAAAAGGAATAAATAGAGAATTAAAGATTCTTTAAAATTACAAAATCGATATATTTTTTAACGTTTTGCTTTCACATCATTGAACCAGAACAATATATATTTTTTAAAAATTTTCTCAATATTAATCAAATTACTTATTTACATTACCCGTCATATAGTCCTCTATACAGGGCGGATTAAAATAGCCAATACTTACCATGTTAATTTAGTGTACAGTTTGCATGCCGTAGTACTAATGAGTGTATTTTAGCTGAAGTCTAATAAAACCTAATATGCAAATTTTGTACTATGACTTTTGTAATGAAACTATCTGATATCTGTTTGCTATAATAATGTAAAATAACCAGTGGCAGAGTTACCACAATTGGCAATTGGTTCTCCATTACAAATTAAAAAGAATAAAAACAGAAGATCACATTAATCATACATAAGATCAGATTAATCATAACATACCGCAATGTGCCGCTAAACTGAAATTTGTCAATGAAAATACAGATTTTTAGTTTAGGTTGAAAATAAAATTACTATTATGTTAATTTACATTGGTTAACAAATACTTTCCCTCAGCGTATGCTCAAAATTGTATTTTAATTTTTACTTTAAATTTTTAAATTTCTAAATGTATGATTATCATCTGACGACTTTATTTCTTTCTATATCTTCTATCATTTCTTTATAATATTGTTTTTTGCCATTTTATATAATATTATTTTTGCTTTATTTCAATACAACTATAATTTGTTACAAATGTAAGTTTTACCTGGTTTCACAGACAAAACTTTTATTATCCCCAATCAATAAAAATATTTATTCATATATGAAGACGTTCTTAACTGAAGTACACTTTTTTAAATCTGTGAAACAAAAAGCTGTTTTGCTGAGCATTTCACACAGCAGAATGAAAACATCCATTTAACTGCGATAAAATGGTTTGTGATTCAAAATGTCTGGAAATTATGCAAAGCATGGTTTCTCAGTTAATAATGCAATTGTGATTACTTATCAGTCGTTATTATTATAGATTTAACATCAGATTATAATCACCGGTTACTGATTGGAATGAACATTTATGTAATTTGGAAATAAAACGAATTATTCTTGCATACATTTGTGTGCGAACTTCTGTCTCACAACACTACATAACAAAAATATTATAACACACAAAAAAGCTCTACATTTGAGTTTCAAGCAATTATCCATAATTCGAAGCTTCATCATTGATGTTAGAATTTAAAGTAGTTTGTAAATAATCCGAAGATTTTCCATTTATGAAGAATTTAAACTTAATTCATCTAATTTTTCTAATTTAAGAACTGTAAATTAATTATCAGTAATCCATAGGTCAGGACTGTACCCAATGCGGACAGTATAAATCTCTGCGTCAGTGGAAATAGTTTACAAGCTGATATGTACACAACCTCCTCGCTTTCGATTCTCTTCAAATGAAACATATTGTGTTTGGTGAGGAAATGTCTATAACTGTATCTGTTTAAGAAGTCTCTCGCAGTTTCCCTTATTCTCATGAAAGTTTTAGGAATCATTGAACTGCATATTGTATATGCAACAATCATTATTATACTACATGTAAAAACGTATATCAAAAGAATTACATACGCAAGATTATCCTTGTACAATTCATGGATCGAAAATGTCAATAAGACAGAAAAAATACCTTGTAAACTGTAAGAAACGATAAGGAATGACAGGCTATAGAGTCTCTGATTTAGCTTTCGAACAAGTTTTACGATATCAAAATACATTTCCAAAATTTCAATATTCTTGGTGGCTCTTGTTTGCAGTTGGATTTGAAGTGCTGTATTAAAGTTGAACAACACTTCAGAACACCTGCAAAATAGAATGCATAAAGAAAATGTTAAATAAAAAGGAAAACAAATGCAAATAACGGAGTATACAAAGTTTGCATAAAATAAGCAAATTCTTTTCCACATTATATCATGAATTTTAAAGCCAAGAGTCCAAAAATTCAGTTTTATCGATTCAAACTTCTCTATTAATTGTATTGTAATGCACACGCACACTAAGTAAGGAGATGAGAGTATTATTGTAATCGTGAACGATGTTAGACATCACTGTCTTTCTTTCTTTAAAATGATGTACACTTTTTGATAACGGTATACTTGGAGTATAACTTTCGAAATTTTTTTTCTGCTGGAATAGGCAAAATACCACATGAAAGCTGAGAATACAGGAACTAACAAATAAGCAATACTCCTTTTGTGAAATTTCCTTTCAAAGATCCTCGATTCCATTAATATGACATAAATAAATGAAAATGTGAAGGCAATTAGGAGAAATATTCGTATACATTTTGCATACACACCAAAGCGATGATTGACGAAATTTAATCCGATCATTGCAAGGATTTTCCATAAAGTCTCGTCTTTGTTTATCATAGTTTGAAAAAAAAAAATGAAAATTTGCGTTTTAGCGTAAAGGTGCTTTAGTTTACTCTAAAGTAGTTTTTTATTTTAATAACTATTTCAAAAATTTTTGAGAAATGTTTGTGAACATATTGTAAATAAACTGAAACATTCGATAATTACGAAAGCTATATTCTATGTTATATACAAAGGAAGCAATTGATTTTAATTGATGCAATAGGAATTAAAAAAGTTTTTGTGACGAATTTCGATTTCCATGTATACAACATTTTTTTGATTTTTTTCGCAAACAATCATTGAATCATTCTCGGTAGTACTTTTATTTTTTTTTTCACACAATAGGCTTAATGAAGTTATTTTTGATATTGTTTAATGAATTCTATATGGATCTAAGAATGTTCTTTGAATATACCCTTCATCATATGAAATAATTCCATTCAGAGAAGTGTGTTTTGAGTAAACGTATGCAGAGCTGTATGTGTTATTCGCACTATTTTTTCTACAAAATAATTGCTTTTTACATTGTATAAATGTATTTAACTTGAGTCTGTAAGAGTATATAAATATACAAAGCAAATGTTATCCGTCAGATGATTGTGAACAACAAATTTGTAAAACAATTAATCGGATTTTTCATAATGCACATAAATATTTTATATTGCTCTTAACTTTTGCGTATGTAAATAGGTGAACGGGAGCATTCTAAAATAATATTCCCAATGAGGAATATTCTGCAAAGTATTCTACTGCAAGCACTTTAAATATTATTTTATACTATACTAATTCTTACAAATATCAATATTAATCTAATTTATAATTCATAAAAAAGGCGTAACATGCGATGTGAAAGAACTTTTATATAACCCCAATTGTTATCCACAATTGTTTGACCACAATTGTTATCAATCGGAAATCAATTTTGAAATAAATATATGTACGAAACATTTTTGCTAACAACATTTCAAAATGTTCTTTTAAATTTAATGAATTGTTATTATCGGAGAGTATACAGATACGGAATAGCATCCACTTTGGCTAATTCTTCTTTACCTATATAATTAGAATGCTATTTTGTATTTCCTTTAAGTTGTTTGGTATTGTACTTTTAATCTGGAGAAAATTATATTATATTGAAATAAACTGTTGAATGAACTCTGCATGAAATATTCATTGCAACAAGAAAATACAAGAAAATTTTGGAATCAGTTTTTTCTATCTGTCGTTTGAATTTAAGTTCGTAGTTTATGAAAAACTACTTTTTCCCAACTAAATGATATTTTAATAATTTATTCAGTTTTAAACACTTTCTGACATTATTGAAAAATATGTATATCGGATATCTTTTCACACTTTGCAAAAATTTGTTGCATTTTTTTTTCTTTACTAAAGATACTTTTACTTTTAGAATTGATTCCAAAATTTGAAGTGTTCTCAGAAAAATAAATTGCAGCCAAATCGGAAAAGTACAAAGATACCCGATTAGACATCTATCTTAGATATCTCATGCATCCAGCAGTGGGTTAAAAACGATTGATAACGATGATGTTGATATAATATACTTTCGAAATCAAATAAAACTTTTACTATATATATTCTTAAAATTAAATGCCTTGTTGAGGTAAAGACGGCATTTCGAAAAGAGAGAGAGTTCTTTCGGAAATAAAATTTGTAT
>OZ007596.1:137606566-137797509 GCA_963931845.1 Maratus michaelseni
TCCCTTTTACCAGCTCCCTGAAATCAAATTGAGTGGGATCCGCCATTGGGTAAGGTATTACTGCCTCATCTTCAATAGACTGGCCCACTTCATCGATTGACAAATTAACAAACTCTGGTCTACTATGATATGGTTTGATCAAGTTGACATGATAAATGGTCGCTTTATTTCTCTTCTCTGAAATGTCAATGGTATAGTTCGTTTGGGAGATAACGCCAGTGATAGTACCTGGCCCAATCCAATTTACGGCCATCTCGTTTTGTTTAGATGTAGCCAACACCAACACTTTATCCCCCACATTAAATTTTCTATATACAGCATTTTTGTCAAACCACTGTTTGCGTTTCACTTGACATTCCGCCATTCTTTCACATGCCAAGTCTTGACAACGTTTTAATCTGTTACTCAGATTCAAAATATAATCCACTACATTTTTATCTATATTTTGGCTTTCCATCCAATTTTCGTAAACCAGTGTATGTGGCATCCTCAAATTTTTTCAATGTACTAATTCAGCAGGACTAAAACTAGTACTCTCATGAGTCACCGTGCGTAATGCAGGTAAAGCCATTGACAAAACAGATTCCCAATCTTTTCCCAATTCTAAACACAAAGTTTTTAATACCTTCTTCAGACTACCATGCATTATCTCGACACTGTTTGATTCTGGATGACACACAGAACTATGTACAACCTTTATTCCAAATTTATCAAAAAATTCAGATGTTAATTCACTAGTGAAATATTTTCCTAAATCACTCTGTACCTCCCTTGATATCCTGTTCTAGAAAATATTTGTAAAAACGCATCAATTACCGAAGCAGAACTCAAATTTTCCACTGGTATAGCATCCGGATACTTTGAAGCATAACAAATTGAAGTAATTAAATATCTGTTATTTTTTTCACTAAGACTTAAGGTCCCCACAGCATCAATATTAATTCTCGAGAAAACTTCTGAAATTATTGACACAAGTTTCATCGGCGCCTTTTTCTTATCCCTATTTTTCCCAACTTTCTGACAAGGATCACAAGTCCTCACAAATTCCTCTATCTCTTTGTAACAATTAGGCCAAAAATAACACCTTATTATCCTGTCCTTCGTTTTTGTTGCCCCCATATGCCCAGAAACTTCTTCATGACACATTTTCTAAATTCGATTACGAAACTCCAACGGTAAAACTAATTGCAATTTCTCATCACCACTGTTAGATTTTGAAATTCTCACAAGTTTATCATGCATCACCTTAATTCATTTTCCCCTACATGATTATCTTTTTCCCATAGTGCTTTTAAGGAAGAACAATTTTTTGCGCTAATATGAAGTCTTTTGCTGTAATTTTATGTAATCCAACATCTGTTTTATCCTCCCATTCAGGAAAAACTACAAGATCTTCATTTATAACCTCATTTTCCCCGAATTCATCCGTTTGCTCACATTGTTCTCCCACATCTACCTGCTCAGAAACCAAAATCTCTTTTTCTCTACTTTGTTTTTCTTCCAACCTTTTTAATGACTCATTATTACTCCTAGTAATTATCATATTTAAAGGAATTTTATCACCACGATTATTTTCGATAAGCTCAGCCGTCTTATTTCCTAACAGATAATAACCATGTTCTAAATCCGCAGGTTTAACAGCCGCCTTGGTGGTAATATGTCAAAATCCCTTTCTATTGTCACCCAAGCTAATGGTAAACATTTACACTCATTATTTAACGGTTGTCTTACCCATATAGCTCCCCCGACTAAATCTTCATTTTTAACCCAGTTTTTATCACATAAATCTATTCCTGCTCCCGTGTCTCGCAAATAGTTTCTTTCTACACCATTTATAACAGCTTTAGATAGGGCCTAAAACACTCACCTAAATTTATATCATCTCTTAAATGGCTTATTACATCAACCTGATTTTATTTTTTTAACTATTCCGGTTTGATATGCACAGGTTTCAAACAAAAATAACAGTGTTTTTTTTCTCAAAAGCATGATCTTTCTTAAACTGGTCAGTTTTCTCTATATCTTTTCTATTTTCAAAATCCGACTTTGGTTTAATTTCATTCCTACTTTTAGAATTAAAATTGTCTTTTTGCTTATCCTGAAAAGATTTATTTTCCCAAGGTTTTCTATCTGACCTCTTAAATTCCCTTCTTATACTTTCATACTTATCTGATTTTTCCGCGAGCTTAGAAGCAATCTTTATTTCCTCCCAATCATCCATAATTTTTTCTTTTATCCCAAAAGGGACACGTTTTTCAGTTGTTCCGTGAGCATTAGTTCTTTTAAGGATTCAAAATCCCTCACTTCTAACGACTCTAACCAATTATCAAGATAACCCCTTAACTCATAAATCAGATCCACCTATAATTCACCAGACTTTTTTGATGAGTTTAAAATTTTGTTTTAAGGCGCCTGTACATAGCCTAAACCTGTCTAACAAAACTTTCTTTATATGTTGAAAATCATCACATTTGTCTGTTGGTTGTTTTACTATAATTTCGGCAATATCAGAAGGTAACAAAGGAATTAATTGACTGACCAGATCTTCCTAAGAAATTTTAGCTTTCTCGGCTTGCCTTTCAAAAATCATAAAGAAAAGAGTTATATCAATTAATTTAGAATCAAAACGCGGAACTAAATCCTTTAAATTTACCTTAGAAATTCTATCAAAATCTACATTTGATTCATTAGATGAAACGCTAACAATATCCGCAGAATTTTGAATACGCAATTTTTCTAATTCAAATTGTTGTTCTTTTTCTAGTTTTTGTAATTCAAGTTGTTGCTGTTTTTCAAATTTATCTGCCTCAAGTTGTTGCTGTTTTTCAAATCTATCTGCCTCAAGTTAATTTTCAAGTTTATCTAATTCAAATTTCCTAAGTTTATCTTTTTCCTCTTGCGCAATCCTATCTAATTCAATTTGCCTCTCAGTTTCTTTACGATCTAATTCAATTTGCCTCTCCTTTTCTTTACGATCTAGTTCAATTTGCCTCTCTTTTTCTTTTTCCTGTTCAAGAATATATTGCAATCGAATTTTAGCGAAACTTTCATCATAATCCACGGCCTTAACAATAGCCTGTCTGGCTACCTCTCATTTAATTCATCCTCATTGTCTCCCTCCCCCTTTCGGGTTTTTTCTCCGCCGTACAAAGCGTTTCAATCATCTGGCTGCGTTTCGCTTAATTCATTCTCTTCGTTCCCCCTCCTTTATTCGCCTCCACACTTAAACTTTCCCGGTCGGGCGGAGTGTTCCTATTGGTCTATCTGTCACAGGTGTTTCCTCGTCTCCGCTGTTGTTTTGAAAAGTTCAGCTCCATTTCATCTGGGCGCGGGCGAGAGATGGCAGGCAAGCTGACATGGCTTAGAAGTTTTTAATTCGTTTTACCATTTGAATTGGCACTGAAGATAGAGCTTAAGGGCTTTGAAACATCTGTTTGCCAGTATAAATGATTTTAATTTGTGCTAATTTAACGTTGTACATTTATTTTTAATATAACGGCACAAAGTTTTAATCCACCTTTTAGATGTTAGGTATATTATTGGGTTAAAAAAATTATATACTTATGTATATGTTAAAATTTACTTGGGGTATAGTAAATTGTTATTGATTAATTGAGATTATTAATCAGGATATTTTAATCATCATTTTGTGTATAACTTTTGGAAATAAAAGTTCTGTTTGTATACATTTTATTTATTACAGTAATAAAGTTATAGCTTAATTTTATGGGTATACTATGGATGATTATGATTAATATTTCAAAATAAATTGGTGTTATACTGTACTGTTGGGTATAAAATTTATTTTGGGGGATATACTCAGTCTGAAAGACGTCACTGTTGCATGAGAATTTGCTATATTAAAATTGTGTCGTTTTTTAATACATTATTATACATTTAGTGAAAAAATTCTATTTCTGTATTTATTGTATTATTGTAAATTGAATATATCTATTATTTTGAAATTTATTATATTTTGGGGGAACTATGGCAGAATATTTAGGAAAATGTACTAAAAGCGTCTTGCTGTTATTAGCAGAGGAATTTGAGACCAGTGTGTCAAAAACGTGTAAAAATCAAGCTATAATTCAGGCTATTGTTAAGGTCGTGGATTATGATGAAAGTTTCGCTAAAATTCGATTGCTGTGTATTGCTGTATTCTTGAACAGGAAAAAGGAAAAGAGAGGCAAATTGAATTAGATCGTAAAGAAAAGGAGAGGCAAATTGAATTACATATCGTAAAGAAATTGAGAGGCAAATTGAATTAGATAGGATTGCGCAAGAGGAAAAAGATCAACTTGGGAAATTTGAATTAGATAAACTTGAAAAACAACTTGAGGCAGATAAACTCGAAAAACAACTTGAGGCAGATAGATATGAAAAACAGCAACAACTTGAGGCAGATAAATTTGAAAAACAGCAACAACTTGAATTACAAAAACTTGAAAAAGATCAGCAATTTGAATTAGAAATATTGCGAATTCAAAATTCTGCGTATATTGTTAGCTTTTCATCTAATGAATCAAATGTACATTTTGATAGAACTCCTAAGGTAAATTTAAAGGATTTAGTTCCGCGTTTTGATTCTAAATTAATTGATATAACGCTTTTCTTTATGATTTTTGATAGGCAAGCCGAGAAAGCTAAAATTTCTCAGAAAGATCTAGTTAGTCAATTAATTCCTTTGTTACCTTCTGATATTGCCGAAACTATAGTAAAACGGCCAGCAGACAAATGTGATGATTTTCAACATATAAAGAAAGTTTTGTTAGACAGGTTTAGGCTAAGTACAGGCGCCTTAAAACAAAAATTTTAAACTCATCAAAAAAAGTCTGGTGAATTATAGGTGGATCTGATTTATGAGTTAAGGGGTTATCTTGATAATTGGTTAGAGTCGTTAGAAGTGAGGGATTTTGAATCCTTAAAAGAACTAATGCTCACGGAACAACTGAAAAACGTGTCCCTTTTGAGATAAAAGAAAAATTTATGGATGATTGGGAGGAAATAAAGATTGCTTCTAAGCTCGCGGAAAAATTAGATAAGTATGAAAGTATAAGAAGGGAATTTAAGAGGTCAGATAGAAAACCTTGGGAAAATAAATCTTTTCAGGATAAGCAAAAAGACAATTTTAATTCTAAAAGTAGGAATGAAATTAAACCAAAGTCGGATTTTGAAAATAGAAAAGATATAGGTAAAACTGACCAGTTTCAGAAAGAACATGCTTTTGAGAAAAAAAGGCAAATTCACTGTTATTTTTGTTTGAAACCTGGGCATATCAAACCGGAATGTTTAAAAAAGTAAAATCAGGTTGATGTAATAAGCCATTTAAGAGATGATATAAATTTAGGTGAGTGTTTTAGGCCCTATCTAAAGCTGTTATAAATGGTGTAGAAAGAAACTATTTGCGAGACACGGGAGCAGGAATTGATTTATGTGATAAAAACTGGGTTAGAAATGAAGATTTAGTCGGGGGAGCTATATGGGTAAGACAACCGTTAAATAATGAGTGCCATTAGCTTGGTTACCATTAGCTTGGGTGACAATAGAAGGGGATTTTGGACATATTACCACCAAGGCGGCTGTTAAACCTGCGGATTTAGAACAGGGTTATTATCTGTTAGGTAATAAGACGGCTGAGCTTATCGAAAATTATCGTGGTAATAAAATTCCTTTACATATGATAATTACTAGGAATAAGAATGAGTCATTAAAAAGGTTGAAAGAAAAACAAAGTAGAGAAAAAGAGATTTTGGTTTCTGAGCAGGTAGATATGGGAGAACAATGTGAGCAAACGGATGAATTCGGGGAAAATGAGGTTATAAATGAAGATCTTGTAGTTTTGCCTGAATGGGAGGATAAAACAGATGTTGGATTAGATAAAATTACAGCAAAAGACTTCATATTAGCGCAAAATAATTGTTCTTCCTTAAAAACACTATGGGAAAAAGCTAATCATGGAGGGGAAAATGAATTAAGGTGATGTATGATAAACTTGTGAGAATTTCAAAATCTAACAGTGGTGATGAGAAAATGCAATTAGTTTTACCGTTGGAGTTTCGTAATTGAATTTTGAAAATGTGTCGTGAAGAAGTTTCTGGGCATTTGGGGGCAACAAAAACGAAGGACAGGATAATAAGGTGTTATTTTTGGCCTAGTTGTTACAAAGAGATAGAGGAATTTGTGAGGACTTGTGATCCTTGTCAGAAATTTGGGAAAAATAGGGATAAGAAAAAGGCGCCGATGAAACTTGTGCCAATAATTTCAGAAGTTTTCTCGAGAATTAATATTGATGCTGTGGGGCCCTTAAGTCTTAGTGAAAAAAATAACAGATATTTAATTACTTCAATTTGTTATGCTTCAAAGTATCCGGATGCTATACCAGTGGAAATTTTGAGTTCTGCTTCGGTAATTGATGCGTTTTTACAAATATTTTCTAGAACAGGATATCCAAGGGAGGTACAGAGTGATTTAGAAAAATATTTCACTAGTGAATTAACATCTCAATTTTTTGATAAATTTGGAATAAAGGTTGTACATAGTTCTGTGTGTCATCCAGAATCAAACAGTGTAGAGAGAATGCATGGTAGTCTGAAGAAGGTATTAAAAACTTTGTGTTTAGAATTGGGAAAAGATTGGGAATCTGTTTTGTCAATGGCATTACTTGCATTACGCACGGTGACTCATGAGAGTATACTAGTTTTAGTCCTGCTGAATTAGTACATTGAAAAAATTTGAGGATGCCACATACACTGGTTTACGAAAATTGGATGGAAAGTCAAAATATAGGTCAAAATGTAGTGGATTATATTTTGAATCTGAGTAACAGATTAAAACGTTGTCAAGATTTGGCATGTGAAAGAATGGCGGAATGTCAAGTGAAACGCAAACAGTGGTATGACAAAAATTCTGTATATGGAAAATTTAATGTGGGGGACAAAGTGTTGGTGTTGGCTACATCTAAACCAAACAAGATGGCGGTAAATTAGATTGGGCCAGGTACTATCACTGGCGTTATCTCCCAAACGAACTATACCATTGACATTCCAGAGAAGATAAATAAAGCGACCATTTATCATGTCAACTTGATCAAACCATATCATAGTAGACCAGAGTTTGTTAATTTGTCAATCGATGAAGATGAGGCAGTAATACCTTACCCAATGGCAGATCCCACTCAGTTTGATTTCAGGGAGCTGGTAAAAGGGAGTGAATTAGAAAAAAGGATGTCAACAGAGGAAATCGGTGATTTTCAGTCAATGATAGAGCGCCATAAGAAGGTATTTTCTACTGATCCTGATAGTTCTGCTCTTGTTGAGATGGATATAGTCTTGACCGATGACATTCCGGTAAGATCTAAACCATATCGCATGTCACCAAGACAAATGGACATTCTACGGGTAGAAATTCGGAGATTTTTAGACATGGGTGTGATAGAAGTGGGTCAATCGGATTATGCGTCACCGATGATATTGGTTGAATGTGCGGGCAAAGATCCACGTCCCTGTGTTGATTATAGGAATCTAAATAAAAAGGCTAGGTCGGAATTTTTTCCTCTTTCTCATATAGAGGAAGTCGTTGAAAAGGTTAGTGCAGCACCTCACATAACTATTATGGATTTGACAAAGGGCTACTTTCAGATCCCATTAACAGAGAGAGCGCAAAGATATGCTGCTTTTGTTACGCCCTTTGGCATGTTTATCCCGAAAGTTATGATGTTTGGGCTCCTGAATTTGGCATATTATTTTTGTAGGCTAATTGCTATAGTTTTGAATGGGTTAGAGTCTTTTGCGGTACCGTACATCGATGATATAGCTATATTTTCTTCATCATGGGAACAGCATTTGAAGGATATAGAAATAGTACTGAAGCGTTTGAGGGAAGCTAATTTAACTGTGAAGCCATCTAAATACAAATATGCACAGGATCATGTCAAATTTTTGTGTCAGAAAAAAGATCTCCTGGGGAGGCTAAATTACAAGCGATTAAGGATTTCCCTATACCAACAAATAAAACTCAATTAAGGGCATATCTTGGTATGGTCGGTTATTACGCTAGATATATAAAGAATTATGTTACGATAGCAGTGCCGTTAACGGATGCGCTAAAAGGGAAAATAAAGAAAAATAAATAAAATGGGATGAAAAATGTAACGAATATTTTAATGAATTGGAGACTAAATTAATGGAGAGTCCAGTATTATATGCGCCTGATTTTACACAAAAAGTTATTGTGCAAACTGATGCGAGTTTGTATGAGGCAGGAATCGTTTTATCTCAAATAATCCAGGATAAGGAGCACCCTATTTTATATCTAAGTAAATAAATTTCGCGAGCTGAGCAAAATTACAGTACAATTGAAAGAGAATTGGCAGCTGTAGTTTATGGTTTAAAAAAATCAAACTATTACTTGGATGGGTTAAGATTCTAATTACAAACTGATCATAATCCTTTGGTTTATTTGAAAAAAATGGTTGGAACTAAATCTCGTTTGACACGCTGGGCCTTATTTCTTCAATCATTAAATTTTGAAGTAAAACATAAACCTGGAAAGTTACAGGTAATGCTGATGAGTTAAGTAGACAAGCATAAATTTATATGCAGTTTACAGTATGTCTGAATGTAAAAAAAAATTAAAGTTTTCCAGTAAAAAGTTTTTAAGACAATTGTATTAGGCATTGTACTTGTACATAGTTTTATTCTCTTTTTTTTTTTTTTTTGTTAGAATCATGCAAATTGTAAACTGTGTTTGGTATTGTATGTGTATAAAATATTTCAAAATTGTTTCTTAAGGCATAAAAAATATGTTACTTCTGGAATTATACTTAGCTATTGCAAGTAGGGGTTTATAGTAAATCCTATTGACAGTGTGGTCTATCAATACTGAGTATGGGAAAGTATTTGTATTCTGTAGGGATTTCGTGTGTTATTCTAAATTCCTTTATACTTTAATGACATCTTTGGAAGTTGATTGAAGGAGGTTATTGTATTTTTGTACATGCCAAATTTCTTGCAGAAATTTTTCCTTAGGGGAGAGGAGTTGTGGCAAGTTGAAATCTGGATTGCACACATACTTGTAGGATTAAAGTAATCCTTTATGAATGGAAGTGGTCTTGTGAATTGTCCTCTTTCAAGGAAGATTATACTATGGGGGAGTTGTGGCAGGTTGACATGATCAACTAATCACTTATTTGTCATCTAGACACTTACTTGTAGAAACAAGATAATCTCCTAAGAATGCAAATAGTCTTATAGATTGGGCTCTTTCTGAGAAGATAATCCTATTGAGTGAAGAATTTCATTGTCATCTTGAAGTAAGCCAGGCTGGAATGTATGTGTTGTATTGATTGCAATACTCTCTGAATGAGTGGATAAAAATTGTATCAGCAATTCCTTTGATACAAAGAACTAAGCCCCTATGAAGTGAAAATTCAGACTTGGTAAGTAAGGGATTAAAGGGGGTGTCAATCATAAGAGATTATAGGGCTTTTCTTTCCCTATATAAGAAAGACCAGTTTCCAGAGAAGAGGGTCACTAGGCAGATATCGACAGATGCCAACGGAATGCTGAAGAGGTACGCGATTGAGGTCGTGAATGCTGAAACTCTATTTATACATCATGGATATACTTACCATTTTTTCATTTTTATTTTTGTTTTGTTTTTAAATTTGTTTATTTGCAATAAAGTTTTTTCGTTTAAAACGAGAATGGAGTGTATTGATTATATATACATTGGTCCACGTTATCACAATATGAAAACTTAACAGCATAATATATTGTCATAACTTCTTCCTGTATTTTTATTGAGGAAAAAAACTTATTTGGGATTTATTTAGAAAAAAGGAATAAAAATCTGGCATTAGCTCTCTTTATTTTCCAACAGATATTTTTAATGTACAAAGAGGTACAGTCGGACAAAAAACAACGAAACATCTTAATTTCCAAATTGTCAGAGGAAAAAAAAACAGAAATAGTCATTCAAGTTGAATTTGTGAATTTTTCAATTTATGTTTAAATAAAAAATAAGTTTAGGGGTCATCCTCATAATGAAGCTGCACCAAACTCTAAAATTTTCTATACGAGAGCCTAATTTTGACATCAAATATGGCTTTACTGTAAATTTTACTTAAGAGCCTACAATAGTCATGCGAAAAAACGCTCAAGCTAATGTTAAGTCTGTGGGAAGGTTCGAGCGCAATTTCTCGCTCGCATTTTAATATTTTTAAATGCTTTTTTTTTGCATAGGATAGCTGAGGTCAATCTCCAACGTTGTTAGTTTTTACTTTTTCGATTTTGGTTCCAGTTATTTTATATATGGTATTTATATAAGATAGCCGGTTTATGCCCGCTTATAAAAAAACAGCACCAAAAATCGAAAAAATAAAACTAACACCGTTGGAGATGGACCTCAGCTATCCTATGCAAAAAAAGCATTAAAAATATTAAAATGCGAGCGAGAAATCACGCTAGAACCTTCCCATAGACAACATTAGCTTGACCGTTTCTTCCCGTGACTAGTGTAGGCTCTTGAGAATACCAAATGGGAAGTCATTCGGTCGAGTAGTTTAGGAATTATAAAATGTTAAAATCAATTTGTAATCATTCCAAAACAGATTCCAATGTGAATAGTTTTTTTTTATGCATAACTCAAGAACCACTTGGTGAAATGAGCTGTAATTTATTATTATTATAATTGAAGCTTCTAGAAATCGATTTCTGTTTTCAAAATATCATATGTTACAGTTCGTATGTTTTCAAAAATGAAAATTTTTTTTCGAAAAAATTATGAATTGTAACATATGATTTTTTAAAAACAAAAATCGATTTCTAAAGGTTTCAACTATGTAAATTATAAAAATATAGCTTATTCCGCAAATTCTAGGGTTATGCTTAAAAAACTACCCGTATTGCAATCTGTTTTGCAACGATTACAAATGGATTTAGCATTTGCAGTTCATAATTTTAAATCCTACATAATTCCCAAAGTACTTGACTGAATGACTTCACGTTTGTTGCGGAAGGGGCAAGTGACTATCTTTGTAGATCTTCACGTCTCTAGAGCTATGGTAAAGCAAGTACTGGTTGGGGAAACATAACTTAAGGCCTAGGGCCCGGATCCTTTTAGGGAGCTTGGATCCGGAAGCTGTTCGGGGACTCCGGCTCGTCCCTAAGTGTAAAAGTGGTGGTTTCTATGTCGTCAATCTCTTGGGAGAATGAGGGTGGTCAGCAGGTGAAGGCGCACCCACCGGCCGTAGAGCACATAGCACTCTCCTGATCGTGCTCATTAAAAGTTCCTTAGACCTTGGGAACGACGGTTGATTTCAGATCCTTACAGATTTTAGTCATATTCGTATAGAACAGATTATTATTATCTCGGGCCCGGGCAACGCCGGACGGGTTAGCTAGTGTATAAATAACTTTAAAAAATTGAATTTTAGGATATCAAATATTATGCAGATTAAATTAAAAATTAGTGAGATTAATGAACAATGAATTGTAGAGCTGACGTTGAGGCATCTGATCTGCAGATTTACTAGTAATTATAGATAGATAAGATAAACGAAGTGATTACAATTAGTGGCACCAACTTATATGCCGCGCCTACCCAATAATTTGTTAACCCAGCGTACCCAATTTCCATTGTGCTCCTTTATTATTTCGTTTATTTATTTTATACCTTGAAACAAAATTTATTTTACCATTTACCAGTAAGTATAATACCATGTTCGCACTGGGTATTTAAGATATCTTAGATCGCCATTTTTGATGTGGTACCCTCACGGAATTGAATACCTGTTCACACTACAAAACACATCTAAGATCAGAATTAAGCTTTTGCTACCACTAATTCAAAAAAGTAATCATCGTATTATATTTCTACAACATTTGTAATAGGAACCTACCACGAAGATCATAGTATAGAAATAATGGTATAAAAATGGTAATAGCTATTTTTAAACAGTAATTTTCCAAGAGTGGAAACGGAAAGGTTAATGTCCTGACTGATATCCATAAAACACTTAAATGAAAATGATTGAAATGTTTTGCTCGGTGTTTAACTTTTTGCGTTTTCAGTTTGTAGTTATAGTCATGGTATGATAATATTACAGGTGTCTTTATTAGGAAAACTCGTGAAAATATCATTTAATTACTTTAAAACGTAATAATTAGACTTTTAGTTATGATTTTGCCCTCTCCGTCTATCTGCCAAGGAAAAAAAAAAAGAAAGAAAAAGAAAATAGCCTGAAATTTTATCAAATTATGTTTCAGCCAATCCAATATCTTTCAAAATTTGGCGCCACTGATTACAACAAGTCGATATCTATAGCATCCAACCTAAAAGAAATAAAGAATGGACACCGGAACCGGAGTGAAGAAAGGAAAGTCTTTGGAGTTTTCCTCTCATGAGTGGACAAATTTTCTGCTTAATTTTTTCAGTTCGAGATGCAACGGTTCGATTTTTCTGTAGCACGAGATGTATTGTAGCTAAAAGTGTGTAGTACGGCCCAATTAAGATTTTGCTCAAATGAAATACATTATTTTTAAGACATTATTAGCATTCTAAAAAGCGTCTATTTGAATATGCATTCTCTGCAGCTGCGCTGTCCTTATTGCGAATCCTTAACTCTGTCCCAACAAATATTTTGCCGAAAAGTGCCAAGCTCCTCCCATTTTTCTACATTCGATGACATTACTACACAGCGTTCTCAGATGAATTTTTTTTTCTCTACACTATGGTAATAGAATATCTATTTATATCTCCCTGCTCTAGACTATCAAAGTAAAATTCCCTAAATTTCTCTAGATTCTCAAGTCACGTGAATTGGGAAGAATACGGTTTTTTGATTGGCTGGCACTATTTTATATGACGTTAAACATGTAAAAAGAAATAGCAGTTGGAAGCAACAAAAGTGATTTTGTTCACATAAATGTTTACAAATTTATTGGTAAAAATACATAAACAGAAAAAAAAGGCAAGATTTATATGGAGAAAATCGAAATAATGTGTAGCTCCGCCCTAAATCCATTCCTTTTTCCTTTTTTAGTATTTTTTATATATATTTGTAAATATTTACGGGGGATACCCATCGCACAACTTGAAGCTAAATAAATATATATGACATAATCAACCATAACGAATAAATAAATAAATAAATAAAAAACATTGCTTTTACAGTAGATGTGTGCAATGATACGGTGCAATGATTTTTAAGAAAAGAGCTTTCAAAAAGAGATTTAGCAATATTCAAAAATTAAACATTTTACTCAAATAGTATTAATGCAATTTACACCTGTATTCAAATCGTACCACGGAGACGATGCTCCACCCACTTTATATATCTAGATTTTGCACTGAACGAATACATATCACAATGGCGATGGACGGAGTTTAAATATAAAAAACAGCGAGGGTGGAGTAGAGATGTAACGAAAACTTAGTAATAGGTTTCTGGCGTATAATCCGTAAATTAATACTGATAGCTTGGGAAATTTATTGTTCACTGAAGAATAATTTCTGATAAAACAAAATCAGCAAATTATGTTAAAAGGCATGGATATACTTTAAACAAATTTTACACGTTCTTACCCGACATCGCCCTTTAATATTCTCAGATAGTCCCTGACTGCTGTAAACCTCTTTTAAAATTATTTGTGATAAGAATCTAACTATATTGATAATAATAGTAATAATTCTTGAATAAGGAAAAAAGAAACCTGAATAAAATACCAATTTGCTTTATTTGGGAGAAATGCTCACTATTGTTATGACTAATACTTAAAAGTTATAGAATAAAATTTCTTTATATGATCAGGATGTCAATTTTTTAGCAGATATTTTCATCTAACATTCTTCTGTTTTACATATATTATACTTAGTACCAGAAAAAAAAATAAAAGCCAGATCTATCTTCCGCCTCCAAATGAAGGACCTTATGAGGGATAATTTCACTTTGAAAAGTTTCTAGTGATTCAAATCCAGATGCTGAAATCTGCAAATGATTTTTCTATTCAAATTCTAAGAGGTGGGATGACAAAATAAGCCCTTAGCTGGAGCAATTAACAACTGTAGGTGCAGGTGGTGCTCATTTATTAGCCATATAGGATTCCGAGAAACGAAAGGGATGTGCGAGATTACTATTTCGGAACCCCCCCCCCCCTTCTGTTAACAAAAGGGTTGCTTGAAGACAATTTCCCCCTTCCTTTTACTTCCTTCTTCCGATTCTGTCCTCTTTCGCCGAACAAATTCCCCAGATACCCTGTTGTTTCCTCTGACAGCCCCTACGAGCGAATGGAGATGACAGGGAAGGAAGTTAAAACGTGTTTGAAGAAACGCGAAATACTGAACTTCAAAAATGGGACATTTCCGAATCCTTTTCAGAAAAAATATCTTCCCCTCAAAAACGATTAGGCCACTAATTACAAGATTTCGTCCAAAGATGTTCGAGGTGACTATTAATTTCAAGATGACACTTCTCTAACCATTAAGTAAGAAAAGCAATAAACTAAACCATTAAGATAAATCCTTTCTTGTTGATTATCTTTCTTGTCAGTTCAACTTGGAAAATTACATGAAATTATATTTCTTCAGCAAAGTGGTCTTTTTACGTTAAAAACACACTTATTTTATATAAGTAGAAATTTTTTTAATTTTAATGCTTGTATTTTATATGTGTCTGAAAGAGAAGTCAAAAATTGGTATAGTTTTCTGACAATTAATGATGAATTTGCAACAATCTTCTTTGCTAAAATAATTAAGAAATGTTTTATCTCGCATGTTTAATGCATTGATGAAAATAATAATAATAATAACTATAATAATAATAATTATACTACTAATAATAATAATTATACTAACAATAATTACATAGCATTATTATAGAGAAATCTCTGATAAACACGCTGAAATAGACAGCTTTTAAATCGAAGAATTATTTAAAGAGATTTTTAATATTAAAGTCGGTCAGAATCGTCCCATTAAAAAAGTTTTTTAGGAACAAAACAATGCATAAAAATATATTTTATTTTTATCTTTATTTTTTTGTAGGGATATACTTCTCAAGCTACACTGAGAAAAATGACACTTTCAAATCTGAGCAAATCGATGTTTTCATTTTGTTATGAAACTTTTTGTTTCAAATAGGACGACCCAATGATTTCAATTCTGAAATACCAGAAATACTCAGAATATTTAAATATGGACATATTCAAAACTGAAAACATAGAGGTCAGTTTATGCTCATTTTTGAAACATGGACATACTCAAAAATGATTAGAATCAGTTCAAACACATTTTTGAAACATGGAAATATTAAAAACTAAAGACATAGATGTCAATTTATATTCATTTTTGAAACATGGACATACTCAAATATGAGTACATGATGTTTTATTCTTAAGTGTGTGCATGTTTACAGAATTGCGTATATATACATGTTTCAAACTTGAGTCATTTTGATTCAAAGCTATTTTGACTATGTAACATGCTCAGTTTTGAAAACGTCGTTTTTAGAGTGTAGCTGTGTGCAAACTGCGCTTATTTTTTTTATTTAATTCTTTAGAGCTCTTTTTTTTTTTTTTTTAATTTTTTATTCAAATTTTCATTATTTCAAGATATTTTTTTTTTCATATTTAGAAAAGGTCTTTTTTTTGTGTTGTTGTCAATTTGTAAAACTGTGCAAAGAATTATATTTCCTCTCAAATAAAAAATGTATTTACACGTAATTATTAAAAAAAGAAAGGAAACTTTAAACTAATAATAAAATGATCACGTATAAAAAGCAGGAAATGTGGAAAACGTCATACAAATTGCATTTACACGTGAATATTAAAAAAAGTAAGAAAATCTCAAAATAATTAATTAAATTATTACGCGCGAATCGCATTTAATGGGGAAAATTACGTCATATGTAAAGTACCGAAATATTGAATATCGTCATATGAAAAATGCCTAAAATAATTAAATTATTGCGCGCGAAAAACTTTTAATGGTGAAAATTATTTCATATTTAAAATTTTCATATACTGATATTCCCAAACATAATATATTTACACGTGAATCTTAAAAGAAAAGAAGTAAAAAAAACATTAATTAGATTTTTGCACGCGAAACGCACTTAATGGTGAAAATTACATCATATATTTAAAACGAGTTTCTTATGGACATTATTAATGTGATGTTTACATTGCAAATCACATGGTATACAAGCTCGACTCACGTAATACAAGGGGTTACTTACAATGTATATAAAATGTATGTACAATGTATTACGTGCAATGTATGTAAAAGGTATGTACAAGGTATTGCGTACAATGTACTACATAATACAATGTATTACGTAGGTTTTTTCTACAAGCAGCGCGGCTAGCAAATTTGTTTATATATTTCATCATTTGATGCAGCCTAAATAGAAATAAATGCATGCGCAAAATACTTTCGATTTATTTTATACCAATTACTATTCGATAAATACATATTAGAAAATTTGCACATACTTATTAATTAAAATAAGCAATTTACGTTTTAATAATAGCATGGAAATATTAGTGTAAGTGCGATTATAGTTATGTTATCAATGTTACAGTTGAAATACACTGATCAAAACAATTAAAGGATACTGCAGTTTTAGGTGGATTTTGTATCTGGGAAACTTTTTAGCTGATTGATACATGGTCGACAGACATAGTAGGTTATATGAGAATAAATTACACATGTTTGGCAGAAAAAAATGCATTTTGTTGCGCATTTGTGTACAAAAGGAAAAAAACACAATTTGTGCATATGAGAAAAAAAGAATAAGAAAAGGTGTTTTCTTCAAAGAAAATCATTTTCAGTAGGGGGTATGGTTTCCACGAGCGGCCAGCAACGTTGAACACCTTTGAGGCATGGACTCAATGAGGCTATTAATGACGAGTTGGGGTATTCTGCCCCACTCTTCCAGAAGAGCTCTTTCCAGTTCTTCGAGAGTTTGTGGGGGTTGTTAGCGGCCAGAAACTCGTCTTCCTAGAGCGTCCCAAACGTGCTCGATTAGATTCATGTCTGGAGAACACGCTGGCCATTCCACTCGAACGATTCTTCCTCGAAAAGGAAATCCTCCACCAGGTTTGCACGATGTGGCCTGCAGTTATCGTCCATTAAAATGAAGTTATCTCCGATTGCTGCAGCGTAAGGGACTACAATAGGTTTGAGGATCTCATCCCTATATCGGCGACCAGTCAGAGCTCCATCTCGAATGATGTAGAGGTCAGTGCGCCCGTCAATGGAGATGCCACCATACACCAACACTCCTCCACCGCCAAATCTGACACTTTCGTGCACGAACGCAGAATTATTCCTACTGCCACGGTCCCTCCAGATGAAAATACGTCTATTGTCCGGATGCACAGAAAAACGGGACTCGTCAGAAAACAGAATATTGCTCCATTCATTTCTCCTCCAGTTGACATGCTCGGTTGCCCACTCCCTGCGGTCGCGACGATGTCTTGATGTTAATCTAACACATACCATCGGTCGGCGAGCATACAGACCTACAGCATGGAGCCGGTTTCGGACAGTCTGAGTTGAAATCGTGGTGCCTGTAGCCGAGCGAAGGTGTTGTTGGAGAACAGTAGCGTTCATGTTTCGGTGTCTCCGAGCTGTTAACGCTAAATACCGATCTTCATTGGGCGTTGTTGCCCGTCTACGACCTTGCCCTGGTCTTCGGCCTGCACATCCACTCTCCACAAAACAGTTCCAGATCCTGGAAATGACACTTTGTGACACTCCAATGGCTTGCGCTACTTCGGCTTGAGTTTGCCCCCTTCTAACCTACCAACAATTCTTCAAGCTTCTGAATCTGTCAAATGACTTCGCTGAGACATCGTACTCATCGAAACAAAGCAATCACTGAATGTCGATCATCCTTGTCTTCATTCTCTTTTATCCAGTTGAAAGTCAAATTTCATTCGCTGCCGCTGAAGCGACGTTTTTGACGTCGAACTCAAAATTTGCATACTCCACAGTTTGAAAACCAGAAAAATTTGCATTTGGGATTCTCTTCTTCTATTTTCGGCAAAAAAATTTTGTTTATATCTTTATTTTATATAAAACATCAAATATCCTTTAATTGTTTTGAGCAGTGTATATGTTATCATATTCTGTGAAATATATTAATGTCTAAAGATCATATGCAGGACTGCACAAAACATTTCGAATGCATTACAGTCGAAAATTGTTGGAAGTCAATTTTAAATTGTGTTATGCACTTTTAATTTTATCGTTAAATTAAGTTTTAGCATACCATAACGTTCTACATAAAAACATAATGTTTGCATAAATAAATTCGAATACCGTACTGCCTATGGGTGGTAATAGTTAAAATATATTTTTCAACTGAATTAAAAATCTTCCGGGACGGGCCGCATGATTTTTCTTTGTCTTTTGGTTACAGCATCCTGCGTAGTCTGAAAAAAATAAAATAAAAATAAAAATAAACCGTTCAATCTGTTATTTAAATATATTTATTCATGTACTATATATTTATTATTTATAAATAAATATTTATGTAAAAATCAATTTTATTCTGTTAAGTGCTAATTTTACTAGAAAGCAAATATAACGTAATTTCTTTCATTTGACTTGTTTCATGTATAAATGCTTTTTTATTTTAAAAGTAATTTATATAAACGGCACGTACTGTACAATATTTTAAATACCTTAATGATTTTCGTACTCTTTACTATTTTTCCACTGTCGGAGTAGTTAGAATTTTTCTGTTAAACATCTGGTCGCTAGCTACAAACAGGTGTGACATATGGCACTTCTGAAACCATTTAGAATGTGAAGGAGGAGCTGTTTTTTTTTTGTTTTTTTTTCATTAATTATACTTAATACTCACACACTGATAAAAATCCTTGAAATTCCCCTTTTTCAGTATACCCAGAATGCTTACAGTCAGTTATTCCACTGTAATCCTCAAGTGCAGTACGCCTTTCTTATAAAAAGAATGTCTGAAATTAGTTATATGAATAGTGAGCGTGGAGGTTTACTATTAATTTATGAAAATTAATTAACAAATTATTTAAAAAAAATAAAAATTACTTAAGCATTGAAATTCAAACTGGCTTCTTTCTGACATATTCACAAAGTTATTGTTCATGCACAAAATAAGCAGTTATTCTTCTTCATGGACTGAGGAATCGGAAAGCATTTTTCATATTTTTATAAAGACAAAATAACATTCAGAATATGCCGTCCAAATTGGCGTTTTAAGCCGAGTTTCTGGATTCTACAACCCGGGAAATGTTGTTTTGAGACAGCAATTAATTAGAACTCAATATGATATACAATTATAGAAAATGTAAAATACTGTTCGATTTCAAATTACCCCAATAGTCATGCCTGAAAATTCCTTACATTTATCCATACAATGAGTCGGTGAATATATGTTTTGAGTTACTGAGTGAGGGAAAATATTTAAAAAACCACCTTAAGTGTTATAGAAACTTTCTAATTCGCATTTCAGAGAAAGAAAAATATCAAGTGAATGAAAATTAGAATTGTCTAATAGTAAATTGGTACAGCGTACTCAGAAAATGGCACGAAACAGTTTTGTACTAATTACGTCTAAATAAAACTCAAACTGTATTTCTCATATAATGCGAGCACTTTTTAATCAGTTTAATAATTAGAAATACACACAAATTTTGATCTGAAGATATTTGTTTTAAATGGAACATTTTTATTTTAATCACACGTTTTATTTCAAGGAATCATCGTATATGATAAGATTAAAATCTTGAAATTTTATTACTTTACTAATTCGATTCATTCATACTTATAAATTATCATTAAAATAAAGAGAAATTTTCATCTTTTAATAACATATCATTGATATATCGCTGCATAAATATGGTATTACCAAAATTGTTTCACCCATACTAATAGTATTGCAAAGAGTAATTTTTCAATATAATCATAATCCAGCATAACATTTGTATTTTAATTCATATGCTGCTAATTATTATGCTCGATACAAGTATTGTGTTAAATCAACCGTGGTTTAAATCAACTGGTTCCTCCCCCCCCCCCCTTTTTAAAAAAAAAAAAAAGAACAATTCTTATACAATGTTTCTCTCCTTTTTTGTAATTTAATTTTCCATTTTTAGGGTTAAAATAATCTTTTTTCTACAACCAACACTATATATAGTAAGTCTAAGGTCATGCTTGTATGTATATTAGTATGAAATTTAACATGCATTAATGAACCTATCGGGTTCCCTAAAGAGTTATCTTAAAATATTGTCAACGCGTATAAACATATGCACACTACATGATACAACTGGCAGAAAATAATATAGATAAAAAATATTCAACATTTAGCATAAAATGTTTTCTCTCTCTCTTTTTTTCCCCCCCTTTTTAATGGGATTATTTACAGCAATTAGTAACATAAGATGCTCTTAAAGTATTTGGTCATATTAAAAGAAAATTTTCTCGATTGGGATGATTATCCTTTAACAATTCGAAAAAGAACACGCAAGATATGAAATTGAATAAAATGATATTCCAAAATTGGGTGTCAGTTACAGCATTTTAGTAACACCAGTGTATCTTTTTTGTTACTTACTGAATTTAAAGGCCAAAAATGTTGACTTACAGTTGTCTTTAAAAAAAAAAAAAAAAAAAAAATCGCAATTTTTTTAAAATTAAGCTCAGATACTGAGATTTATACAAAATAGTTAGCCAATCAGGTGATACTGTCTTGAAGAAGAATTAGTTTATAATTTTAAAGTATTGTTTAGGTCAAGAAGAAAATATTAACATGTTCAGTGAAATGATTTTCGCTTTAAAAAGTTACTGCGTGGTCAATGTATCCAAAATCTATTATTGGTGGGAGTTTGTATAAATAAAATCGCAACAAGAGATTGCTTAATAAAAAAAAGTTTATATCTTTTTTTTAAATTTTAAGTAAAAATTCTGTTGAATGTAAATATTTACTTCTAAGTAAAATAATAATAAGATATATATAAAGGCTCTTTAACACAACAAATCCCATTATCTTGAACGAAAGAGGAAAATAAGGGAAAATCAGGCTTGCTTGAGACATCAAGGTTTCCTAAAAAATAATGACTAAAAATATATAATTGTATCAATGCTTAATTTTGTCATGTAAAATAAATGTGTATTACAAGAAAGCACAACGTAGAAAGCCTCAGTATGAAATAAGTTTAAATTTCAACATATTTAGGTGCATATGACTTATTTGATAGAATATTAAAGTCATAAAAATGTAATCAGAAGATCGTGAAGATTCCTATGTTCAATAATTCGCAAAATTTGGGGGCGGGGGGGGGGGGGAGATTCGGGTCGTACTCGACCCAAACACGAAATACTTCAACCGGCAATCCGACCCGAACACGACATAAAATGACATTAAATCATGTTTTAATGCAATGAAAAGTAATCTACAATTATATCTCTAATACCAATTTTATGTTTTATACAATAAAATGGACTAATCTATATTTTTAATATTCAATTATAGTAAAACCTCTGAATAGAAACTTCGGCATCGTTGAATAAAGTTCTGCATCGTGTCGGGTTATCCCTAACTTTCTTTTTCGGGTCAGGATGACTTTAATTTTCTTTCTGTGGGTATAGTAGGTTTCACCCAAGAATAATTCTTGCGTGTCATAGTAAGTTTTTTTGCAAGTTGGATTGTTGGGCTTTTCACAAAAAGTTTCAGCAGAATTATGTTTCAGATGAAAATAAATACCCATTTCAATCTGAATAAGCATATATTTAATTTACTGCATGAGAGTACTTTATAAAAAAAATGTGATCACAAATTATTCCTTCTTTAAGAACCATTTATTCTTCTCGGAATATGAAAATTATTACCAACAATTCGTCTATCAAACAAACAAAAATACATGTATCGTATTTGTGATAATTTATGCACACATACACTCGCACATGTGTGTGTAGATTAGGAAGTTCCCACTAATCAGAGATATATTTAAGCGTACGAGTATTTAGGAATTGAAAAAGTATTCGTTGAATAAAAGGTGTCCGCTTTTCGGGAGTTTCCATTATGGAGGTCTTATTGTATATAGATTTTTAACCTGAAAAAATATCGTGAAAATTACTTTGAAAAATCTCGTCAACCCGAACCCAACTCGCAAGAGTCAAAATCCGAAAAAGGCCCGAACTCGAAACAATGGAAGTCAACCCAAACCCGGACCCAACCCGCGACGAAAATATGTAGCGACAACCCGACCCGAACCGCGAGTTCGGTCAGGTGCGGGTAACCCGACGCAGTTGAGAATTCTAATCCAAACCGCTGAATTTTATTTACTGTTTCTTTTCATTTGAGGGGGTGGGAGAAAATGCTTGAAGAAGTTTCCTTTTTTTTTATCCAGTTTTACGATTCTCCAAAAATAGTAAATTATTTGTAAAACACCTTAATATAATCAAAGAAGTTATATTTATTCGTAAATTTACGAAATTAGTAAAAATTCTTATTTGGATATCAAGAAATTCAGTATATATTTTTTCTCTATAAAGACAAGAAATTACCTTCGATAAAATAGTGTCAAAGTCTATTTTCAATCGATTATAACTCAATATGTAATATGTAATAAATTCATCAATAACTTAAAATCGCTGTTTGATTCCAAATCATTCGCATATAGTTATGGCTGCAATTTTAAGCATTTAATAATAAAAAAATATATAAATAAATGAATAAACAAAAGACTACGGAACGGATATGTATTCACATATGTGGATACGTATATATGTGATAAATATTTATATGTATATGTAATAAAAAATGTTTAAAAATCTGAATTGTATTTTATTTCAAAAACAATAAAAACGTAAAAGATGCTTCCGAAAACTTTTCAACAGGAGAAAAGGTAATGTGAGAATATAGATTGAATATATACGCGGAGAAAGATAGATTGGTACTTCGGTGATTTGAAACATTATACGTATCAAGTAAAATTACCCCCTAATGACAATTATTCAACTAATCGATTACAGTTTTGGAGGAAGTTTGGAGCGTCCTGACGGAATCAGTTTAGAGGAGAATCAAAATGGCCAGCTTGGTTTCTTTTTTTAGGATAAAAAAAAAGAGTCTCTTTCAAGAACTTTCGTCTGGTATTTTCCTACCGGAAGTATTTGATTGATAGAGACGAAGTACTGCTTCGGCGAGTCCGGACTTTACCCCTTCTTCCATGTTTATTCATCACACACGTCACATTTATCACTTTCTCATGTTCATTCTCAAAAAATAACAGACTAACAAAAAATCTCCTTTCCCCATTTTGGAAGAGTATTGTCCATCTTCTGAAAATTTCCTAGAAATAAGAAAGGATTCCCTAAATAGACTTGAATTTCCTTAGATCTGAGAACACTGTTACTACATTCTGCCAGATTGTAAAATTTACATTCTTCCATTTGCTGTTTGGCTTGTAAGATAACGCTTCTAATGAGTATTCATGATTGAGTAGATGATATAATTCTGCAACTCAAACTGACTCGAACAGAGGGCTCATATCACATAACAATTGCAAAGTTGCCAGTATTTTATTTAGATATATACGTATAGCTGAAATTAGGTTCCTTCTTTTAAAACACGAACCCACCTTTCGGCGGGATTCCAAAAATTAGTTTTAGGCTCATTGAGCTGTCCCTCTCCACGGTAATCTTTAGTAAAAGGCGAAAGATTAGCTGGTATTATGAAGAGAAACCAGAGCATGTAGACACATTGACGAGCAAAAATGATACCCATGTGTAGCTTTTTCGGATTACCGGTGTGGAAGACTTAAAAAATTTCTTTATCAACATTTCTAATATCACTACACCCGTGAAATTAGTAGCACCTCTTTTTTTGTACTATTTCTGTTCGCAGTCAGTAGATGTGATAGAAGTCACAGTACAAATATACATTTGTACTGTGGAAAGAACTTATTAACTTTACCTTGCGTTGTTATCTTGGTAGGTCTTTTTTAACCGACTTAAAAAAAGGAGGAGGTTATCAATTCGACCCGTATGTATGTATTATGTTGTTCACGCATAACTCTCGTAAATGTGCATCGATTTTGATAATTTTTATGTTGTTTAAAAGAGTAAGGGTCCAAGGTGGTCCCATTTCAATTTCGTCAAAATCTGATCATTAGAACAAATTATTTTTTATACTGTTTTCGCTTTCAGTCCGCGTGAAAATGACAACACGATTATGTTTATCTTTTCCTTTTTTTTTCTTTTTTTTTTCCGTTACTGACAGAAACGTAATTGTGAAGTACTTTTCACTGGAATCAAATGTAAATCGCACCACACATTCGCAATTTTCTTCGATGATTCCGGCTTGGAAATCATCGAAGAAAATTTGCATTTACTTAATTACATTTAGAGTTATGATTCTTTAAAATCTGTCCAACCTTTTTCGATGACCTCGTATAACGAGCCATTTTCGGCATTCTCAATACAGAGGTAGGCAGGCTCGGACTGGCCCGCCGGGCCATCGGCCCGAGGGCTGGTGCGCCCTCACCCAGGGAAAATTTTGCGCCCCTAAGCCGCTCCAATATTTTCCCACACAAATACATTCTGATTAGTGTACTAAATTTCGAGAATTTGCTTACGGATAATTATCAACTAATAGACAGATAGCAAAAGAGAAGGATTTTATTATCATAAAGAAAAGGAAATTACAGAATCTGAAATCAAAGCAGACGTGTCTGCATACGATTGAAGGGAGAAAACGGGCACGTCGGGAAATTTTTAATAGCCTTGGCGCGCCATGGTTACTAAAGCTCACGCCCATGTGCTACTCCCTCGCCCTGAATTTTTTTTTATCGGTTCTTACAATATTTTTTAGGTATTAATCTCAGATCAAATATTTTTCGCACTTGCCATTATAGTACCCAGGACGGTCGCCCGACCTTGCGCTCCTTTAAAACCGCCCCTGAGTGGATCTATAATTGAAACCATGCTTTTAGAAAAACAGTTTTATAAAAGAAAGAGATAAATATTAGAAGGCAAAATAGTTTTGTGTGGATTTTGTTGTTGACTGGAAAACATAACCTGTCTCTTTTCGAGGAATACAACTTTAATGACACTTCTGGATTGCAATTCTGCAAGCTGCGGAATCCCGCGGATAGCATTCTTTTTCATTCAAAGAACCTACCATAATTTTAGGTAAGTGGTCTAAGCTTTATTTAATGACAGCCTTTCCGTAATTAAATAACTATACGCAGGGCCTGATTAACGCCGTGGAATTGGGCCCACTGCTGATGGGGGCCCCAAATGAATAAAATGATTTAGAAAAAGTTTCTTAAAAATGAAGTTTTCTGCAATTA
Organism: Maratus michaelseni; assembly: GCA_963931845.1. Lineage (NCBI taxonomy): Eukaryota > Metazoa > Arthropoda > Arachnida > Araneae > Salticidae > Maratus > Maratus michaelseni. Next base: position 137,631,907 of record OZ007596.1, read on the forward strand.
TTTTCTCAAAAACAGAGCAAAAAGATTTTTTTTAACTTGTCAACTGCATCATAATATCTAATAATAATCCTTGAAAAAAATTCTAGTTACTATTTTAATTTGAGGGAGCCCCAAAAAGTTGCTGGGCCTTGGGCCCCAGACGACCTTAATCGGGCTCTTACTATACGGAAATTCTGGTATGTATTTTAAATAAAAAATTTTTTTATTTAATCACGGAAAAATCGATCATTAAATAAAGCAATGATCACTATTGAGAAACTATTGTAGGTTTTTTTTTTAATTAAAAAACGCTGGCAGAAAAATCCTGTAGCTTGCAGGATTACAATCCCCGGGGGATTTCTTTCAATTATGGAAACTTAAATATTTCCCTGGATCTCTAATTATGATAAGAAATTTGTAAATCATGGGAAGAGTGAGCGGAGAAAAGTAAATTTAGTCAATTAATTTAGTGATTTAAAAGTTACTAATTGGTATTTTTGATGTCCTGTTTCAGTAGCAACCTTTTCATAGTGCGATATCAATTCAGCATTTTAAGTGTGCACAAAGTCATTTTTAAGCATACAAAATACCTCTTCCCTCTCCTGCCTCTCCTTATCCCAAATGCTGCAAATGTAATATTTTTACAAGCAAGTGTTATTTCCCCATTCAAATACCCTATATTTGGAGATTCAGATACTGCTATAAGACACTGCTCAAAACAATTAAAGGATATTGCAGTTTTAGGTGGATTTTGTATCTGGGAAACTTTTTAGCTGATTGATACATGGTCGACAGACATAGTAGGTTATATGAGAATAAATTACACATGTTTGGCAGAAAAAAATGCATTTTATTGCGCATTTGTGTACAAAAGGAAAAAAACACAATTTGTGCATATGAGAAAAAAAGAATAAGAAAAGGTGTTTTCTTCAAAGAAAATCATTTTCAGTAGGGGGTATAGCTTCCACGGGCGGCCAGCAACGTTGAACACCTTTGAGGCATGGACTCAATGAGGCTATTAATGACGAGTTGGGGTATTCTGCCCCACTCTTCCAGAAGAGCTCTTTCCAGTTCTTGGAGAGTTTGTGGGGGTTGTTGGCGGCCAGAAACTCGTCTTCCTAGAGCGTCCCAAACGTGCTCGATTGGATTTATGTCTGGAGAACACGCTGGCCATTCTATTCGAACGATTCCTTCCTCGAAAAGGAAATCCTCCACCAGGTTTGCACGATGTGGCCTGCAGTTATCGTCCATTAAAATGAAGTTATCTCCGATTGCTGCAGCGTTAGGGACTACAATAGGTCTGAGGATCTCATCCCTATATCGGCGACCAGTCAGAGCTCCATCTCGAATGATGTAGAGGTCAGTGCGCCCGTCAATGGAGATGCCCCCATACACCAACACGCCTCCACCGCCAAATCTGACACTTTCGTGCACGAACGCAGGATTATTCCTACTGCCACGGTCCCTCCAGATGAAAATACGCCTATTATCCGGATGCACAGAAAAACGGGACTCGTCAGAAAACAGAATATTGCTCCATTCATTTCTCCTCCAGTTGACATGCTCGGTTGCCCACTCCCTGCGGTTGCGACGATGCCTTGATGTTAATCTAACACATACCATCGGTCGGCGAGCATACAGACCTACAGCATGGAGCCGGTTTCGGACAGTCTGAGTTGAAATCGTGGTGCCTGTAGCCGAGCGAAAGTGTTGTTGGAGAAGAGTAGCGTTCATGTTTCGGTGTCTCCGAGCTGTTAACGCTAAATACCGATCTTCATTGGGCGTTGTTGCCCGTCTACGACCTTGCCCTGGTCTTCGGCCTGTACATCCACTCTCCAGAAAACGGTTCCAGATCCTGGAAATGACACTTTGTGACACTCCAATGGCTTGCGCTACTTCGGCTTGAGTTTGGCCCCCTTCTAACCTACCAACAACTCTACAAGCTTCTGAATCTGTCAAATGACTTCGCTGAGACATCGTACTCATTGAAACAAAGCAATCACTGAATGCCGATCATCCTTGTCTTCATTCTCTTTTATCCAGTTGAAAGTCAAATTTCATTCGCTGCCGCTGAAGCGACGTTTTTGACGTCGAACTCAAAATTTGCATACTCCACAGTTTGAAAACCAGAAAAATTTGCATTTGTGATTCTCTTCTTCTATTTTCGGCAAAAAAAATTTCGTTTATATCTTTATTTTATATAAAACTTCAAATATCCTTTAATTGTTTTGAGCAGTGTATATGGTACTTTTTCAAAGGAAAAAAAATCAAGCATTAGTTTTAGTTTCAAATATATAGTTTCAAATTTTTAGTTTAGTTTTAGTATTAGTTTTCAAATATTTAGTTATATATATATTTTTAAAATAGAGGTTGGAGTCCTTAGCACTGATATTCTTATAACTTAATAGTCATAAAAGTAAAATTCATTTGAATAATAGTTTTAGAGATATTTGTGTAAATACAAATGGTAAATGGTGAAATATTCCTGAAACCAAGGAAACCAAATTAGAAGAAATTTTAATCGGTAATTCTAGAAGCATACTTATTTTTTGCCTAAAGAATCAACAAATTAGTTGCTAATTAAAATAGGATCAATTATTAGCATATTTTAATATTATTATTAGCGTAGTTTTGCCTGTAAACAGAATTTTTGGTTAAACGGCATGTCTTTAGTTTAGACCAGCCGTACTCAACCTTTTTATCTAGCGGCCGCATGCAGATGCTTGCGACGTTAGGCGGGCAGCAGCACACTTAAAAAAGGGTAAAAAAAAGTAATTAAAATACTAAGATACAAAAGTAGTATAACAAAGCAGTATAGCAAAGTTAATATTATCAGTAGGGTTGAACATTTGTTGCGGAAGAAATGTTACCAAAACATTTTAACACTAGTATTTCGAAACAATAAATTTCGTAGTAGATTTCTACTGCATATATTGTAGAAATATGCCGTGAAGTTTGTTGTTTGGAAATAGTCTTGTAAAAATAATTTGATTCGAATTTTTTCCCGCGACAATGGTCCAACCCTAAAAAAGCAGTATTAGCTCTATAAAAAGTACAAATTGTAACAATACAGCAATACAAAATTTTTAAAGAAAAGAAATCAGGGGATCCGTCCGCGTCCGTTTGATCCGTCTGCGCTCAATGCGAAAACTTTGTATTTTTTTAATTGTAAAAATGTATATCACACATTTGATTAATTTGGAATAATGTTTTATTAGTGTTGAAAATTAAGAAATGTATACGCCACTGTAGCACAAATAAAACTACGTGTTATAAGAACTTTTGACTAAGAAAACGGATTTTAGGATTTTTAAACACGATTTTAAATTAATTATAAGGAACAGGACAAGTTTTGTCTTCTCGTGAAAATAGATAAAACAAAGGTCTTAAAACGTCTTAAACATTTTTCATGCTCATCTCAATTAATTTTATAAATATGAATTAATGATTATGTGTCTCGGGCCGCACATATAAGGTCGCCGGGCCACATGTGGCCCGCGGGCCGCAGGTTGAGTATGGCTGGTTTAGACCAACGATCAGCAGACCATTGGTTGAGACCAAAGCCATTAAATAATAAGCCCAGTCAGATAAATGGGAAACTTTTCGCAAGTTGAAAATAGCGCCATCTAGCGGTTGGGAGTGCTGCAACGATTCGCGGATGGTGGATTTGTCGTGAAGGAATGGCAACACAATGACGGGGTAAGTTAAGTTCTATGTTTTGATTTTCGATTTTGCATATTCAAATTTTTTATTTTTATTTTACTGTTTCTTTATTTAACATTGGTTAAATAAATCATATATAAATCAATTTTTTCTCAAGTAAGATTAATTTAAATTAATTAAATGTTTTTATTTTCAGTTTGTAAATAGTTTGTATACGGAAGAAATGGCGATATGGAATTGGTTATTCCCTTAGAATTCAAAACTTCTTTAAACAACTTATATAATTACTAATTAATAAAACAAATATGAAATAAATTAAACTGGTTAAATGTTATAAATATTTCATAAAATGATTTCAAAATAAAACTGCGCAGCTGATGTAATCTGTCTCTGATATGCAGATTTATAAATGTAATTAATATTTATAAATATATTATTCACACAGTTGTTATATCAGAGCTCGACCATTGAAGGCTGAAAATAAAGTAATAGTTTTCTAACGATTTGGTACTTAAAAATTACGCTGTTTCCAGTAAATAGTTTAAATCAACAGAGTTCGGTGATATATAAGGTATAGTCAATATTTATGTGTAAAATATCATGATGTTCGCTATTTTCATATACTTAATATTTATTTTCTAAATACTGTGTATGATATTTTCAGTCAAATAAGTGTAAATGAATTTTTCAACTGTTATTAATTGTGCTCTTTTTTAGAGCTAGAAATATATTTTCCTAGTTTGAAGTTGATAATTTAAACGTAAAACCAATAACTATGCGAGATATTATTTACATGAAATAGCCACTGAAAGATAAGCTGTTAAATTTAGATATACATTATTTAAATTTTCATTTGAAATAATCTTTTCTGGTTTGATTTATTTTAGTTTAAACTGCAATAGCTGAAAATATTTATAATCGTCAATACATTGTTTATTTTGAAAATATCGGATATTTTTGTGTTTATATATATATATGGTAGATCTGCCAGTAATGGACCGCCTTCTAGTAATGGGCCACCTTCAACATTTTTGGTTTGTAAAAAAATAACCAATAAAAATTCAGCCTTTTTCATTTCATTAATATGCTTTCTTTAAATTCTAGTTTTAAATACAATCATAATATCATTTTGTGGGGTGTCCATTACTGGAATTTAGGGTGTTTTGATTTATTTCTGTTATTTACAATTAAATTTCGATTCACATTGGGAAATGTGACTATGAGCATGGTTAAATATTGTTGGTAGATTAATATAATATTAAAAAATGTGGAATATAACAATTATAACTATTAATTAAAAAATAATTTTTAAAGAAATTTCGGTACTTTTCGGTTAGCCGGGCGCCAGTGATATATATACATGTATATATATACACACAAACACATATATATATACATATCTACATATACATATATATATACATACACATATAGATACATATATGTATGTATATATATATATGTGTGTGTATATACATATGTATTTATATATGTACATATATCACTGGCGCCCGGCTAACCAAAAAGTACTGAAATTCCTTAAGGGTGTCCATTACTGGCACATCTACACTATATATATATATTTGGTATAGATGCTGCAGTGGTCTGCAAAATATACGCGCGAAAAAATCTTTCCAACTTTGGCGATACTCACTAAGATCCAAAATCTGGTCCTAGAGAAGTGAGATTAAGATACGATTTTGTATATTCAATTTTTTTATTTTACTGTTTATTTATTTAACCTTGGTGGCTAAGATGCTTTACACTCACGCAGAAAAAAAAAATTAATCGGTTAAAAAAAGGAAAAAGTCGCCAAATTTAGGGGATTTTTTCCTTTAATGGGAACCTAGCCATTGTATTAAAATTAAGTTATTCGTTTGGCGCGGTCTTGAAAATCGCGCCAACCAAAAAGTCGCCAAACTTATGTTTATATGTTTGCGTGAGTGTAAAGCATCTGTTCCACATTGGTTAAATAACCCATATTATGTAAATCAATTTGTTTTTGAAGTTCTGTGTCTATATATTGTGAACAGCTATTATATACTAATTATTAAATATGCAAATATTTATTTTATCAATATTAACAGTTCATCATTAAGGCGATTTACATAAAAAGACTTTTCTCTGCTCAACTATATTAAAATTCCTGGACACAGATGTTATATACAAACCATGTTGGCGCAATTACAACAAAATGGCAATTTTTAGCCTCACATGGTAAACCGATTATTATTATTTTTTTTTTTTTTATTCTATAAATTATTTTTACTATATTTATCAATAGAAAAGTATCAAAGTAACATATTTATTTACATCAAACTACCATTTATTTATTTTTATTATATTATTTTATTTTTATATTGAAATAAAAAATCATGTGCTATTATTGCATACTATTTGTAACTAATATTCCAAAACAAAGTTTTCGCCAAATTGGCGAGAAAAAAAAATTCAACAGGGTGCGTCTGTGCCAATTCCTGACATGCTCATACTTTTCTCTCGTTTTTTAAACATCAAAGTATGAAACAGATCCCTATTTCTGTATTATTTTTATGCTGATATGATTAAAATTTGGGTACTTTCATGTTATCACGGGTTCCAAAGATGAATCGCCAAGCGACCAAGATTTATCGCCAAATTATAAAGCATGTATGGCATTATAATAATATATGATATATATATAACATTTCTTGACGTATATGCCCAAGTTATAGTCATATATAATGCATATATGATGTATATATATGACATGTGTATATGATGTATATATGACACATAAGACGTTAATAGTATGTGTGTAATGGCACATATAGGAGTGTTTGGAATATATATATATATATATTATATATATGCGTATCTAGGATGCATATATAAGCTTTGCGATGATGTTGGCGAAATCATAACTGCAACCTTGGCAGGCATTTTTTTTTTTTTAGGCTTTCGGAACATTTTCCTAATGGTTATTGTAATTTGTTAAATTAATTTTTTTTTGACATGGTGTCAATGTTGAATTCTCTCCCCTCCCCCCCAATCATCAGATAACCATTTTATAGCACTCAACTGCTGAGGCATCAGCGCATTTCTCGGACATGCCAGTTAATTCGGCCTTTATAGCATTATTTTTTTTTAGAGATTATATTACAAAAGGAAGTTTATGTTATCTTTCTGAATTTAATTATATATTATTCTAAATTTTTCTCAATTCATAAAATAAAAATTTGTGTTTTGTCAAATTACATATATATATATTTTTACCTGCGAAATGTTTTCTTCGTTACTAGATTTTATTAAATTTGTTAAGTACATGACATGTATATGACAATGGTCGTATATGACATGTGTATACGATGTACATATGGCATATATAAGTAACAACACATGCATTATTAAGGGGCTGCTTCACTGAAACTCCCGATCATGAAATCTAATGTTAGTCTACGGGGGAAATTTAGAAGCGTGATTACTCATTACCTAATATAATTATTAAAACAAGATTTTCACCATCAGAAAGTAGGCGTCAGATGCCAACAGTTTACGTTTTAAAAATTCTCTCTTTTAAATCGTTAGTATTCCTAAGAAGATGATAAAATTTCATCAAGTAAATCTCCCCTATTCAACCTGTAAATATCCACAAATTGTATGCTCATAATTTATATTAATTCAAATTTGAATTCTTATGTCTTTCTTAGATGTCAGCGATGGATAAAGCTTATTGGAATTCAGGAAAAGAGTAAGTCGGAAATCGGTTTGTATAATAATTACAGACTTTGTGGTGATCGCTCTATATCATCATGGTAATGAACTTTAATGACACCAGAAGCACACACTCTGCAAACAGCTATCTTAATCTAATATCTCAAGATGTAAATATTTTGCATCTGTGAGCTGTATTTTATTATTTCAATTAAATATAAAGTATCACAAAATAATATAATTTTGAAACATTCATTTTTATTTATTGTTTGTTTTTAAATGTTTAATAAATGTGTTTGTTCTTTTAAATGATCATCTTTATTGTCTATCCACCACATAACATTGTTATCCTTTTACAGTTAAGTTAATTACTTTGATTAAATGTTAAGTAATAGGAGAAGTCAGTAATAAGAAATAAGGGGAAATCCCTATCTTACTTCTAATTTTGAAGTAATGTTCTTTAATCGCAAATCTTTAAGTAAAAAATTCAATATCATGAAAAGCAACTTCATTTGAGAATTCACTTCTGCTCTTGTAGTGATATTACTTTACTTTTTAATGTATGATATTTTTACCTATGGTATAAATGTACCTTACTAAATAACTATATTTTATTATTTAAAAGTTTTTTTTAATATATTGTCTTGAAAAAAATATATATCGTAATATCTAAAGATCTGATAAGAATTCTTTGAAATAATAAAGCAATGTGGTGATTTTTTTCTTATGTATTATATTTATTCTAGAACCATTTTAATTTATGTAATGTTGTGTATATCTAAACTATGGTAAGCTGATTAAAAATAAGATCTATCATCGATGTAAATCAATGTTGAAATTTTATTCTTGAAAAATTTAAACGACCTTCACGTTATTTAGATTAAATAAGCCAAAATTTTTGCTCTACTATGCTTGATAAATTAATACTACTGTTGTTTATTCTATAATATCTTTCAACTTTTATCTGTGTTTGTTTCACAGCGTTTGAAAGCACAAAATACAGATAATAAAGGCTGGAAGTCTACATATGTTTATAAATGATCAATCAAAAAAAAATTATATGTTTTCTCTTGAACAGAAACTTGAAAATTCTTTTAATAATATAAATAGATAAGATTTTTTTTTTTCTTTTTCTGCTGATTGTAAATTTATTAAAACATCTTATTAAAGTACCTGAAAATACCATGTTCACTATAATATTCTACACAAAGACACATATTAATGCTTCTACTTAATAGTAATAATTAAGTACTAAATAAAAATTAAATAATACAAATAACTGCTATTTTTATGTTAGCTGGGTGCCAATGATTACATCTCTATATAAATGACATCCGGCTAACATAAAAAATACCAAATATATTTAGAAAGATTCTTTTCTCCAAATGAATAATAATACTAAAAAGTACAAAATGATTGAAAAATTTTTCAAGTGTACAAAATACTTTACATCTAGATATGAGCTGACAAAAAAAAAAAAAAATTATTTGTATTATTTGAGTTATAACAATAGAAAAGATACAAAACAATCTGAAATAAAAAGTACTTTTTAATGTATGTTTGTAAAGTAAAATTGGGGAAATTCTTTTTGAAGTTAAAGATTATCTGATTTCTTAACAATTGTATACAGTATTTTTTTTTTCTAAATATTGTCTTAGTTTACTTTTAAATGATCTGTATGTTACTAAATTACTTCTACCAACTCAAAAAATAACATTGTTCCAGAATTTGTCTTCATTAAGACAGCTTGATTTATTATAATAATATATTTATATATATATATTAGTACACATTATTTTAGCAAGATTTTTACAAGAATACCTGAAGTATGAAGACAGATTATTTTTAAAACCTCCTACAAATCTAAGTTGCATATCAATATCTTAACTTAGGAAGAAAAAAAATCCTTAATTAAAAAATCTGATTTTAATTTTTGAAAAGTATTTTTTTTTCTCCCTTTTTTTCACACTTTGATCTAAAACAACCCTTGAACATCCTTGAAAAGTACTTGAATTGTATTTGATATATTTGTATTTTGAGAAACAACTAACTTATATAACATAAAAAATATGTAGAATTTTACCTTTTTAAAAACACTCCATACAAAATGAAATGCATTAAATTTAATATTATTATTATTTTTGGTTATGGGTACTGTGAAGGTCAGTGTTAAAACAAAAATTCTCCTCCAAAAGAGGAGGGGGGGGGGTGAACATTGCACTTCTACAACAAATATAAACATAAAATCGTTCTCAACCGTATGAACCATGAACTTTGTCGTTTTATCTGTGTTTTTAGAGACAACTTACTTATGATATAACTTTAAACATAAAAAATTATATTTATAAGCATAAAACCACAAATCCTCCACTATGTGTATCCCAAGCCTTCTGCTGAATTCATCACTGCTAAAACGAGAGAATAGTTAGTATTAAACAATGTTTTTGAATTATGTCTATTCAGTTCCATGTTGATAATTTTTCCAATTCATTTCAATTAAGAAAACCATTTAAGGATAAAGCTAAATTGTTTTCACCAGATTTGTTTTACATTTATATGACAATTTACATTTTTCACAAAAAAAAAAATGTGCCTTTAAGGGTGCGGGAACATTTTAGCAGGCGAAATGGTTTGTTTTGGACAATTTTGCTTTTGTTTTTATCTTGACTGAATATATTAAGGATACATATACACGCAGATTACAAATAAACAAGAAGTATGCTATAACAAATAAATAAAATTTAAAGATGACAATACGTTAAATTGGACCATTGTAATACAAAACATACCAAAGTAATCTATTTTATGATCGTAACATACTTGAATTATTCTTATTACCCATTTATCTGTAATTCTGATTGTGTGAATAGGCATGCAAAAAAGATTCTTAATAATATTTAAGTTAGATAAAAGGAAACAAAAATAGTGTCCAAGAGGTAAGTATTTTCATCCTTACTCCTTATAAGGAAAAAGTCTTTATGATACGGGATTTTTTTCTGATTAAAAAAATATATATATTTCCATAAAGAAAAGAAAGTTACTATTTTACAGAGGTATTTTTAGCTTTTTCAAGATTCCCGAATGAATAATTCAGAAATGTTTCTTTTTTAAAGAGGAATGTTTTCTGTCTATTCTTTCAAAACTTTTTTGTGTGAATTGAAAGTTATACAGATTTATAGGAATTGATTCTATTATTAAAGATGCGTTTACTTATTGATTTGGGAAGCTTTTGTTTATACATAAGGAGAGATTTCATTAATCTACAGGAATTTATTCTGTATTTAAAGATAAGTTTCTGAATCAAAAAGGAAAAGTTTCTTGACAGAAAGAAACAACTTTCTATTTTTCCAGATTTATATTCCTTGTAGGTTCGGAAAAGTTTTCTTATCGATAAGGGTAACTATAATTCCATTTCCAACAGGAAACTCTTTCATTTTTTTTTTAAGTGCACAATCTTTGTCATTGTACCTGTGTTTTGAAATACAGCTTACTTATAATGTCTTATAATAACAATTTTAACATAATATAAAAATAAAAGCATAAAATTGCAAATCATCTGGTGTATGTGTACCCTGCCCCAACCGCTGAATTCATCTCTGATATAGTATATAATTCACATACTAGAGGCAATGATTCGATTAAATTTAACATATGCCGCAGAGAAATCTATACAAATGTTGATAGTTAACTATCTGCTAATTAGTCATTAAATACATATATTGGGTTATTCAGAAAGTTCCTTCTGCTTAAGAATTTGTACCAGAAAATTCTGCCAGTCAATTATTAGACATTGGCTATCTGATTTAATGTCTAATAATAGAATTTTCCGGTACGAACCAACTTTCCGAGCAACCCAATAGTTACATTAAAAGTTTGAAGTCTTATTATTTTTTAAAGTAGCATTTTAGCTGCAGTTTACTAAATTATTAAAATCATAAGTTTTCTTTTTCTTTTCTAAAGTATCTGTGGATATTTGAACCAAAAAGTGCAAAAAATTTTTTTTACAAAATTTCATGATGATCTGTTTTTACATAAAATATTTATTTAATGAAAATTCGCAGTTTTTTAAGAGAGAAGGGTCAATTATATTGATTTCTTTAAATAAGCTTTTTACCAACAAGGGAACCTCTTTTGGTGCAGCTCGCACCTAGCATTAAGACAGGGTGGCATTTTAAAGCCCTATATTACGAAGTTTGAGAATTGTTGAAAATTTTGTGTTAAAATCATTTTTTTATTTTACAGCAGCATAACTTTCAGAAAATGTAATTTTCGAGACCATTTATTGGACTATTAACAGAGAAGTTTTTTAAATACTTTAAAATACAAATTAGTTAATAGTAAGAATAAAATATTGAAAGAAGTTTTAAAAACTCTTTAAAAACCTACGAATTTCATTTTGAAAAATTTCAACATTATAATTGCATTTTTGGTGGCGTGACATTGACTGTAGACTTTTTTCAGACAACCCTGGACGAATGTCATACTTTTCTGCTGTGTCAGTAATGGTTTGGATTCATAGCACCCTATTTGGCGACTTGACTCGCTTTTGGCATGAAATTATCAATTAAAAATCCAATAATGAAAAAATAATATAGTATAAAAAAATTAAAAATATGACTTTAACAGAGAAATTTTGTCAGTTCTATAACTTTTATGTATAGGGCTACGAAATGTACCATGTATGGATGCTAGGTGCGAGCTGCACCAAAAGTGGTTCCTTTGTAAATATAATTTTTAGCAACTAGAACTAGATCAATGTATTAAAAACAAGAACAAAAAATTATGTGTGATTATGAAACACTTTCCAACACAGCCAGAAAATTGTAATGAAACTTCACCGTTAAATAAGGTGAAGGGAGATATGTAAGTAAACATTATAGAAAACATATAACATATTGAAAAATACAGTTGTCAAAATTACATTCCAGTGTCAAAAAAGTAGTCGAATTATTTTGTGCAGCCCTGTATATGATCAATAGATGGGGATATATAGCATGATAAAATTTAGTTCAGTTAGAATATTCACATTTAGCAATTTTCACTAACCAATGAAAATGCACTCAAAATCTTTTGCACAGCCCTGCATATTATCTGAAGTTTTTGTACATACCAATAATTAAGCTAAAAGGCAACTTAAAATTCACTCGCAGCAATTACCAACCTTAAACGACAATGTATATTTTTCTTTCTGTAGCTCTGTATATGAATTTATTTATATACTACAAACTTTTATAGTCTACTAAACATAGTTCAGCAGGAAAATGGTTAACACAATTAAAAACTACCCTTAAGTAATTCACTCCCATAATCTGTAATACTTACGGATTCCCTTGTGTAGCCGTGTATATGAACAACCGAGTTTATAAACACATGTACTATGAAAAAATTTAGTTAAACTTAAAACGCAAACCAAAGTTGAAACCCACATATCACACATTGACTCTAAATAACACACCTGTACTGTAACTGATATCTTTGTGTCTCCCTGTAAATAATTCACACCACTTTGATGAGAGAAATTAATAAGTGCACCTCAGCATATAATTTTCATTAAGTTTGAAATCGTGAAATATCACTATATTAACCTACAAACGATTTCCCCCCATAGAACAATGTGTAACAGAATTCTTTTGTTTGACCCTGTAAATGAATAATTAATGTTTTGCATACCATATTCTACAAAACGCCTGTTTTGATGTGCTTCATAATTATATATCAATTTCATCATGTTTTAAATGACGTAGCATCATCAAAATGCACTTGAAATGATTATTTCCCGTTGACTGTAATGTAACGTAATATTTTTGACTGTCCCTGTAAAAAAACTATAAGTTGAAATAGGGAACATGCTATAGTAAACTACAAAAATTTCAGGGCAATTCGAGTATATTTATGAGAGTTAGAGCATGGACAGACAAACCGAAGTCATAAACCCTTTTCAACTAGGTTGGACAGTGTTAAAAAATGATATGCTGAATACAAAATTGTGAGATGTTATGGGCAATTTAACCTGCACTTCCTTTAAATGCTTGCTAATTACTGGGGCCTTTTACATTAAAGCTAAAACTATTATGAAAATAAAAATAAAATTGGAATTTTAAATATTTCTTTGTATATATTTTTAACAAAAAACTAATAATTTATCAAAAATATTTCATGATGTTAAATTTTATTTATTCTTTTCGTTTTATATTTTATTTATTTTATGAAAAAATTTCTGATAAATTGTAAAATTTTTAATTGCATAGTTCTTAAAAATCCAATAAAATATAAAAATGTTCAGTTTTTTTTTTCTATTCTAGTTATCCTGTATGCATAAAATCTTTAAATAATCTTCATTCTTATTGAGTAAATATTTCAATTACTAGATTTTAAATTATTATTAAATTGCTAAAAAATCTCAAAAACATTTAACATCATGAAATATTGTTATAAAATATTCTTGTTAAACTATCAGTTTTTTGTTAAAATGTGTACAAAAAAATATTTAAAATTCGAATTTTCTTTTTATTTTCATTATAATTTTAGCTTTAATGTAAAATATCCCAATAATTAGCAAGCTTTTAAAGGAAGTGCAAAAACAAAAAATCGATACAAACGATAAAAATCGTATAAAATATCGATATAAATAAATCGTATCGTTTCTCTGCGACGCACTTCTGTTTTGTCCTCCTTCCGCAGCAGAGGAATGGCGCTAGTGTCCCCGCTAACAAATTTAACACTATCTGACTGGGCTTATTATTTAATGGCTTTGGTTGAGACTATTGGAAGCAGCCAAACTCAATCTTTGGCCAAAGAAGCTAGAAAACAATGGACTAATGATATTCAACAATTATGTGTTGCTTGAGTGAAAAAAGAATTGTATAAAAAAGGGAAGAGTTGGCCATTATCAAGTCATATCTGACAGCACGATGAAGGTTTTAAAAAATCATAAATATCATCAAGCTTGTAATAATGTTTAAAATTGCTAAGAAGGTAAAGCAAGATTTTTTTTGTGTGTTAATGGACTAATGGATACAATTTTGGATATATGAAGTTAGACTAATGTGTTAATTTACAGTCCTGGACAAAAAAAGTGATCATCCCCTACTAATTATTCTAAACGAACGTTACAGAGCAGCTGATTTAGACCTTCGATACATAAGCAGGTATAAAAGATACCTCTTACTCTATGCGGGATAAGGCGCAGATGCTCCCTCTGAACGTAAAAAGGAGGTACTGAAATGAATTAAGAAACATTCATTTTTCGACTTTCGGCCAGCTTTTTTCGATTTTTGACCAGTGTGTGACGGAGTGTTTAAGAGGCAGAGCCTCTTTAACAAAAACTACCTAGCTATTTTTTATCTAAGAATTTAATTATTTTAAATCGCTTAAGGAGAAGAAATTTTACTTTCTTTTAGGTAGCTTTTATTACAAAATGCTACCTATTGCAGCCGTTGGAGGAAAGCAATTCCAGAAAATTTTGTTATATTTTCACCGTTCATGATCCCCAGACCCAAAAACCAAACCACCCTTCGTTCAAATGTTGATATATATGTAATATATATATATATATGACATTTTCTGTAATACCAAGGTCTCGATCGAGTTCGTTGGCCAGCTTCATCCGCCATCTTGTTTCAAAATGGCGGCCAGTCAAAAAAATTTTAATTTTAAAAAATTCAACAAAATATACAAATAAATTATAAATTGAAAGAATTGTTTCCGTTAAGTGTTAGAACGTGATACAAGGATTTTGGAACATTTTTTTTATTTTGGCTATATCTTAAAAAATGGCAGAGATATGGCAGTTTGAAATTCTAGGGAGGCTGAGACTTTGAAACAATCTGATATTTGTTATGCTGTAACGCTCGTACTTATGAACCGATATGAATGTGACTGATCATGTGTACAGAACAAACCTAAGTACTGAATTTCTTGACCAAGTTTGTTGGCCAGCTTCATCCGCCATCTTGTTTCCAAAATGGTGGCCAGTTAAATTTTTTAAAAATTCATAAAGATGTACAAAAAATTATAAGTTGAAAGAAAACATTGTTTCCGTTTCGTGTTAGAACGTGATACAAGGATTCTGGAACATTTTTTTGTTTTGTCTATATCTTAAGCACACTCTCAGAAATAAAACACTCAATTTTGACGATTCCGCAATCCTCAGGCCTCATTTCGTTGTTTTTGACAATCATTTCGTCACTGAGTCACGTGGGTTTTGACGAAACGCGAATCCTCAAATATCTTGACGAAACTGTTTCCTCGCAGTCAAAAATAAAACTCTTACTTTTGACGATTCCGCAATTCTTGAGCTATATTTCGTCATTTTTGACAATTATTTCGTCTCAAAATTAAGTGATTTTTAATGAAATGGAAAATCTCAAATATTTGACAAAAAAATGTTTCCCCATTCCCGGCCAGATTATTTTTGTTACAAAATCGTTCAAAAAAAAAAAAAAAAAAAAATACACGAAAGTATTAAATTTACAATATATTAATGAAAACAGAAACAAAAATATTTCATCCTTGGGGGCCGCTATAACAGGAATGTACCAAATTTCTACTTTATTTTTTATATCTGATAATTTGCGTCTATCCTTTTTGTAACGATTTCATGCATTTCTATTGCCTATTCAAAGATAAATTTTTCTGAAGTTACAGAATTTCGTTAAAAACGCTTAAAAAATTCTTCTAAAGTTACAGAATTTCGTTAAAAACAGTTAAAATAGTAAAATGCGAACATCATTTGTTCCATTTTCGACCGAAAGATCAACATTTTCCCAATGGTTTAAAAAAAAAAAAAAAAAAAAAAAAAAAAACACAATTTTATAGGAGCTCTTTTTTATTTAAGAAATATATTCATATAACAATCAAATTTAAAATATGTTTAACTGACCCCCCTCTATAAACAGTAATCTTATCCGCTAAAACTGATGAACTCGCCTCCAAAATATGCACTTCAAAATTTATTATTTCTGATCAACAAATTAATTAGACCATATTTTAATCATCCATTGAACAAAGGAAATTTCTCTAATAAATTATATTAATCAAGCCATTTTCTAATTATTTATTAACCATAGAAAAACCATAATAATAATCTAGCCTTATTAATTAAAACATGTAGAAAGAATAACAGCAGCGATAAAAATACAATCTGCTTTCTAAAAATATAAACACACATCAACATCCGATAAATGCATTTAAAATCAAGTAATTCCGAAGTCCCACTGGCTAGGTGGTTAAAGCACTTAGCTGCCAAGCTAAACATCGCGTGTTCGAATCCCAAGTGATCTTATTTTGCCTTAGTCAATTAAGGATGCTTCTAAAAACTCCGATAGATGGCAGCACCAACCTTTTTGGAACTTTCGTCAAAGAAACAATTTGAGGAAACTGATTTCTTCGTAATTTTGAGGATGTAAATTTACTCGATTTGACGAAATGTTTATTCGGAGCATTTCCCAAGAAACCGTTTCGTCAAAAACGAAGGAAATTTCTTGAAATTTGAGTATTCATTTTTGAGAGTGCAATGGCTGAGATATGACAGTTTGAAAGTCTGATGTGGATGACATTTTGAAACAATCTTATTTTTGTTATTCTGTAACTCTCATGTTGAAATTCGCATTCTAATTCAGTATTAACAAAAATCGGGATTGAATCTTTTATAATTTTGTTCCAAGCATTTTAGCTTCGGGTGTTCGAGTAAAATGAGTTGAATTTTTAAAAACATGGACTATGAAAGCTACCTTTTCCTCCAGGTACAGGTCGGAAGAACTTTTTTTTCCTGTTCAAAATCGTCAGATAAAGAGAAAAAAAATAATTTATTGAATTTCAAAATTTAGGAAGCGGCAATGGCCTTCCCCTGCTCTCTCTTGATAGCGCCCATGCAAGCCTTTTTGTTAATCATTTGTTGGTTCTTTATTTTACTTTTTCTCATTATCAGTAGAATATTTTCATATTTTTACAAATGTATTAATAATTGCATGTAAATAAATTACAGCAATAAAAATATTCCTTCAAAAATATGAATGAAAAATGAATGCAAGTAAAATAGTGTATTCTAAGTGAATAGAAAATTTGTAATTGCTGTGTCCAAATGGTCAATCATGTAACACATATTTAATTTTTTTGCTGTTTGTATTTATAAAAGTTTTCTACTGAAGATGGTTATAAAGAATAACCGAAACGTCGAGAATTGTTTATATATGAAGTTTTAAAGTAACTCATATTAAATTAAACAAATTTTACGTTGGAAGCAAATGTTTGATGTTAGTATGTTAAATTTTTTATTGTTTTTTGTGCTTATCATTACGTCGGTTTTTATGTGTCAGGTGTTTACTAAACAATACCTTGGGGACATGTAACACAACAAAATTGTTCAATTTATGAAGAACAATGGTGGATGAGGATCCTGCATGCGCCACAGTATGTATAAAGTATCTTCTAACTAAACGATTTGCTCATATGCTAACAGCTACTAAACCTGTAGATCAAAGCAAACACACCTTAGAAAGGAAAATTTCGATATATTGGCAACACAACAAACTGTTTATACTCCTCTCTATGGGCAACACAAACTACCGTACTTTTTGGCCTATTATCCGCGGCTCAAAAAAATTATTTTAAACCCAGAAATTGTATTTGATAAAATGCTGCATTCTTGAACTTGGAAATATACTCCACTTCAATTAGTAAATAGAATTTCTGGATCTAAACTGAATCATTTCATCCAGGGATTATACGCCAAAATACACGGCAAGCCTAACTACAACTAGGAACTAGGACTTTTCTTCTCCTGAATGAAAGCAGCAAATGCTCAAACATGAGGTATCTGCTATCTTTTAATAAAATGGAGGCATGGGCAGGTAGAAGATTTGTATTTATATTTTATATAAAATATTGTTCTGAAGTATTTGTGGTGTCGGTAAATTAAAAAAATTGTATTTATAATTAGAATTAGGCTATTGTGCATAAGGTTAAAAAAATGTCTGAGAATTTATTCAGTGTCAAAGCTTCATAATTTTTGCCAAAATGTTCTGCTTCTTTGATTTGTATATTTTATTTTATTGGGAATTAATATAAGAAATACATTACACTACACATTGAAATAAATATATATATATATGTACATTTCGGCAGTTTTATCACTTAAAATGATAAAGTATACAATCCTATTCTGTTCAAAGAGATTCTTTATTTGTATTATTCGAAAAGTTTTACTGCGTTTTGAAAAAAGCGGTTTATGATAAATATATATTACATGGGAATGCATGTATAAAAAGTAAAATTTATCCATTTTAATACAGATTGCAGACTTCCATGTAGACTGACAGGACGATGTTAGGTCTATCGTAGAGATCGACCTCAGCTATCCAATTGAAAAATAAAGTCGCTTAAAAATATAGAAATGAAAACGAAATATTTTAAAAGAACTGTTCCATAGGATATTAACATTTGCGAGCGGGTGATTTCGCGTGAGTGAAGTAGCCTCTTACGGGAGGGGCAAGGTTTTCGAACAGAACAGCCTACCTAGGCTGCATTTATTAAAATGAAAAAATAAACTAGAAATAATCCAAACTAATAACTTTATTTTCAAATCCCCTCACAATTTTTTTAAACTCATCAATGTAAAAAGCAATACAGAAATGTAATAGATAAGAAATAATTAAAAATGCAAAGGTAAGCTTCTATCAGTTTTTTTTTTCAAAATTAAGTGTTGAAATAAGACTATTTCCTTTTTCGACAGGGACGCTCTACTACCCGGACTCTTCGTGGCTGACGGAGTGTTAAAGATGCTGCCTCTTTAACAAAATCTACTTACAAGGGGACCGCCAAACATGATGCGCACAGATTTTGATGATTTTAAAGTATGTTGTAGGGACCATACTCCTAACTATTCAGGTCAAAGGTTTCCTTTAAATGGGCTTTAGTTTTCGAGAAATTTCGGGTTAAAG
This sequence comes from Maratus michaelseni, assembly GCA_963931845.1. Taxonomy (NCBI): domain Eukaryota; kingdom Metazoa; phylum Arthropoda; class Arachnida; order Araneae; family Salticidae; genus Maratus; species Maratus michaelseni. The sequence continues at coordinate 137,651,181 of OZ007596.1, forward strand.
TTCAGCATACGTTTCAAATACCTATTAGTTCGCGTTCTTGAACAAGGTCTACGTAGTGTAGAGCTAGCGCTCGCGATTTGAGAGTCGGAGATGAGGGTTCTGTCCTCTTATGTGACTTTTACCATTTTTTAATAAATTTATATATTTGTCGCGTTATACGTTTTATGCCGAATTATGAACTCTGCTTCTTTGAACTTTTTGATATTTTCGTAATAAATTCCATTTACATTTTCGAATTTTTCGTGAAAATTTACTTTTTTTTTTTTTTTTTTTTTTTTTTTGCGCAGTTTTGAAATTAATATTTCTATTGACGAAATTCCAAACTAATTTATGTCCAGAACGAAGAACAATATGCAGTACACTAAAAACATTCCTGAAATAGCATATAACTAACAATATAATTCTCATCAAAATCCGTCCAGTAGAACTTTTTCAAAAGGCTAATCTTCCATAATCGGGTTCACCTGATTATAGAACTTTCCCCCATAACTCTATAACTAAGCAACGTAGAACGATATGTTATACAATAAAACCTTCCCTGATAAATTATCTATCTTATAGTTTAAGTTCTATGAAAATCCATTAGCAGAACTCGAGTTATGAGCAGCCGGAACGAAATTTCATATATAAGGTAGAAATAAATAGAAGTATATTGCTATTAATATAATTTACATTTGAATAAAAAAAAGGTACTATTCGGTTAGCCGGGCGCCAGTTATATATGTGCATATATTAATATATATGTATCTATGTGTATATATGAAACGAAGCGGGACTCCTTCGGTGGTTGGGGCCCTCGATCGTGGCTTCGCTGGGCGCCGGGCCGGTGGCTGCGTGGACTGATGGCGGCTCCGTACTTACGTCAAAGCGCTCACTCGAAGTTACGTGCATATTCCTCTGTAGTCATGGGCCGTGAGTGTTTGTTATTCGGGATTCAATCACATTCTTTTCTTTTCTTTTCTTTTTTTTTTTTTTTTTTTTTTTTTTTTTTTTTTTTGCGCAATTTTGAAATTAATATTTCTATTGACGAAATTCCAAACTAATTTATGTCCAGATTTCGTTTATTTTTTGTTTATTATTTACCCTTTATATTTTAATAACCGTTCTAAAATAATAATTTTTTTAACCTTATGAAATTTTAAACGAAGATTTGTTTTTTTTTTATAATTTATGCAAAATATTTTTTACCTTAAATCTTCTAAAGCTATGTATGATTAGGTAATTCCAACAACATATCTTGAAAGGAGTAATAAAATATTAAAGCAATAACGCTTATATCCAAGTTTTAGCAAGTTATATATATATATATTATGTTATTTAAATACATTTAACTGCAAAGTTCAAACTCAACATCATTTTTGATTTGCATAAATAAAAAATAATATATTACAATTAATTTTTTTTTATTCTAACAAGTCGATGCCATACAGAAAAATTCAACTAGAAATGAAAAAATCGTTTGTAAATTACAATACATATAAAAAATATTTGAAAAAAAAAGTCTGCAATGACTTTTACGGTAATATCAGAATAAATAAAATTTTCTTTTTATCCATTTCGTTTAGCCTCCTTTGCAGACAATTACCACGTTTGAAATAATTTCTTTTTCAAATTTAATGCATTTTTTAATATATTTATCACAATTTAAGTATTTAAAGAATATATAATATGCTAATTTATACATTCTTCCAATATTTTTAAAACAATTTACGTAAAGAATATATTTAAAGGCGATTTTTAATGCGGAATTTGTTTAGAATATTTTTGCGATATGTATCACACAATTATTTCCATATTTAATAAACTAAAAATGTCGATGTCGGTGATGATAAATATTTTAGTACTTCAGCAGTTAACATATTTCAATGTATTTAGAACAAATCAAATATTAAAAGGATATATTATTTTGTTATTTTTTTCTTAATGATTTATATTTTTTTCAATCGAAAATGCAAATTAAAAAAAACGCATTATTTCATAAATACGATAAATAAATAAGTAAATATACATAAATGTAAACAATAATAATTTTAAAAAGACGAGATATCAAGACATAAATTAATTTGGATTTCCGTCAACAGAAATATTAGAATAAAAATTACGCAAAAACTATAAATTTTCACGAAAAATTCGAAAATGTAAATGGAATTTATTAAGAAAATATCAAAAAGTTCAAAGATGCAGAATTCATAATTCTGCATAAAACTTATAACGCGACAAATATATAAAATTTATTTAAAAATTAGCAAGCTAGGGCCGCTGCGCTGGTCGGTTTCTACAAATGCACTTTGAATCAAACGAAATATATCGTTTAATTTGACATTGAATTTGAAAGCAAACTGTATATATGTGCCTGGAATATCTTTCCACATTACTGAAAAATGATGCCATTGCGCCATTATATTTTCTAATGTACAGTGAAAACTTTAGCTGTTAAAGACCAACTCTTTTATTTGGTCATTTACAGTTAGGGTTTAATAAAGAATGATAAAACTATATGCAATGTACTAAAACCATCACTAAAAAATATCGAACTAACAATACAAACAAATTAACTAACAAAATCCATCCAGTAGAAGATTTTATAAAGACTAATCTTTGATATACCGGTTCATCTAATTATAGAACTTTTCCACATAATTCTAAAACTAACATAGAACGATATGAAATATACTAAAACCATCCTTAAAAATTATCTACTTAACAATGCAAGTCGCAAAAACTACGCCCAGTAAAAACTTTCAAAAAGGCTAATCTTTCGGAATCGGGTTCACCTGACTATATAACCTTCACACATAACTGTTTGACTAAGCAACGAAGAACAATATGCAGTACACTAAAACCATTCCTGAAATAGCATATAACTAACAATACAATTCTCATCAAAATCCGTCCAGTAGAACTTTTTCAAAAGGCTAATCTTCCATAATCGGGTTCACCTGATTATAGAACTTTCCCCCATAACTCTATAACTAAGCAACGTAGAACGATATGTTATACAATAAAACCTTCCCTGATAAATTATCTATCTTATAGTTTAAGTTCTATGAAAATCCATTAGCAGAACTCGAGTTATAAGCAGCCGGAACGAAATTTCATATATAAGGTAGAAATAAATAGAAGTATATTGCTATTAATATAATTTACATTTGAATAAAAAAAGGTACTATTCGGTTAGCCGGGCGCCAGTGATATATGTGCATATATTAATATATATGTATCTATGTGTATATATGAAACGAAGCGGGACTCCTTCGGGGGTTGGGACCCTCGATCGTGGCTTCGCTGGGCGCCGGGCCGGTGGCTGCGCGGACTGATGGCGGCTCCGTACTTACGTGAAAGCGCTCACTCGAAGTTACGAGCATATTCCTCTGTAGTCATGGGCCGTGAGTGTTTGTTATTCGGGATTCAATCACAGTCCAGGTGAATAGTCATACTGAAGTTAAATGAAGACACAGTTTATTACGGAACCAGGTTTATTTCTTTTTATTACATGAGTCCTTTTAAACCAGGCCCATATTGGCGTGAGAGCTGCTTTTTAAGTCTGTCTGGACATCGAAGGTTCGTACATCGCGAGGCAATTCCGAGAGAGCAGATTGGCGTGGATTGGTTAGATGAGGGAAATCGTAAAAAGTTCGCTCCTGATAGCCGTTCAATGGTATAAATATGAGGTTTTTGCATTATTTCTGCTAGAGGTCGTCGAAGTCAAAAGAGGCGTATTTTTAATTTTAATTGGCCGCGAGCTGAGTGATTGATTGTGCGGAATAAAGGCGTTGGCTCAATCGGCTCACGGGATGCAGCAAGACTTTAAAGTTGCGCTTATATCAGCAAAAATATTCTTATGAAGAGTCAGAAAACGATCTTTGAAAGTTATAAGATGCGAGGCAGGAAAACTAATTTAACAGGGGCAACGGGAATTTCAATCAATTGAAACACAATTATTAAAGCATTTAAAAAGTTTTGATTTAAATTTCTATTTTTTAAAACGGTAATTTAAAATTTTAAAAGGGGCAAAAAGGGATTTTGCATTTTAAAAAGGGATTTTGCATTTTAAAAAGGGGTTTAGCTTTTATCCTTTCATATTATCCCCCCCCCCCCCCCACTAAAACAAGAGCCACAGGGCTCGCCTGCAAGACCTGTGGATCTTATCTCGTGAATTTAACCCATGTTTTTTTTTTTTTTTTTTTTTTTTTTTTATTCTTATTTTCTCCATCTTTCAAGTAATTACTCCAGCTCTTCAGTATTTACTTCAGCTCTCAAGTCAGTTGGACCTATTTTTACATTTATATATCAAATTTACATAAAAATATTGGTTACACTAAAATATTGGAATTCCTTCAATGGTGCTGCAGCAAAACAATAATGTGTCTCGAGACGACATATCTTGATTATAACAGTTGTCATAACATAACTGTGTTTGTAGTGTTTCCCTTTCTTTCCAGTTTTTTTTTTAAGTTTTTGATATAGTTTGTTGGGAAACATCCTTTTGTGTATAATTGCAAATTGCAACCATAAACTATATAGTATACCAAAATATTCACAGGTAAACATACTGAATACTATACAACATATTCAAATGTAAAAAATATTCCAATGTAAAAAATATTCAATAATAGAAAATGTTCAAATGTAAAAAAATATTCAGAAATACAAAATATTCAAAAATATAAAATATTCAATAATACAAAATATGCACTAATACTATCAACAAAATATATTGTATATCAAATGCAATTTGAAAAGCTTGCATTTCTAGAAATATTGAATTTTCACACTGAGATAAAATAACAGCAAAATATCCTAAAATACTAATAACGAAAACAAATTATATTTCTTCGTATACCTTTCTGTTTTGGTAGGGACTTAGCTACTTCTATGATGCAGCCTTAGGTTTATATTCGTGAAAAACAACACTAAGTTGTTTAAAAAAAAGAAAACTACAGCTAATAAAAACTAAATATACACTTGCTATAATTTTCACCATGCGCAGGGTCAGTGCGATATGGGTTTTAATACTCTGAGGGGAATATCACCAAAAAATGTGCCACTTGCACGACAGAAAAAGAAAAGTGGGTAATCGATATTCACCTGCAGAGGGGAAGCGAAGCAGTTTTGCCAGATTCTCCGTTCAACCTGGAAAGAGAATCTGGGAAAAAAGTCCGGCTATAGATGGGTGGCCACGGAGCGGAGGATCCCTTCATTTGTCATCAATTCGTCATTATAATATTTTTTAAAAAATAATAAAAATTCTAACAGTACTTTTAAACTGTCACCATCATTCTACACTGCTGGGGAGATGGGTTACACGCCCAGCTGGGTCCTCATCCAAATGCTACGAGTAAGGGGGACGATAGGAAAGCAAAAATTAAAAAAATTGACAGCTGAAAGAGATAGATGGGGTTTATTCATGGCTGAGTTTAAGATTTTGAGGAGGGTGGTAGTATCTTAACTTGGAGGAATGGAAAATTTCGGAAGTTCTCTTAAAATGTGGGCTGGGTTTATCAATTTCAAAGGATACATCAGAAAGTTGTTTTAAAATGGTGTATGGGCCAGAATATGGTGCAGTCAATTTACGGGTATTCGGATAGTGAAATTCTTCATACATCACAATGTCACCAACTTTAAACTTTACAGGAAGGAAACGAGCATCATAACGGACTTTATTATTTTTTATGGTAAGCAATTGTTCTCTCTTTAGCCAATTTTCTAGCTTCTTCCACAGGGGGATAGTAACTATTATTTGGTAAAGGGGGATCATATGGTAAATTTCCTAAAAATAAATAGCTAGGGGTAAATTGGGTTACAGAATGAGGGGTGTTATTATATTCATATAAGACTTCATCTAAAAGCTTAGTCCAGGGTATTTTCTTGGATGTGGAATTGACTTTACATTTTAATCTAGTGACAATAGTTTGATTTAGTCGTTCAATTTTCCCATTCGTTTCCGGATGATGGCTGCTCGGCAATCTGTGTTTTATATTGTAATTACGAAGAAATCTCCTAAACCTGGAAGCTGTAAATGCTCCATTTCTGTCGGTTAACAATCTATCTGGTACTTGTATTTGAAATAATTGTTTCAAAATGTTTGTATAAGTTTCGGTAGTTACACTTTTTGAAGGAAAACCCCACACATAGCGAGTTGCATGGTCAACGACTAAATGCAAATATTTTTTTGTAGAATTGTAATAGTTAAATCCGCCAACAGAGTCTACTGCCAAACATTCAAAAGGTATCTCTGTTGGGGGCATTAATTGCAATAAGCCAAATCTTTTTTGTCTACATTTTTTGTTTATCTGACAAGTGTGGCAGTGTTTTACAAAATTTTCAATGTCCTGATTAAAGTTAGGCCAATAATATTGCGGAGAGATTAAATTTATCATTTTATAAATTCCAGGGTGGCCAAATTGTGTGTGGGTTTTTTCTAATAGGGGTAAACGTAAAGACATGGGGACCACAATCTTATACAAACTTTTCTTTTTAATCACAACATCATTTATCTCAGTGTACTTTTTACCATCAATTGTTACATTTTCTTTCTTCTGATTGTCTCTTACTTCATTCAAGTCAAGGAGATGTATAATATGGGGTAAATTTTCTGAAACAGGTTGTCTAGATAGCATATCAGCTTCAACATTAGTGGCGCCTTTCTGGTATTTAATTTCATAGTCAAACATACTAAGTTTTAGGGACCAGCGGAAAAGACGTCCTCTTAAATTTTTAACAGTTTTGAGCCAGGTAAGTGCCGCATGATCTGTATGTATGACAAATTTTTGACCGTGTAAATAATGATAAAATTTATCTAAAGCATCCACAATCGCCAAACATTCTAACTCAGTAATTGCATAATTTTTCTCATAATCGCGAAGATTTCTAGAGTGATATGCTATAGGATGTAATGTTCCTTTTTCATCAACTTGTTTCACTACACATCCCACTCCATGACTTGATGCGTCTACAAACAAATGACAAGGTGTTTTGGGATCAAACAACTTTAAGATTGGTTTTTCAATTAAAGCATTTTTTAATTTTTCAAAAGAATTTTGACAATTTTGGTCCCACACATAAGGGACATTTTTCTTCAACAAATTGTTGAGAGGGTATCGAATGTTAGCATACTTTGGAATAAATTTGTGATAAACATTTATAGATCCCCAAAAACGTTGTAATTCTTTTACATTCGTTGGTGGTGTTAATTTCTTAATCGTCTCTATATTAGGGTTGTCAGGTGTGATACAACCCTTCGAGACTTCATATCCTAGAAAATTAATTTTGGATTTCACAAAATTACACTTTGACAATTTGAGTTTAAGGTTTTCTTGAACACAGATATTAAATAATGTCTCTAAATGACATAAATGTTTCTCTTCATTTTGGGAGAATACAATAACATCATCAAAGTAACTACAGGCAAAGTCAATTTTGTATTTATTAAGAATTCTACGGAGGGTACGGTTAAATCAAGCAGGTGCGTTTTTCCATCCAAACGGTAAACGATTCCACTCATATAATCCAAAGGAGGTGGCAAATGCCAGCTTCTCAGTGTCTCGAGGGTGGATAGGAATGTGCCAATATCCACTAGCTAAGTCAAGAGTGGAAAAAATTTTAGCATGCGCCAATTTATCTAACAGGGTGTCGATTCGAGGTAAGGGTTCTGCATCTGTTTTTGTAATGGCATTTAATTTTCTGAAGTCAATACATAACCGGGTTTTCTTCCCTTCTTCACGTTTATACACCAAAGTTACGGGTGATGAATAAGGAGAATAGCTTTCTTTAATGATACCGGCTCGCAATAAATTTTGAATTTGTTCTTTAATTTCCTCTTCTTCCTTAGGGGAAGTGCGATATGCACTTAAAGAAACGGGGAGATCTGATGTTAACTGTATTCTCTGGGGTTCCATGTTTACACAGCCTATATCATATTTATCTTTAGCGAAAATACAGACATATTTGGCTAGAAGAGCAGGTAATTGTTCTCTGACAGACTGAACATTTTGCACATGGTCAGTGGTCTCGAACAACTCCGGCTCAAAATTTTCTTCGAATATCTCTGCATTTTCAATTGCTGGTTAGCCAGTATATACTTCTGATAAATGTAAAGTATGGTGAGATGCATTTGATGAAATATGGTCCATGAGAGGTACTTTCTTATTATCTTGAGTTATTTGCATTTTAACACAGTCAATATTTAATTTAAATAGTTTGCAATGAGGTAGCCCAATCAAAGCATAAGGTAACTGATTGTTAATTATAAAAAGTTCAATTTTCTTAGAGATACGTCCTAATTGCAAACTAACAAGGCATTTTTCTTTCAAAGCAAGAACACCTTGTGTTTGGGTGACTGGTATACTCTGCTGAACTTTACATATTTTTAGGTTAAGTTTATGGGCTAAATGACAAGGAATAACACTATTTGAACTCCCAGTATCGATCAAACAAGGTAGTGAGTCTTCATTTTTTACATAAGTAACTTTATGACAATCTCTATTTGATTTTTATAGCTAGCTTTTTCTTTTTGTATATGTCCGGACATAACAAATCGTCATTGATTACTAGATGTATTTCGGGATGACTCATTAGCTATATGATCTTGGTTGGGGTTCGGCAAAGTCATATTGTGACTAGGGGTTGGTACTGCTAACACTTGTTGTCGAAAAGGGCAGTTTCCCACCCAATGATACGCATTTGGTATTCCGATATTAAGACAAACTTTGCATGGAGAGGGCGGCAAAGTGGTCTGGTGGTGTACATTAGGTCGTGGTGGAACATTTGAAGTCAGTCTAAACGTATTTTGGGTATTTCTTTCTTGATTTGATGGAAAAGGTCGAATGGGCTGTGTTTGATAGGGAACTCTGTAGTTCCACTGCCTGTTAAAATTCTGTACATTCTCATATGGAGGTCGGCTTGGTCGCCATTGTCGATACTGATTGGGGTTTTGGGGGCTTGCTTCAAATTTGTTCTCATTTCCCTTTCTGTCCAGTTGCAGTTTGCTAATTCTGAAAACTAATTCACGACATGAATGTGTAGTTGAGGGGTTGCCTGAAATAACTAACTTCTGCATTTCTAATGGCAAGCCCTCCGTTAACCCTTCCAGGATAAGTTTCTGCTCTAAACCTAAGGTTCGGCCTACTTTAGTCTTTTTTTTGATAATATTCGTTCAAGTCCTCTCCAACTTTATATCTAATACGTGAAAAATCAGTGAGAGAAAGGGTATCGGGAATTTCGTAGTGTTCATTAAACAAAGTGACAAATTCGGACCAATGAAGTACATTTAGACAATTATTAATGTACAACGTAAGTGCACTGTCCTTTAAATACTTCTGTATGTGCCTAATTTTCCAGCACTCGTCTTTTCCCTGTCCTATACAGACACTCTCGAAATAGGCTAACCATGGTATCCAAGACATTCCATCTTGCGGAGAAAACGCAACGATATCGGGGTCTACTGACGTTTTTGAGTTGGCGGATACTGAAGTGTGACCAGACCCAGCTTGAGCTGACAGGGTCTGTCCACCTAACATTGTTACACCAGATGTCTCTGGTGCACCTCCAGATTCCTGACTAGACTTCTGATTATTTTTCTCTTCAGGATTATTAACGGGATTATCATCTTTGCTCGAAATTTGATTTTTTTCTTTTTCGGGGTCACCTGATTTGTCTGTTAAATCCTCTACGTCCTTGGGAGGGGTTGGGCTACTCATGATGGATATAAATACAAAATATCACTGAATTACACAGAAATATAATACACAATTAAAGCACATAAGAATAAAAATGAAAAAATCTTTCAAACTATTTAAAATTTGTAACACTATATCTGTAAAAATCTGTTAAAATCATCTCTTTAAAGTTAAAATCCACTTTAATAATTTCTTTTTTTTTTCAATAACTTGAATTCAATAAAAAAAATTTAAATAACCTCACTAACTATAAAGTACGTTGCATTTAAATCACCTTTAAAAAGTTTAACACCTAATAATAAAAATGTTATAATAATATAATAATGATAATAAAATTTTCACTTCTGCTACAATATTTTCAAACTGTCTAGAAAAATGATTTTAATATGAGGTTTATTTAATGTTATTTTTCATTAAAATCGTAATTAACAGTTCAACACAACTAAAGAATTTTCATAAAAATCACCATTCTTACCCTTTCATCTCTTTAAAATTACGTTAAACACAATACATAAACAATTATATATTTGAACTTAAATAGCTGAATTAAAAAAATCATTAAAATTTTCACACAAATAATAGCATAATAAAAATAATCATCTTTAATTTATTTTTGGCATGCATAAAAGATTAAATAAAAAGTTTGAGAACCACTTGTTTATGCTTCTAATAATAAAAACAATATTTCTTTAAAAATATTCCTTGGCAGTCCTTTTAAAACAACCAAAATTGTAAAAAAGAAAAAATTTTCCTTCAGTGCTTGCCATCTAATATATCAAAAAGCATTCCAAAATAAAAGTTTGAGAACCAATGCCTCTCACTAAAAAGATCTTTAAAAAAAAGTTTTTCTTCCGTACGGTTAATATCAAAAGTATTTTACCTACCTGCAACTTCTGTTTCAACTAAATCTGTGAATAAACACAACAAAAAAAATTAAAAAAATAGTTCTTACTTTCCTCACCATCACGACGCGAAACAGTAATAAATTAATTTCACTGAAAGATTTATCTCTATATCTTCTTGCACTGCACACGAAAATAATTTTTCCCGTAGTCACGTGGTTTTTGTTTTTGCTGAGTGCAGTTCATTAACCAACTGATTCATTTTCTTTCCTTTTCTGTATAGTCCACAACCCGAAACTAAACGTCTTCGCGGAATCAGTTCTTTATCAGCGCGCTCTTGAAACAGCTGTGTAGTTGACCTACTTCTTCCTTCTTTCACAATACAAGCACAATTAACGCTGAAAAACTTTCATGATCACTGAACTAAGTTGGATGATTCATTCCAGCCTTGCTGATAAAACACTTGATTCTCTTGCTTTAATCATCTTTTAGTAAATCACATTAAGTTTCACTTTGAAGGAATATATAAAATAAAAAACGGTTTCTCGTGAATTGCAGATAACCAAAGGGAGATTACCTCGTTTTAATTAATTAAAGTCTGTTTTCTCCGAGAATAAAGTTACTACGAATATAATAGACGACGACTTTTTATGAAATAGAAAGTTTCCTTCAGAAAATCGGGAATCTTTCGTAAGTCTTTCACGGTGTGCAAGGATAGAATTTTTCACAGAGGTATTCGCGTGCGTAGAGATTGTTAGTCTTTTAATTTTTGCAGGCAGAATGAAAAACTGCAGTTTCCTTTTGACGATAACAGAAAGGAAATAAAAAAGTTTTCTTGGTAGATGATCAGGAACGTAGCATTCCAATATACTTTAGTAAAAAAGACGTTTATTTTGACGAAGGGAGATTAAGTACTTTTGAGTTTTTGGGATAAATTCCGTAAGTCTTTCACCGTATACACACGCTGTAAGAATTTTTCACGAAGGTATTCGCTGGGATTGACGGGCGTAGAGATTACGTGAATTTTTAGTTTTTGGGATTTCCCGTTGAGATGAACTGTCCTACTCGACTTCTGAAAAGAAGCTGGACTCCTCCGGTGGTTGGGGCCCTCGATCGTGGCTTCGCTGGTCGCCGGGCCGGTGGCTGCGCGGACTGATAGCGGCTCCGTACTTACGTCAAAGTGCTCACTGGAAGTTACGAGCATATTCCTCTGTAGTCATGGGCCGTGAGTGTTTGTTATTCGGGATTCAATCACAGTCCAGGTGAATAGTCATACTGAAGTTAAATGAAGACACAGTTTATTACGGAACCTGGTTTATTTCTTTTTATTACATGAGTCCTTTTAAACCAGGCCCATATTGGCGTGAGAGCTGCTTTTTAAGTCTGTCTGGACATCGAAGGTTCGTACATCGCGAGGCAATTCCGAGAGAGCAGATTGGCGTGGATTGGTTAGATGAGGGAAATCGTAAAAAGTTCGCTCCTGATAGCCGTGCAATGGTATAAATATGAGGTTTTTGCATTATTTCTGCTAGAGGTCGTCGAAGTCAAAAGAGGCGTATTTTTAATTTTAATTGGCCGCGAGCTGAGTGATTGATTGTGCGGAATAAAGGCGTTGGCTCAATCGGCTCACGGGATGCAGCAAGACTTTAAAGTTGCGCTTATATCAGCAAAAATATTCTTATGAAGAGTCAGAAAACGATCTTTGAAAGTTATAAGATGCGAGGTAGGAAAACTAATTTAACAGGGGCAACGGGAATTTCAATCAATTGAAACACAATTATTAAAGCATTTAAAAAGTTTTGATTTTAATTTCTATTTTTTAAAACGGTAATTTAAAATTTTAAAAGGGGCAAAAAGGGATTTTGCATTTTAAAAAGGGGTTTAGCTTTTATCCTTTCATATTATAACAAAATCTACTTACAAGGGGACCGCCAAACATGATGCGCACAGATTTTGATGATTTTAAAGTATGTTGTAGGGACCATACTCCTAACTATTCAGGTCAAAGATTTCCTTCAAATGGGCTTTAGTTTTCGAGAAATTTCGGGTTAAAGTTCAGCATACGTTTCAAATACCTATTAGTTTGCGTTCTTGAACAAGGTCTACGTGGTGTAGAGCTAGCGCTCGCGATTTGAGAGTCGGAGATGAGGGTTCTGTCCTCTTATGTGACTTTTACCATTTTTTAATAAATTTATATATTTGTCGCGTTATACGTTTTATGCCGAATTATGAACTCTGCTTCTTTGAACTTTTTGATATTTTCGTAATAAATTCCATTTACATTTTCGAGTTTTTCGTGATAATTTACTTTTCTTTTCTTTTCTTTTTTTTTTTTTTTTTTTTGCGCAGTTTTGAAATTAATATTTCTATTGACGAAATTCCAAACTAATTTATGTCCAGATTTTGTTTATTTTTTGTTTATTATTTACCCTTTATATTTTAATAACCATTCTAAAATAATAATTTTTTTAACTTTATGAAATTTTAAACGAAGATTTATGGGTTTTTTTTATAATTTATACAAAATATTTTTTACCTCAAATCTTCTAAAGCTATGTATGATTAGGTAATTCCAACAACATATCTTGAAAGGAGTAATAAAATATTAAAGCAATAACGCTTATATTCAAGTTTTAGCAAGTTATATATATTTTTTTTATGTTATTTAAATACATTTAACTGCAAAGTTCAAACTCAACATCATTTTTGATTTGCATAAATAAAAAATAATATATTACAATTAACTTTTTTATTACTCTAACAAGTCGATGCCATACAGAAAAATTCAACTAGAAATGAAAAATTCGTTTGTAAATTACAATGCATATAAAAAATATTTGAAAAAAAACGTCTGCAATGACTTTTACGGTAATATCAGAATAAATAAAATTTTCTTTTTATCCATTTCGTTTAGCCTCCTTTGCAGACAATTACCACGTTTGAAATAATTTCTTTTTCAAATTTAATGCATTTTTTAATATATTTATCACAATTTAAGTATTTAAAGAATATATAATATGCTAATTTATACATTCTTCCAATATTTTTAAAACAATTTACGTAAAGAATATATTTAAAGGCGATTTTTAATGCGGAATTTGTTTAGAATATTTTTGCGATATGTATCACACAATTATTTCCATATTTAATAAACTAAAAATGTCGATGTCGGTGATGATAAATATTTTAGTACTTCAGCAGTTAACATATTTCAATGTATTTAGAACAAATCAAATATTAAAAGGATATATTATTTTGTTATTTTTTTCTTAATGATTTATATTTTTTTCAATCGAAAATGCAAATTAAAAAAAACGCATTATTTCATAAATACGATAAATAAATAAGTAAATATACATAAATGTAAACAATAATAATTTTAAAAAGACGAGATATCAAGACATAAATTAATTTGGATTTCCGTCAACAGAAATATTAGAATAAAAATTGCGCAAAAACTATAAATTTTCACGAAAAATTCGAAAATGTAAATGGAATTTATTAAGAAAATATCAAAAAGTTCAAAGATGCAGAATTCATAATTCTGCATAAAACTTATAACGCGACAAATATATAAAATTTATTTAAAAATTAGCAAGCTAGGCCCGCTGCGCTGGTCGGTTTCTACAAATGCACTTTGAATCAAACGAAATATATCGTTTAATTTGACATTGAATTTGAAAGCAATCTGTATATATGTGCCTGGAATATCTTTCCACATTACTGAAAAATGATGCCATTGCGCCATTATATTTTCTAATGTACAGTGAAAATTTTAGCTGTTAAAGACCAACTCTTTTATTTGGTCATTTACAGTTAGGGTTTAATAAAGAATGATAAAACTATATGCAATGTACTAAAACCATCACTAAAAAATATCGAACTAACAATGCAAACAAATTAACTAACAAAATCCATCCAGTAGAAGATTTTATAAAGACTAATCTTTGATATACCGGTTCATCTAATTATAGAACTTTTCCACATAATTCTAAAACTAACATAGAACGATATGAAATATACTAAAACCATCCTTAAAAATTATCTACTTAACAATGCAAGTCGCAAAAACTACGCCCAGTAAAAACTTTCAAAAAGGCTAATCTTTCGGAATCGGGTTCACCTCACTATATAACCTTCACACATAACTGTTTGACTAAGCAACGAAGAACAATATGCAGTACACTAAAACCATTCCTGAAATAGCATATAACTAACAATACAATTCTCATCAAAATCCGTCCAGTAGAACTTTTTCAAAAGGCTAATCTTCCATAATCGGGTTCACCTGATTATAGAACTTTCCCCCATAACTCTATAACTAAGCAACGTAGAACGATATGTTATACAATAAAACCTTCCCTGATAAATTATCTATCTTATAGTTTAAGTTCTATGAAAATCCATTAGCAGAACTCGAGTTATAAGCAGCCGGAACGAAATTTCATATATAAGGTAGAAATAAATAGAAGTATATTGCTATTAATATAATTTACATTTGAATAAAAAAAGGTACTATTCGGTTAGCCGGGCGCCAGTGATATATGTGCATATATTAATATATATGTATCTATGTGTATATATGAAACGAAGCGGGACTCCTTCGGGGGTTGGGACCCTCGATCGTGGCTTCGCTGGGCGCCGGGCCGGTGGCTGCGCGGACTGATGGCGGCTCCGTACTTACGTGAAAGCGCTCACTCGAAGTTACGAGCATATTCCTCTGTAGTCATGGGCCGTGAGTGTTTGTTATTCGGGATTCAATCACAGTCCAGGTGAATAGTCATACTGAAGTTAAATGAAGACACAGTTTATTACGGAACCAGGTTTATTTCTTTTTATTACATGAGTCCTTTTAAACCAGGCCCATATTGGCGTGAGAGCTGCTTTTTAAGTCTGTCTGGACATCGAAGGTTCGTACATCGCGAGGCAATTCCGAGAGAGCAGATTGGCGTGGATTGGTTAGATGAGGGAAATCGTAAAAAGTTCGCTCCTGATAGCCGTTCAATGGTATAAATATGAGGTTTTTGCATTATTTCTGCTAGAGGTCGTCGAAGTCAAAAGAGGCGTATTTTTAATTTTAATTGGCCGCGAGCTGAGTGATTGATTGTGCGGAATAAAGGCGTTGGCTCAATCGGCTCACGGGATGCAGCAAGACTTTAAAGTTGCGCTTATATCAGCAAAAATATTCTTATGAAGAGTCAGAAAACGATCTTTGAAAGTTATAAGATGCGAGGCAGGAAAACTAATTTAACAGGGGCAACGGGAATTTCAATCAATTGAAACACAATTATTAAAGCATTTAAAAAGTTTTGATTTAAATTTCTATTTTTTAAAACGGTAATTTAAAATTTTAAAAGGGGCAAAAAGGGATTTTGCATTTTAAAAAGGGATTTTGCATTTTAAAAAGGGGTTTAGCTTTTATCCTTTCATATTATCCCCCCCCCCCACTAAAACAAGAGCCACAGGGCTCGCCTGCAAGACCTGTGGATCTTATCTCGTGAATTTAACCCATGTTTTTTTTTTTTTTTTTTTTTTTTTTTTTTTTTTTTTTTTTTATTCTTATTTTCTCCATCTTTCAAGTAATTACTCCAGCTCTTCAGTATTTACTTCAGCTCTCAAGTCAGTTGGACCTATTTTTACATTTATATATCAAATTTACATAAAAATATTGGTTACACTAAAATATTGGAATTCCTTCAATGGTGCTGCAGCAAAACAATAATGTGTCTCGAGACGACATATCTTGATTATAACAGTTGTCATAACATAACTGTGTTTCTAGTATTTCCCTTTCTTTCCAGTTTTTTTTTTAAGTTTTTGATATAGTTTGTTGGGAAACATCCTTTTGTGTATAATTGCAAATTGCAACCATAAACTATATAGTATACCAAAATATTCACAGGTAAACATACTGAATACTATACAACATATTCAAATGTAAAAAATATTCCAATGTAAAAAATATTCAATAATAGAAAATGTTCAAATGTAAAAAAATATTCAGAAATACAAAATATTCAAAAATATAAAATATTCAATAATACAAAATATGCACTAATACTATCAACAAAATATATTGTATATCAAATGCAATTTGAAAAGCTTGCATTTCTAGAAATATTGAATTTTCACACTGAGATAAAATAACAGCAAAATATCCTAAAATACTAATAACGAAAACAAATTATATTTCTTCGTATACCTTTCTGTTTTGGTAGGGACTTAGCTACTTCTATGATGCAGCCTTAGGTTTATATCCGTGAAAAACAACACTAAGTTGTTTAAAAAAAAGAAAACTACAGCTAATAAAAACTAAATATACACTTGCTATAATTTTCACCATGCGCAGGGTCAGTGCGATATGGGTTTTAATACTCTGAGGGGAATATCACCAAAAAATGTGCCACTTGCACGACAGAAAAAGAAAAGTGGGTAATCGATATTCACCTGCAGAGGGGAAGCGAAGCAGTTTTGCCAGATTCTCCGTTCAACCTGGAAAGAGAATCTGGGAAAAAAGTCCGGCTATAGATGGGTGGCCACGGAGCGGAGGATCCCTTCATTTGTCATCAATTCGTCATTATAATATTTTTTAAAAAATAATAAAAATTCTAACAGTACTTTTAAACTGTCACCATCATTCTACACTGCTGGGGAGATGGGTTACACGCCCAGCTGGGTCCTCATCCAAATGCTACGAGTAAGGGGGACGATAGGAAAGCAAAAATTAAAAAAATTGACAGCTGAAAGAGATAGATGGGGTTTATTCATGGCTGAGTTTAAGATTTTGAGGAGGGTGGTAGTATCTTAACTTGGAGGAATGGAAAATTTCGGAAGTTCTCTTAAAATGTGGGCTGGGTTTATCAATTTCAAAGGATACATCAGAAAGTTGTTTTAAAATGGTGTATGGGCCAGAATATGGTGCAGTCAATTTACGGGTATTCGGATAGTGAAATTCTTCATACATCACAATGTCACCAACTTTAAACTTTACAGGAAGGAAACGAGCATCATAACGGACTTTATTATTTTTTATGGTAAGCAATTGTTCTCTCTTTAGCCAATTTTCTAGCTTCTTCCACAGGGGGATAGTAACTATTATTTGGTAAAGGGGGATCATATGGTAAATTTCCTAAAAATAAATAGCTAGGGGTAAATTGGGTTACAGAATGAGGGGTGTTATTATATTCATATAAGACTTCATCTAAAAGCTTAGTCCAGGGTATTTTCTTGGATGTGGAATTGACTTTACATTTTAATCTAGTGACAATAGTTTGATTTAGTCGTTCAATTTTCCCATTCGTTTCCGGATGATGGCTGCTCGGCAATCTGTGTTTTATATTGTAATTACGAAGAAATCTCCTAAACCTGGAAGCTGTAAATGCTCCATTTCTGTCGGTTAACAATCTATCTGGTACTTGTATTTGAAATAATTGTTTCAAAATGTTTGTATAAGTTTCGGTAGTTACACTTTTTGAAGGAAAACCCCACACATAGCGAGTTGCATGGTCAACGACTAAATGCAAATATTTTTTTGTAGAATTGTAATAGTTAAATCCGCCAACAGAGTCTACTGCCAAACATTCAAAAGGTATCTCTGTTGGGGGCATTAATTGCAATAAGCCAAATCTTTTTTGTCTACATTTTTTGTTTATCTGACAAGTGTGGCAGTGTTTTACAAAATTTTCAATGTCCTGATTAAAGTTAGGCCAATAATATTGCGGAGAGATTAAATTTATCATTTTATAAATTCCAGGGTGGCCAAATTGTGTGTGGGTTTTTTCTAATAGGGGTAAACGTAAAGACATGGGGACCACAATCTTATACAAACTTTTCTTTTTAATCACAACATCATTTATCTCAGTGTACTTTTTACCATCAATTGTTACATTTTCTTTCTTCTGATTGTCTCTTACTTCATTCAAGTCAAGGAGATGTATAATATGGGGTAAATTTTCTGAAACAGGTTGTCTAGATAGCATATCAGCTTCAACATTAGTGGCGCCTTTCTGGTATTTAATTTCATAGTCAAACATACTAAGTTTTAGGGACCAGCGGAAAAGACGTCCTCTTAAATTTTTAACAGTTTTGAGCCAGGTAAGTGCCGCATGATCTGTATGTATGACAAATTTTTGACCGTGTAAATAATGATAAAATTTATCTAAAGCATCCACAATCGCCAAACATTCTAACTCAGTAATTGCATAATTTTTCTCATAATCGCGAAGATTTCTAGAGTGATATGCTATAGGATGTAATGTTCCTTTTTCATCAACTTGTTTCACTACACATCCCACTCCATGACTTGATGCGTCTACAAACAAATGACAAGGTGTTTTGGGATCAAACAACTTTAAGATTGGTTTTTCAATTAAAGCATTTTTTAATTTTTCAAAAGAATTTTGACAATTTTGGTCCCACACATAAGGGACATTTTTCTTCAACAAATTGTTGAGAGGGTATCGAATGTTAGCATACTTTGGAATAAATTTGTGATAAACATTTATAGATCCCAAAAAACGTTGTAATTCTTTTACATTCGTTGGTGGTGTTAATTTCTTAATCGTCTCTATATTAGGGTTGTCAGGTGTGATACAACCCTTCGAGACTTCATATCCTAGAAAATTAATTTTGGATTTCACAAAATTACACTTTGACAATTTGAGTTTAAGGTTTTCTTGAACACAGATATTAAATAATGTCTCTAAATGACATAAATGTTTCTCTTCATTTTGGGAGAATACAATAACATCATCAAAGTAACTACAGGCAAAGTCAATTTTGTATTTATTAAGAATTCTACGGAGGGTACGGTTAAATCAAGCAGGTGCGTTTTTCCATCCAAACGGTAAACGATTCCACTCATATAATCCAAAGGAGGTGGCAAATGCCAGCTTCTCAGTGTCTCGAGGGTGGATAGGGATGTGCCAATATCCACTAGCTAAGTCAAGAGTGGAAAAAATTTTAGCATGCGCCAATTTATCTAACAGGGTGTCGATTCGAGGTAAGGGTTCTGCATCTGTTTTTGTAATGGCATTTAATTTTCTGAAGTCAATACATAACCGGGTTTTCTTCCCTTCTTCACGTTTATACACCAAAGTTACGGGTGATGAATAAGGAGAATAGCTTTCTTTAATGATACCGGCTCGCAATAAATTTTGAATTTGTTCTTTAATTTCCTCTTCTTCCTTAGGGGAAGTGCGATATGCACTTAAAGAAACGGGGAGATCTGATGTTAACTGTATTCTCTGGGGTTCCATGTTTACACAGCCTATATCATATTTATCTTTAGCGAAAATACAGACATATTTGGCTAGAAGAGCAGGTAATTGTTCTCTGACAGACTGAACATTTTGCACATGGTCAGTGGTCTCGAACAACTCCGGCTCAAAATTTTCTTCGAATATCTCTGCATTTTCAATTGCTGGTTAGCCAGTATATACTTCTGATAAATGTAAAGTATGGTGAGATGCATTTGATGAAATATGGTCCATGAGAGGTACTTTCTTATTATCTTGAGTTATTTGCATTTTAACACAGTCAATATTTAATTTAAATAGTTTGCAATGAGGTAGCCCAATCAAAGCATAAGGTAACTGATTGTTAATTATAAAAAGTTCAATTTTCTTAGAGATACGTCCTAATTGCAAACTAACAAGGCATTTTTCTTTCAAAGCAAGAACACCTTGTGTTTGGGTGACTGGTATACTCTGCTGAACTTTACATATTTTTAGGTTAAGTTTATGGGCTAAATGACAAGGAATAACACTATTTGAACTCCCAGTATCGATCAAACAAGGTAGTGAGTCTTCATTTTTTACATAAGTAACTTTATGACAATCTCTATTTGATTTTTATAGCTAGCTTTTTCTTTTTGTATATGTCCGGACATAACAAATCGTCATTGATTACTAGATGTATTTCGGGATGACTCATTAGCTATATGATCTTGGTTGGGGTTCGGCAAAGTCATATTGTGACTAGGGGTTGGTACTGCTAACACTTGTTGTCGAAAAGGGCAGTTTCCCACCCAATGATACGCATTTGGTATTCCGATATTAAGACAAACTTTGCATGGAGAGGGCGGCAAAGTGGTCTGGTGGTGTACATTAGGTCGTGGTGGAACATTTGAAGTCAGTCTAAACGTATTTTGGGTATTTCTTTCTTGATTTGATGGAAAAGGTCGAATGGGCTGTGTTTGATAGGGAACTCTGTAGTTCCACTGCCTGTTAAAATTCTGTACATTCTCATATGGAGGTCGGCTTGGTCGCCATTGTCGATACTGATTGGGGTTTTGGGGGCTTGCTTCAAATTTGTTCTCATTTCCCTTTCTGTCCAGTTGCAGTTTGCTAATTCTGAAAACTAATTCACGACATGAATGTGTAGTTGAGGGGTTGCCTGAAATAACTAACTTCTGCATTTCTAATGGCAAGCCCTCCGTTAACCCTTCCAGGATAAGTTTCTGCTCTAAACCTAAGGTTCGGCCTACTTTAGTCTTTTTTTTGATAATATTCGTTCAAGTCCTCTCCAACTTTATATCTAATACGTGAAAAATCAGTGAGAGAAAGGATATCGGGAATTTCGTAGTGTTCATTAAACAAAGTGACAAATTCGGACCAATGAAGTACATTTAGACAATTATTAATGTACAACGTAAGTGCACTGTCCTTTAAATACTTCTGTATGTGCCTAATTTTCCAGCACTCGTCTTTTCCCTGTCCTATACAGACACTCTCGAAATAGGCTAACCATGGTATCCAAGACATTCCATCTTGCGGAGAAAACGCAACGATATCGGGGTCTACTGACGTTTTTGAGTTGGCGGATACTGAAGTGTGACCAGACCCAGCTTGAGCTGACAGGGTCTGTCCACCTAACATTGTTACACCAGATGTCTCTGGTGCACCTCCAGATTCCTGACTAGACTTCTGATTATTTTTCTCTTCAGGATTATTAACGGGATTATCATCTTTGCTCGAAATTTGATTTTTTTCTTTTTCGGGGTCACCTGATTTGTCTGTTAAATCCTCTACGTCCTTGGGAGGGGTTGGGCTACTCATGATGGATATAAATACAAAATATCACTGAATTACACAGAAATATAATACACAATTAAAGCACATAAGAATAAAAATGAAAAAATCTTTCAAACTATTTAAAATTTGTAACACTATATCTGTAAAAATCTGTTAAAATCATCTCTTTAAAGTTAAAATCCACTTTAATAATTTCTTTTTTTTTTCAATAACTTGAATTCAATAAAAAAAATTTAAATAACCTCACTAACTATAAAGTACGTTGCATTTAAATCACCTTTAAAAAGTTTAACACCTAATAATAAAAATGTTATAATAATATAATAATGATAATAAAATTTTCACTTCTGCTACAATATTTTCAAACTGTCTAGAAAAATGATTTTAATATGAGGTTTATTTAATGTTATTTTTCATTAAAATCGTAATTAACAGTTCAACACAACTAAAGAATTTTCATAAAAATCACCATTCTTACCCTTTCATCTCTTTAAAATTACGTTAAACACAATACATAAACAATTATATATTTGAACTTAAATAGCTGAATTAAAAAAATCATTAAAATTTTCACACAAATAATAGCATAATAAAAATAATCATCTTTAATTTATTTTTGGCATGCATAAAAGATTAAATAAAAAGTTTGAGAACCACTTGTTTATGCTTCTAATAATAAAAACAATATTTCTTTAAAAATATTCCTTGGCAGTCCTTTTAAAACAACCAAAATTGTAAAAAAGAAAAAATTTTCCTTCAGTGCTTGCCATCTAATATATCAAAAAGCATTCCAAAATAAAAGTTTGAGAACCAATGCCTCTCACTAAAAAGATCTTTAAAAAAAAGTTTTTCTTCCGTACGGTTAATATCAAAAGTATTTTACCTACCTGCAACTTCTGTTTCAACTAAATCTGTGAATAAACACAACAAAAAAAATTAAAAAAATAGTTCTTACTTTCCTCACCATCACGACGCGAAACAGTAATAAATTAATTTCACTGAAAGATTTATCTCTATATCTTCTTGCACTGCACACGAAAATAATTTTTCCCGTAGTCACGTGGTTTTTGTTTTTGCTGAGTGCAGTTCATTAACCAACTGATTCATTTTCTTTCCTTTTCTGTATAGTCCACAACCCGAAACTAAACGTCTTCGCGGAATCAGTTCTTTATCAGCGCGCTCTTGAAACAGCTGTGTAGTTGACCTACTTCTTCCTTCTTTCACAATACAAGCACAATTAACGCTGAAAAACTTTCATGATCACTGAACTAAGTTGGATGATTCATTCCAGCCTTGCTGATAAAACACTTGATTCTCTTGCTTTAATCATCTTTTAGTAAATCACATTAAGTTTCACTTTGAAGGAATATATAAAATAAAAAACGGTTTCTCGTGAATTGCAGATAACCAAAGGGAGATTACCTCGTTTTAATTAATTAAAGTCTGTTTTCTCCGAGAATAAAGTTACTACGAATATAATAGACGACGACTTTTTATGAAATAGAAAGTTTCCTTCAGAAAATCGGGAATCTTTCGTAAGTCTTTCACGGTGTGCAAGGATAGAATTTTTCACAGAGGTATTCGCGTGCGTAGAGATTGTTAGTCTTTTAATTTTTGCAGGCAGAATGAAAAACTGCAGTTTCCTTTTGACGATAACAGAAAGGAAATAAAAAAGTTTTCTTGGTAGATGATCAGGAACGTAGCATTCCAATATACTTTAGTAAAAAAGACGTTTATTTTGACGAAGGGAGATTAAGTACTTTTGAGTTTTTGGGATAAATTCCGTAAGTCTTTCACCGTATACACACGCTGTAAGAATTTTTCACGAAGGTATTCGCTGGGATTGACGGGCGTAGAGATTACGTGAATTTTTAGTTTTTGGGATTTCCCGTTGAGATGAACTGTCCTACTCGACTTCTGAAAAGAAGCTGGACTCCTCCGGTGGTTGGGGCCCTCGATCGTGGCTTCGCTGGTCGCCGGGCCGGTGGCTGCGCGGACTGATAGCGGCTCCGTACTTACGTCAAAGTGCTCACTGGAAGTTACGAGCATATTCCTCTGTAGTCATGGGCCGTGAGTGTTTGTTATTCGGGATTCAATCACAGTCCAGGTGAATAGTCATACTGAAGTTAAATGAAGACACAGTTTATTACGGAACCTGGTTTATTTCTTTTTATTACATGAGTCCTTTTAAACCAGGCCCATATTGGCGTGAGAGCTGCTTTTTAAGTCTGTCTGGACATCGAAGGTTCGTACATCGCGAGGCAATTCCGAGAGAGCAGATTGGCGTGGATTGGTTAGATGAGGGAAATCGTAAAAAGTTCGCTCCTGATAGCCGTGCAATGGTATAAATATGAGGTTTTTGCATTATTTCTGCTAGAGGTCGTCGAAGTCAAAAGAGGCGTATTTTTAATTTTAATTGGCCGCGAGCTGAGTGATTGATTGTGCGGAATAAAGGCGTTGGCTCAATCGGCTCACGGGATGCAGCAAGACTTTAAAGTTGCGCTTATATCAGCAAAAATATTCTTATGAAGAGTCAGAAAACGATCTTTGAAAGTTATAAGATGCGAGGCAGGAAAACTAATTTAACAGGGGCAACGGGAATTTCAATCAATTGAAACACAATTATTAAAGCATTTAAAAAGTTTTGATTTAAATTTCTATTTTTTAAAACGGTAATTTAAAATTTTAAAAGGGGCAAAAAGGGATTTTGCATTTTAAAAAGGGGTTTACCTTTTATCCTTTCATATTATAACAAAATCTACTTACAAGGGGACCGCCAAACATGATGCGCACAGATTTTGATGATTTTAAAGTATGTTGTAGGGACCATACTCCTAACTATTCAGGTCAAAGATTTCCTTCAAATGGGCTTTAGTTTTCGAGAAATTTCGGGTTAAAGTTCAGCATACGTTTCAAATACCTATTAGTTTGCGTTCTTGAACAAGGTCTACGTGGTGTAGAGCTAGCGCTCGCGATTTGAGAGTCGGAGATGAGGGTTCTGTCCTCTTATGTGACTTTTACCATTTTTTAATAAATTTATATATTTGTCGCGTTATACGTTTTATGCCGAATTATGAACTCTGCTTCTTTGAACTTTTTGATATTTTCGTAATAAATTCCATTTACATTTTCGAGTTTTTCGTAATAATTTACTTTTCTTTTTTTTTTTTTTTTTTTTTTTGCGCAGTTTTGAAATTAATATTTCTATTGACGAAATTCCAAACTAATTTATGTCCAGATTTTGTTTATTTTTTGTTTATTATTTACCCTTTATATTTTAATAACCATTCTAAAATAATAATTTTTTTAACTTTATGAAATTTTAAACGAAGATTTATGGGTTTTTTTTATAATTTATACAAAATATTTTTTACCTCAAATCTTCTAAAGCTATGTATGATTAGGTAATTCCAACAACATATCTTGAAAGGAGTAATAAAATATTAAAGCAATAACGCTTATATTCAAGTTTTAGCAAGTTATATATATTTTTTTTATGTTATTTAAATACATTTAACTGCAAAGTTCAAACTCAACATCATTTTTGATTTGCATAAATAAAAAATAATATATTACAATTAACTTTTTTATTACTCTAACAAGTCGATGCCATACAGAAAAATTCAACTAGAAATGAAAAATTCGTTTGTAAATTACAATGCATATAAAAAATATTTGAAAAAAAACGTCTGCAATGACTTTTACGGTAATATCAGAATAAATAAAATTTTCTTTTTATCCATTTCGTTTAGCCTCCTTTGCAGACAATTACCACGTTTGAAATAATTTCTTTTTCAAATTTAATGCATTTTTTAATATATTTATCACAATTTAAGTATTTAAAGAATATATAATATGCTAATTTATACATTCTTCCAATATTTTTAAAACAATTTACGTAAAGAATATATTTAAAGGCGATTTTTAATGCGGAATTTGTTTAGAATATTTTTGCGATATGTATCACACAATTATTTCCATATTTAATAAACTAAAAATGTCGATGTCGGTGATGATAAATATTTTAGTACTTCAGCAGTTAACATATTTCAATGTATTTAGAACAAATCAAATATTAAAAGGATATATTATTTTGTTATTTTTTTCTTAATGATTTATATTTTTTTCAATCGAAAATGCAAATTAAAAAAAACGCATTATTTCATAAATACGATAAATAAATAAGTAAATATACATAAATGTAAACAATAATAATTTTAAAAAGACGAGATATCAAGACATAAATTAATTTGGATTTCCGTCAACAGAAATATTAGAATAAAAATTGCGCAAAAACTATAAATTTTCACGAAAAATTCGAAAATGTAAATGGAATTTATTAAGAAAATATCAAAAAGTTCAAAGATGCAGAATTCATAATTCTGCATAAAACTTATAACGCGACAAATATATAAAATTTATTTAAAAATTAGCAAGCTAGGCCCGCTGCGCTGGTCGGTTTCTACAAATGCACTTTGAATCAAACGAAATATATCGTTTAATTTGACATTGAATTTGAAAGCAATCTGTATATATGTGCCTGGAATATCTTTCCACATTACTGAAAAATGATGCCATTGCGCCATTATATTTTCTAATGTACAGTGAAAATTTTAGCTGTTAAAGACCAACTCTTTTATTTGGTCATTTACAGTTAGGGTTTAATAAAGAATGATAAAACTATATGCAATGTACTAAAACCATCACTAAAAAATATCGAACTAACAATGCAAACAAATTAACTAACAAAATCCATCCAGTAGAAGATTTTATAAAGACTAATCTTTGATATACCGGTTCATCTAATTATAGAACTTTTCCACATAATTCTAAAACTAACATAGAACGATATGAAATATACTAAAACCATCCTTAAAAATTATCTACTTAACAATGCAAGTCGCAAAAACTACGCCCAGTAAAAACTTTCAAAAAGGCTAATCTTTCGGAATCGGGTTCACCTCACTATATAACCTTCACACATAACTGTTTGACTAAGCAACGAAGAACAATATGCAGTACACTAAAACCATTCCTGAAATAGCATATAACTAACAATACAATTCTCATCAAAATCCGTCCAGTAGAACTTTTTCAAAAGGCTAATCTTCCATAATCGGGTTCACCTGATTATAGAACTTTCCCCCATAACTCTATAACTAAGCAACGTAGAACGATATGTTATACAATAAAACCTTCCCTGATAAATTATCTATCTTATAGTTTAAGTTCTATGAAAATCCATTAGCAGAACTCGAGTTATAAGCAGCCGGAACGAAATTTCATATATAAGGTAGAAATAAATAGAAGTATATTGCTATTAATATAATTTACATTTGAATAAAAAAAGGTACTATTCGGTTAGCCGGGCGCCAGTGATATATGTGCATATATTAATATATATGTATCTATGTGTATATATGAAACGAAGCGGGACTCCTTCGGTGGTTGGGACCCTCGATCGTGGCTTCGCTGGGCGCCGGGCCGGTGGCTGCGCGGACTGATGGCGGCTCCGTACTTACGTGAAAGCGCTCACTCGAAGTTACGAGCATATTCCTCTGTAGTCATGGGCCGTGAGTGTTTGTTATTCGGGATTCAATCACAGTCCAGGTGAATAGTCATACTGAAGTTAAATGAAGACACAGTTTATTACGGAACCTGGTTTATTTCTTTTTATTACATGAGTCCTTTTAAACCAGGCCCATATTGGCGTGAGAGCTGCTTTTTAAGTCTGTCTGGACATCGAAGGTTCGTACATCGCGAGGCAATTCCGAGAGAGCAGATTGGCGTGGATTGGTTAGATGAGGGAAATCGTAAAAAGTTCGCTCCTGATAGCCGTTCAATGGTATAAATATGAGGTTTTTGCATTATTTCTGCTAGAGGTCGTCGAAGTCAAAAGAGGCGTATTTTTAATTTTAATTGGCCGCGAGCTGAGTGATTGATTGTGCGGAATAAAGGCGTTGGCTCAATCGGCTCACGGGATGCAGCAAGACTTTAAAGTTGCGCTTATATCAGCAAAAATATTCTTATGAAGAGTCAGAAAACGATCTTTGAAAGTTATAAGATGCGAGGCAGGAAAACTAATTTAACAGGGGCAACGGGAATTTCAATCAATTGAAACACAATTATTAAAGCATTTAAAAAGTTTTGATTTAAATTTCTATTTTTTAAAACGGTAATTTAAAATTTTAAAAGGGGCAAAAAGGGATTTTGCATTTTAAAAAGGGATTTTGCATTTTAAAAAGGGGTTTAGCTTTTATCCTTTCATATTATCCCCCCCCCCCCCACTAAAACAAGAGCCACAGGGCTCGCCTGCAAGACCTGTGGGTCTTATCTCGTGAATTTAACCCATGTTTTTTTTTTTTTTTTTTTTTTTTTTTAGATTCTTATTTTCTCCATCTTTCAAGTAATTACTCCAGCTCTTCAGTATTTACTTCAGCTCTCAAGTCAGTTGGACCTATTTTTACATTTATATATCAAATTTACATAAAAATATTGGTTACACTAAAATATTGGAATTCCTTCAATGGTGCTGCAGCAAAACAATAATGTGTCTCGAGACGACATATCTTGATTATAACAGTTGTCATAACATAACTGTGTTTCTAGTGTTTCCCTTTCTTTCCAGTTTTTTTTTTAAGTTTTTGATATAGTTTGTTGGGAAACATCCTTTTGTGTATAATTGCAAATTGCAACCATAAACTATATAGTATACCAAAATATTCACAGGTAAACATACTGAATACTATACAACATATTCAAATGTAAAAAATATTCCAATGTAAAAAATATTCAATAATAGAAAATGTTCAAATGTAAAAAAATATTCAGAAATACAAAATATTCAAAAATATAAAATATTCAATAATACAAAATATGCACTAATACTATCAACAAAATATATTGTATATCAAATGCAATTTGAAAAGCTTGCATTTCTAGAAATATTGAATTTTCACACTGAGATAAAATAACAGCAAAATATCCTAAAATACTAATAACGAAAACAAATTATATTTCTTCGTATACCTTTCTGTTTTGGTAGGGACTTAGCTACTTCTATGATGCAGCCTTAGGTTTATATCCGTGAAAAACAACACTAAGTTGTTTAAAAAAAAGAAAACTACAGCTAATAAAAACTAAATATACACTTGCTATAATTTTCACCATGCGCAGGGTCAGTGCGATATGGGTTTTAATACTCTGAGGGGAATATCACCAAAAAATGTGCCACTTGCACGACAGAAAAAGAAAAGTGGGTAATCGATATTCACCTGCAGAGGGGAAGCGAAGCAGTTTTGCCAGATTCTCCGTTCAACCTGGAAAGAGAATCTGGGAAAACAGTCCGGCTATAGATGGGTGGCCACGGAGCGGAGGACCCCTTCATTTGTCATCAATTCGTCATTATAATATTTTTTAAAAAATAATAAAAATTCTAACAGTACTTTTAAACTGTCACCATCATTCTACACTGCTGGGGAGATGGGTTACACGCCCAGCTGGGTCCTCATCCAAATGCTACGAGTAAGGGGGACGATAGGAAAGCAAAAATTAAAAAAATTGACAGCTGAAAGAGATAGATGGGGTTTATTCATGGCTGAGTTTAAGATTTTGAGGAGGGTGGTAGTATCTTAACTTGGAGGAATGGAAAATTTCGGAAGTTCTCTTAAAATGTGGGCTGGGTTTATCAATTTCAAAGAATACATCAGAAAGTTGTTTTAAAATGGTGTATGGGCCAGAATATGGTGCAGTCAATTTACGGGTATTCGGATAGTGAAATTCTTCATACATCACAATGTCACCAACTTTAAACTATACAGGAAGGAAACGAGCATCATAACGGACTTTATTATTTTTTATGGTAAGCAATTGTTCTCTCTTTAGCCAATTTTCTAGCTTCTTCCACAGGGGGATAGTAACTATTATTTGGTAAAGGGGGATCATATGGTAAATTTCCTAAAAATAAATAGCTAGGGGTAAATTGGGTTACAGAATGAGGGGTGTTATTATATTCATATAAGACTTCATCTAAAAGCTTAGTCCAGGGTATTTTCTTGGATGTGGAATTGACTTTACATTTTAATCTAGTGACAATAGTTTGATTTAGTCGTTCAATTTTCCCATTCGTTTCCGGGTGATGGCTGCTCGGCAATCTGTGTTTTATATTGTAATTACGAAGAAATCTCCTAAACCTGGAAGCTGTAAATGCTCCATTTCTGTCGGTTAACAATCTATCTGGTACTTGTATTTGAAATAATTGTTTCAAAATGTTTGTATAAGTTTCGGTAGTTACACTTTTTGAAGGAAAACCCCACACATAGCGAGTTGCATGGTCAACGACTAAATGCAAATATTTTTTTGTAGAATTGTAATAGTTAAATCCGCCAACAGAGTCTACTGCCAAACATTCAAAGGTATCTCTGTTGGGGGCATTAATTGCAATAAGCCAAATCCTTTTTGTCTACATTTTTGGTTTATCTGACAAGTGTGGCAGTGTTTTACAAAATTTTCAATGTCCTGATTAAAGTTAGGCCAATAATATTGCGGAGAGATTAAATTTATCATTTTATAAATTCCAGGGTGGCCAAATTGTGTGTGGGTTTTTTCTAATAGGGGTAAACGTAAAGACATGGGGACCACAATCTTATACAAACATTTCTTTTTAATCACAACATCATTTATCTCTGTGTACTTTTTACCATCAATTGTTACAATTTCTTTCTTCTGATTGTCTCTTACTTCATTCAAGTCAAGGAGATGTATAATATGGGGTAAATTTTCTGAAACAGGTTGTCTAGATAGCATATCAGCTTCAACATTAGTGGCGCCTTTCTGGTATTTAATTTCATAGTCAAACATACTAAGTTTTAGGGACCAGCGGAAAAGACGTCCTCTTAAATTTTTAACAGTTTTGAGCCAGGTAAGTGCCGCATGATCTGTATGTATGACAAATTTTTGACCGTGTAAATAATGATAAAATTTATCTAAAGCATCCACAATCGCCAAACATTCTAACTCAGTAATTGCATAATTTTTCTCATAATCGCGAAGATTTCTAGAGTGATATGCTATAGGATGTAATGTTCCTTTTTCATCAACTTGTTTCACTACACATCCCACTCCATGACTTGATGCGTCTACAAACAAATGACAAGGTGTTTTGGGATCAAACAACTTTAAGATTGGTTTTTCAATTAAAGCATTTTTTAATTTTTCAAAAGAATTTTGACAATTTTGGTCCCACACATAAGGGACATTTTTCTTCAACAAATTGTTGAGAGGGTATCGAATGTTAGCATACTTTGGAATAAATTTGTGATAAACATTTATAGATCCCAAAAAACGTTGTAATTCTTTTACATTCGTTGGTGGTGTTAATTTCTTAATCGTCTCTATATTAGGGTTGTCAGGTGTGATACAACCCTTCGAGACTTCATATCCTAGAAAATTAATTTTGGATTTCACAAAATTACACTTTGACAATTTGAGTTTAAGGTTTTCTTGAACACAGATATTAAATAATGTCTCTAAATGACATAAATGTTTCTCTTCATTTTGGGAGAATACAATAACATCATCAAAGTAACTACAGGCAAAGTCAATTTTGTATTTATTAAGAATTCTACGGAGGGTACGGTTAAATCAAGCAGGTGCGTTTTTCCATCCAAACGGTAAACGATTCCACTCATATAATCCAAAGGAGGTGGCAAATGCCAGCTTCTCAGTGTCTCGAGGGTGGATAGGGATGTGCCAATATCCACTAGCTAAGTCAAGAGTGGAAAAAATTTTAGCATGCGCCAATTTATCTAACAGGGTGTCGATTCGAGGTAAGGGTTCTGCATCTGTTTTTGTAATGGCATTTAATTTTCTGAAGTCAATACATAACCGGGTTTTCTTCCCTTCTTCACGTTTATACACCAAAGTTACGGGTGATGAATAAGGAGAATAGCTTTCTTTAATGATACCGGCTCGCAATAAATTTTGAATTTGTTCTTTAATTTCCTCTTCTTCCTTAGGGGAAGTGCGATATGCACTTAAAGAAACGGGGAGATCTGATGTTAACTGTATTCTCTGGGGTTCCATGTTTACACAGCCTATATCATATTTATCTTTAGCGAAAATACAGACATATTTGGCTAGAAGAGCAGGTAATTGTTCTCTGACAGACTGAACATTTTGCACATGGTCAGTGGTCTCGAACAACTCCGGCTCAAAATTTTCTTCGAATATCTCTGCATTTTCAATTGCTGGTTAGCCAGTATATACTTCTGATAAATGTAAAGTATGGTGAGATGCATTTGATGAAATATGGTCCATGAGAGGTACTTTCTTATTATCTTGAGTTATTTGCATTTTAACACAGTCAATATTTAATTTAAATAGTTTGCAATGAGGTAGCCCAATCAAAGCATAAGGTAACTGATTGTTAATTATAAAAAGTTCAATTTTCTTAGAGATACGTCCTAATTGCAAACTAACAAGGCATTTTTCTTTCAAAGCAAGAACACCTTGTGTTTGGGTGACTGGTATACTCTGCTGAACTTTACATATTTTTAGGTTAAGTTTATGGGCTAAATGACAAGGAATAACACTATTTGAACTCCCAGTATCGATCAAACAAGGTAGTGAGTCTTCATTTTTTACATAAGTAACTTTATGACAATCTCTATTTGATTTTTATAGCTAGCTTTTTCTTTTTGTATATGTCCGGACATAACAAATCGCCATTGATTACTAGATGTATTTCGGGATGACTCATTAGCTATATGATCTTGGTTGGGGTTCGGCAAAGTCATATTGTGACTAGGGGTTGGTACTGCTAACACTTGTTGTCGAAAAGGGCAGTTTCCCACCCAATGATACGCATTTGGTATTCCGATATTAAGACAAACTTTGCATGGAGAGGGCGGCAAAGTGGTCTGGTGGTGTACATTAGGTCGTGGTGGAACATTTGAAGTCAGTCTAAACGTATTTTGGGTATTTCTTTCTTGATTTGATGGAAAAGGTCGAATGGGCTGTGTTTGATAGGGAACTCTGTAGTTCCACTGCCTGTTAAAATTCTGTACATTCTCATATGGAGGTCGGCTTGGTCGCCATTGTCGATACTGATTGGGGTTTTGGGGGCTTGCTTCAAATTTGTTCTCATTTCCCTTTCTGTCCAGTTGCAGTTTGCTAATTCTGAAAACTAATTCACGACATGAATGTGTAGTTGAGGGGTTGCCTGAAATAACTAACTTCTGCATTTCTAATGGCAAGCCCTCCGTTAACCCTTCCAGGATAAGTTTCTGCTCTAAACCTAAGGTTCGGCCTACTTTAGTCTTTTTTTGATAATATTCGTTCAAGTCCTCTCCAACTTTATATCTAATACGCGAAAAATCAGTGAGAGAAAGGGTATCGGGAATTTCGTAGTGTTCATTAAACAAAGTGACAAATTCGGACCAATGAAGTACATTTAGACAATTATTAATGTACAACGTAAGTGCACTGTCCTTTAAATACTTCTGTATGTGCCTAATTTTCCAGCACTCGTCTTTTCCCTGTCCTATACAGACACTCTCGAAATAGGCTAACCATGGTATCCAAGACATTCCATCTTGCGGAGAAAACGCAACGATATCGGGGTCTACTGACGTTTTTGAGTTGGCGGATACTGAAGTGTGACCAGACCCAGCTTGAGCTGACAGGGTCTGTCCACCTAACATTGTTACACCAGATGTCTCTGGTGCACCTCCAGATTCCTGACTAGACTTCTGATTATTTTTCTCTTCAGGATTATTAACGGGATTATCATCTTTGCTCGAAATTTGATTTTTTTCTTTTTCGGGGTCACCTGATTTGTCTGTTAAATCCTCTACGTCTTTGGGAGGGGTTGGGCTACTCATGATGGATATAAATACAAAATATCACTGAATTACACAGAAATATAATACACAATTAAAGCACATAAGAATAAAAATGAAAAAATCTTTCAAACTATTTAAAATTTGTAACACTATATCTGTAAAAATCTGTTAAAATCATCTCTTTAAAGTTAAAATCCACTTTAATAATTTCTTTTTTTTTCAATAACTTGAATTCAATAAAAAAAATTTAAATAACCTCACTAACTATAAAGTACGTTGCATTTAAATCACCTTTAAAAAGTTTAACACCTAATAATAAAAATGTTATAATAATATAATAATGATAATAAAATTTTCACTTCTGCTAAAATATTTTCAAACTGTCTAGAAAAATGATTTTAATATGAGGTTTATTTAATGTTATTTTTCATTAAAATCGTAATTATCAGTTCAACACAACTAAAGAATTTTCATAAAAATCACCATTCTTACCCTTTCATCTCTTTAAAATTACGTTAAACACAATACATAAACAATTATATATTTGAACTTAAATAGCTGAATTAAAAAAATCATTAAAATTTTCACACAAATAATAGCATAATAAAAATAATCATCTTTAATTTATTTTTGGCATGCATAAAAGATTAAATAAAAAGTTTGAGAACCACTTGTTTATGCTTCTAATAATAAAAACAATATTTCTTTAAAAATATTCCTTGGCAGTCCTTTTAAAACAACCAAAATTGTAAAAAAGAAAAAAATTTCCTTCAGTGCTTGCCATCTAATATCTCAAAAAGCATTCCAAAATAAAAGTTTGAGAACCAATGCCTCTCACTAAAAAGATCTTTAAAAAAAAGTTTTTCTTCCGTACGGTTAATATCAAAAGTATTTTACCTACCTGCAACTTTTGTTTCAACTAAATCCGTGAATAAACACAACAAAAAAAAATTAAAAAAATAGTTCTTACTTTCCTCACCATCACGACGCGAAACAATAATAAATTAATTTCACTGAAAGATTTATCTCTATATCTTCTTGCACTGCACACGAAAATAATTTTTCCCGTAGTCACGTGGTTTTTGTTTTTGCTGAGTGCAGTTCATTAACCAACTGATTCATTTTCTTTCCTTTTCTGTATAGTCCACAATCTGAAACTAAACGTCTGCGCGGAATCAGTTCTTTATCAGCGCGCTCTTTAAACAGCTGTGTAGTTGACCTACTTCTTCCTTCTTTCACAATACAAGCACAATTAACGCTGAAAAACTTTCATGATCACTGAACTAAGTTGGATGATTCATTCCAGCCTTGCTGATAAAACACTTGATTCTCTTGCTTTAATCATCTTTTAGTAAATCACATTAAGTTTCACTTTGAAGGAATATATAAAATAAAAAACGGTTTCTCGTGAATTGCAGATAACCAAAGGGAGATTACCTCGTTTTAATTAATTAAAGTCTGTTTTCTCCGAGAATAAAGTTACTACGAATATAATAGACGACGACTTTTTATGAAATAGAAAGTTTCCTTCAGAAAATCGGGAATCTTTCGTAAGTCTTTCACGGTGTGCAAGGATAGAATTTTTCACAGAGGTATTCGCGTGCGTAGAGATTGTTAGTCTTTGGATTTTTGCAGGCAGAATGAAAAACTGCAGTTTCCTTTTGACGATAACAGAGAGGAAATAAAAAAGTTTTCTTGGTAGATGATCAGGAACGTAGCATTCCAATATACTTTAGTAAAAAAGACGTTTATTTTGACGAAGGGAGATTAAGTACTTTTGAGTTTTTGGGATAAATTCCGTAAGTCTTTCACCGTATACACACGCTGTAAGAATTTTTCACGAAGGTATTCGCTGGGATTGACGGGCGTAGAGATTACGTGAATTTTTAGTTTTTGGGATTTCCCGTTGAGATGAACTGTCCTACTCGACTTCTGAAAAGAAGCTGGACTCCTTCGGTGGTTGGGGCCCTCGATCGTGGCTTCGCTGGTCGCCGGGCCGGTGGCTGCGCGGACTGATGGCGGCTCCGTACTTACGTCAAAGTGCTCACTGGAAGTTACGAGCATATTCCTCTGTAGTCATGGGCCGTGAGTGTTTGTTATTCGGGATTCAATCACAGTCCAGGTGAATAGTCATACTGATGTTAAATGAAGACACAGTTTATTACGGAACCTGGTTTATTTCTTTTTATTACATGAGTCCTTTTAAACCAGGCCCATATTGGCGTGAGAGCTGCTTTTTAAGTCTGTCTGGACATCGAAGGTTCGTACATCGCGAGGCAATTCCGAGAGAGCAGATTGGCGTGGATTGGTTAGATGAGGGAAATCGTAAAAAGTTCGCTCCTGATAGCCGTGCAATGGTATAAATATGAGGTTTTTGCATTATTTCTGCTAGAGGTCGTCGAAGTCAAAAGAGGCGTATTTTTAATTTTAATTGGCCGCGAGCTGAGTGATTGATTGTGCGGAATAAAGGCGTTGGCTCAATCGGCTCACGGGATGCAGCAAGACTTTAAAGTTGCGCTTATATCAGCAAAAATATTCTTATGAAGAGTCAGAAAACGATCTTTGAAAGTTATAAGATGCGAGGCAGGAAAACTAATTTAACAGGGGCAACGGGAATTTCAATCAATTGAAACACAATTATTAAAGCATTTAAAAAGTTTTGATTTAAATTTCTATTTTTTAAAACGGTAATTTAAAATTTTAAAAGGGGCAAAAAGGGATTTTGCATTTTAAAAAGGGGTTTACCTTTTATCCTTTCATATTATAACAAAATCTACTTACAAGGGGACCGCCAAACATGATGCGCACAGATTTTGATGATTTTAAAGTATGTTGTAGGGACCATACTCCTAACTATTCAGGTCAAAGGTTTCCTTCAAATGGGCTTTAGTTTTCGAGAAATTTCGGGTTAAAGTTCAGCATACGTTTCAAATACCTATTAGTTTGCGTTCTTGAACAAGGTCTACGTGGTGTAGAGCTAGCGCTCGCGATTTGAGAGTCAGAGATGAGGGTTCTGTCCTCTTATGTGACTTTTACCATTTTTTAATAAATTTATATATTTGTCGCGTTATACGTTTTATGCCGAATTATGAACTCTGCTTCTTTGAACTTTTTGATATTTTCGTAATAAATTCCATTTACATTTTCGAGTTTTTCGTAATAATTTACTTTTCTTTTTTTTTTTTTTTTTTTTTTTTGCGCAGTTTTGAAATTAATATTTCTATTGACGAAATTCCAAACTAATTTATGTCCAGATTTTGTTTATTTTTTGTTTATTATTTACCCTTTATATTTTAATAACCGTTCTAAAATAATAATTTTTTTAACTTTATGAAATTTTAAACGAAGATTTATGTTTTTTTTTTTTTATAATTTATACAAAATATTTTTTACCTCAAATCTTCTAAAGCTATGTATGATTAGGTAATTCCAACAACATATCTTGAAAGGAGTAATAAAATATTAAAGCAATAACGCTTATATCCAAGTTTTAGCAAGTTATATATATTTTTTTATGTTATTTAAATACATTTAACTGCAAAGTTCAAACTCAACATCATTTTTGATTTGCATAAATAAAAAATAATATATTACAATTAACTTTTTTATTATTCTAACAAGTCGATGCCATACAGAAAAATTCAACTAGAAATGAAAAAATCGTTTGTAAATTACAATACATATAAAAAATATTTGAAAAAAAAACGTCTGCAATGACTTTTACGGTAATATCAGAATAAATAAAATTTTCTTTTTATCCATTTCGTTTAGCCTCCTTTGCAGACAATTACCACGTTTAATTTGACATTGAATTTGAAAGCAAACTGTATATATGTGCCTGGAATATCTTTCCACATTACTGAAAAATGATGCCATTGCGCCATTATATTTTCTAATGTACAGTGAAAATTTTAGCTGTTAAAGACTAACTCTTTTATTTGGTCATTTACAGTTAGGGTTTAATAAAGAATGATAAAACTATATGGAATGTACTAAAACCATCACTAAAAAATATCGAACTAACAATGCAAACAAATTAACTAACAAAATCCATCCAGTAGAAGATTTTATAAAGACTAATCTTTGATATACCGGTTCATCTAATTATAGAACTTTTCCACATAATTCTAAAACTAACATAGAACGATATGAAATATACTAAAACCATCCTTAAAAATTATCTACTTAACAATGCAAGTCGCAAAAACTACGCCCAGTAAAAACTTTCAAAAAGGCTAATCTTTCGGAATCGGGTTCACCTGACTATATAACCTTCACACATAACTGTTTGACTAAGCAACGAAGAACAATATGCAGTACACTAAAACCATTCCTGAAATAGCATATAACTAACAATACAATTCTCATCAAAATCCGTCCAGTAGAACTTTTTCAAAAGGCTAATCTTCCATAATCGGGTTCACCTGATTATAGAACTTTCCCCCATAACTCTATAACTAAGCAACGTAGAACGATATGTTATACAATAAAACCTTCCCTGATAAATTATCTATCTTATAGTTTAAGTTCTATGAAAATCCATTAGCAGAACTCGAGTTATAAGCAGCCGGAACGAAATTTCATATATAAAGTAGAAATAAATAGAAGTATATTGCTATTAATATAATTTACATTTGAATAAAAAAAGGTACTATTCGGTTAGCCGGGCGCCAGTGATATATGTGCATATATTAATATATATGTATCTATGTGTATATATATATGTGTGTGCATATACATGTATATATATCGCTGGCGCTCGACTAACAGAAAAGTACCAAAAGAAAAATTACTCCAAAAAGGCTGTCGTACAGTACACTTGAAAAAACAATTTTTGGCTTAAAATCAAATTGTTTGGGGTCAAAAGTAAAATCAAATTCGCCAAAAAATAAAAGATGAATCGCCAAATATTGTTTCAATAACAATCTTGCCAATTGAATATTTTTTTAAGCATTACGAACATTCCCAATCATGCTTAAATTAAATACGAGCAGGGAAGACCGAGCTATGCTCGGTCAAAATTAAATTTGAGTTCAAATATCATGATCCATGACCAAAATGACCCACTAATTGAATTTTCTCGAACATGTGACTTAGCCCAACAGTCTTCTCGTGCCGGAAAACCATAGGATGCAAAATTTAGTGTAAATTGAGCCGCTTTTTAGATATTGACCCACAATGACAAAGAAATGACCCACTAATCGAATTTTCTCGAACATGTGACCTAGTCTAATGATTTTCGTGTGCCCGAAACTCGTAAAATACAAAATTTAATCAAAATCGTTAGAGCCGTTTTTTAGATAAAATTAATTTGACCCGCTTTGACCCAAAAATGACCCCCTAATCGAAAGTCCTCAAACATGTGACCCAGACCAATAGTCTTCTCGTGCCCGAAAATAGTCGGATACAAAATTTCGTCAAAATCGTTTGGACCGTTTTTTAGATACAATTAGCTTGACCATGACCCAAAATGACCCAAAATGACCCACTAATTGAATTTTCTCGAACATGTGACCTAGCCCAACAGTCTTCTCGTGCCCGGAAACCATTGAATGCAAAATTTAGTGTAAATTGAGCCGCTGTTTAGATCTTGACCCACAATGACCCAGAAATGACCCACTAATCGAATTTTCTCGGACATGCGACCTAGCCCAATGCTTTTATCGTGCTCGAAACTCGTAGGACACAAAATTTAATCAAAATCGTTAGAGCCGTTTTTAGATAAAATTAATTTGACCCGCGTTGACCCAAACATGACCCACTAATCGAAAGTTCTTGAACATGTGACCCAGCCCAATTGACTCCTCATGCCCGAAAATGGTCGGATACAAAATTTCGTCAAAATCGTTTGAACCGTTTTTTAGATACAATTAGCTAGATGATGACCCAAAATGACCCAAAATGACCCACTAATCGAATTTTCTCGAGCATGTGACCTAGCCCAATTTTTTTCTGGTGCCCCAAAACGTTAGGATACGAAATTTCGTCAAAATCGTTAGAGCCGTTTTTAAGATAATTTTTGCATATATATATATATATATATATATATATATATAACCACCCACAAGATTTGCTCGTATTAGAATATATGATTTTCGTTTTATAATATTATCTCTCATCAAAACTGTTTTTCTTTTTTTCTTTCTCTTTCTTTTTTTATGTATTTCTTTCTTTTTTTTTATAAAATTAGCAACAGTTTTTTTTTTTTTTTTCAAGATGGTAAAAGTCACATGAGAGGACAGAACCCTGATCTCTGGCTCTCAAATCGCGAGCGCTAGCGTTGCACCACGGAGACCTTGTTCAAGATCGTGAACTAATAGGTATTTGAAACGTATGCTGAACTTTAACCCGAAAACTAATGTCCATTTGAAGGAAACCTTTGACCTGAATAGTTAGGGGTATGACCCCTACAACATACTTTAAAATCATCAAAATCTGTGCGCATCATGTTTGGCGGTCCCCTTGTTAGTTATTTTTTCTCTAAGAATTTAACCCTTTCGGAACCGCCGCGCGTGGAGAGAAAGCTCTTCCCCAAGCCCGCGTGTCGCGGAGAAAGATCAACTCTACGGGCCCAGCCAATTCTCCAAGTTAAGCCTAACGCATTTAAAAGAATAATAATTCTTCATATTTCACGTATAATACTATACAATCGTTGTAATATTGTTTAACATGGTAAATACTAATATTAATAATATTGACATAGTTTTATTATTATTATTATTTAATATTTATAAGACTTTTAAGAACTTTCTCTATAGGCAATTCTAATATTTAAGGCTATATAATACAAGTTATATGAAAAATGTAACTAAACATGCCGTTAAAATAATACTATATATATATATATATAGAGAGAGAGAGAGAGAGAAAGAGAGAGAGAGAGAGAGAGAGAGATTTTGTCATAAACAAATGTAATTTCCATCAGATTATAAAGAACACAATAATATAAAATGAAAAACCAATCTTTTAGAGGAGTTGCAACCTTCAAGTAATTGAAAAGAGAGGTGCTATACCTTTATTTATAGCTCAATTTGCATAAACTTTTTAAATGTGATTCTTTTATTATGCATAAATATAAACAGTGGCTGAGATATGACAGTTTGAAATTCTGAGGTGGCTGACATTTTAAAACAATCTAATTTTTGTTATGCTGTAACTCTCATGTTGATATTCAGATTCAGTATTAACGAAAATCGGGATTGAATCTTTTATAATTGGGTTCCAAGCAATTTTAGCTTCGGGTGTTTGAGTAAAATGAGTTTAATTTTTTAAAACATGGACTATGAAAGCTACATTTTCCTCGGGGTACATGCCGGAAGGACTTTTTTTCCTGTTTAAAATTATCAGATAAAGAGAAAAAAATATTTATTGAATTTCAAAATCTAGGAAGCAACAATGGCCTTCCCCTGCTCCCACTTGATAGCGCCCATGCAAACCTTTTTGTTTATCATTTGTTGGTTCTTTATTTTATTTTTTCTCATTATCAGTAGAATATTTTCATATTTTTACAAATATATTAATAAATGCATGTAAATAAATTACAGCAATAAAAATATTCCTTCAAAAATATGAATGAAACTAGTCGTTGGGGGCCACCGTAATACTTACCCATCATGGATATGCATAATGTAAAATATTAAAATTAAAATGTGTAAACTACTTATAAAATGCATTGCAATTCAAATAAAATCGTGGCTTGATGACGTCACAAACTTTAAAGGCTCGATTACTAAATTGCTTGAAAGAGGTTTTTCCTTATAACTCCAAAAATAATAATCCTATTAACTAGTGGTTTATTGCATCTGATTAAGCGTCAAATTTCCAATTCAAATATATCTTTGAAGTGAAATTTGGATGAAATACAGGGTCATGAAAAATCGAAGAGTGTGGAAAATAGGATTCCAAATATCTCGGCAACTAATTATCCGATCGACTTCATGCTTTATTCAAAATTTATGTTTTTTTATTGTCTTTTATATTCATTTCTTAAAATAAACAATTTCGAAAATTTTTATATACCTTTCATCAGAACGAATATTTCGAGAGTCCGAAAAAAATTGTTCCGGTTAATCGAGGTTATTGAAATGAAATAGGCTTCTTCCCATTATTACATACTATGTACATACCAAATTGCAAGTCTCTATCTCAATTTTTTCGGGAGATAGAGCGTTTACAGACACACACACACAGACACACAGACGGACGGCAAAATTTTTTTTCTAAAAATATGTTTTTCGGAATCTCCAGTGTCTGAAACGTGTAAATCCGTCAAAAAAAATTTTTCGATTTTCAAAACGATTACAAGACTTACCCTATACTACGTATGATGGGTAAGTAAAATGAATGCAAGATAAGTAGTTTATTCTAAGTGAATAGAAAATTTGTAATTGCTGTGGCCAATGAAAGAATTTTGCTCCCTCAAAGTAAAAAGCTGAAATGACATTCTTGGATTAATCGTAGAGACTTTCAAAACGTTTAATTTAAGTTGTAAGTAACATATGTGTGAAATCACAAAAAAAAACTATGTTTTGTAGTGTAGATCTTTGCTATCTGCTATAATTGTTCTTATAGCAATTCCAGTTCCTTTCTTATATACCAGCATATAAAAGCTTGCAATTCTTGCATTCTTATATACCAGCTTACAAGACGATCACCCTGGCCGTCTTATCATCTTGCAAGATATCATCTTGCAAAAAGAAAGCAGCATGCAAGAATAGCTCGTTCACTCAGCCAATCGTGATTCTTATAATTTGTTTAAATATTCGAAAACACCTTTTCAAGCAATTCTTCTTTTGACGTCACTAAATTGCAGAAAGAGGCAATGAAATTCGTCCTGAGGTCAGATCAACCGGCACCTTTCCGTTCCCAATTTCCAGCAATTGATGTGAGAATATCTCAGCTGATCGATCGTTTTGTAGCTGGACACGCATATTTGTAGTTAGTTTTAAAGTCTTTACGTGTCGCCACAAAGTAGAGTATTTCAGGCAAGCATTTATTTCGTCTGCTGGTGTCGATGAAGAATTACAGGTAACGTTTGCCTGAAATCTCCTGCAAGGAATATTAATGTGTACCCAAATGGTTTGATGTTTCCACGAAAAATCTTGCAATGATCGATCAAGAGCCTAGAGCGATTTTTTTGTGCGCTATTGTGCATTCTTCTCAAACAATAAGTTTGCATTTCTGCAATATTTTCCCCATTCCGGATGCTTTGGAAATATTGTACGTGTGAGTTACAATGAATTGTATGTTCAATGGCAATTTCAAAGCGGAAGCAGTTCTTCTACCCGGTAGCAATGTCGCAGCTATTCCGGACGACGCAAGAGCTAAAGCTATGTCATTTTGGGATCGAACTGTTGCCAGAACCAATCTAATTAGGAACGTTTTACCAGTTCATCCTGGGGCATCTAAGAGGAAGTTTTCTCAAATTCAGTTATAAGGAAAGGGCATGTTTACAAACAAACAGTTCCATCAAACAATCTACCACTGCATTTTTGTCGTAGCTATCATTGCAGGAATCATCATGGTGAAGTAGGCCAGTCATATTATAGATCAGTTTAACGTACACCAATCAGATCTCCCCATCTCATGCGTATAGTAGGAGTCGTAACGAACGAACAGGTTTTTCTTACTAAACAACAGTCATTTAACCAACAGTGACGTCAGGTGCCCTTTTCTTATTGACAGTTTGCATTATTTGATCGTAAATGTTTTTTTTTTTTTTTTTTTGCAAAAGTGTTATCTTAGGAATATTTGCTTGCACATACGACAAAAGATCACCCGTGTTGTAATTTTGTTCACAAGGAAATTCTACATCGAACGAAGAAACAGTAGGTTATGGCATTCCCAATTGATTGAGAACTTTGTGCGCGATTTCTAAGCACAAATCATCAATCATTATCAACGCTTCGTTGTAGATTTCTGCTGTGAAATCCATGTTCATATTTGAATTTCGACGGAAAATATCTTCAGCCATGTGCAATTTATATTTTTCCCATAACTCTGTTGTAGATGAAGGAAAGAATCTCTATAAGAAAACCGTAAGTCATGTGACTGTCATCAACAGTTCCGGGATGCCCGCATCGCTTTTTCATATGCCAGGCGGCCATTTTTATTCAAAATTATTTTTCGAATAAAACTGCATAAAAGTTACATATTTAGAAAGATCGTTCAAAATAAATTAATATTTGAGAGATGACATACGTTCATTTATGTACATACTCTGCGATAACTTCATTTGAAATTAGCTTCGCAGTTCAAATTCTCTATCCATGAAATTAAACAAAAAAAAAAGATTCATTCGTCGTGAAGGTTTAAAATATTAAACCATCAAACCATGGAGATAATCGTTCGTAAAGTAAGTTTTCCGTG
The DNA here is from genome assembly GCA_963931845.1 of Maratus michaelseni. NCBI lineage: Eukaryota > Metazoa > Arthropoda > Arachnida > Araneae > Salticidae > Maratus > Maratus michaelseni. Next base: position 137,694,944 of record OZ007596.1, read on the forward strand.
AATGAATTTTTGGAGCGCTGCCTGGTGTCAAAAAAATAATTCGCACCAGGACCTGAGAGACAATTAAAGTTTACCATAATTCCGTTTGATGAAGTGCTTATACAACTCAACTTCCTTCCGAATCTTTTCTTGACGTAAGTTGAATGTAAATAAATACAACTCATGTAATAATATTTAATGAATCAAATTTTGAAAAGATCATTTATTTTGGTATTTATGTATTATTACGTGGCAGGAAGATATATCACAGAAAATGATTGTTAATCGCCAATCATATTTACCATTGTTAATGACTAATCGCGTTCAAGACAGTAATTTAATATACATTTATGAAATACATAATACACTGCTCAAAACAATTAAAGGATATTGCAGTTTTAGGTGGATTTTGTATCTGGGAAACTTTTTAGCTGATTGATACATGGTCGACAGACATAGTAGGTTATATGAGAATAAATTACACATGTTTGGCAGAAAAAAATGCATTTTATTGCGCATTTGTGTACAAAAGGAAAAAAACACAATTTGTGCATATGAGAAAAAAAGAATAAGAAAAGGTGTTTTCTTCAAAGAAAATCATTTTCAGTCTGGGGTATGGTTTCCACGGGCGGCCAGCAACGTTGAACACCTTTGAGGCATGGACTCAATGAGGCTATTAATGACGAGTTGGGGTATTCTGCCCCACTCTTCCAGAAGAGCTCTTTCCAGTTCTTGGAGAGTTTGTGGGGGTTGTTGGTGGCCAGAAACTCGTCTTCCTAGAGCGTCCCAAACGTGCTCGATTGGATTCATGTCTGGAGAACACGCTGGCCATTCCATTCGAACTATTCCTTCCTCGAAAAGGAAATCCTCCACCAGGTTTGCACGATGTGGCCTGCAGTTATCGTCCATTAAAATGAAGTTATCTCCGATTGCTGCAGCGTAAGGGACTACAATAGGTCTGAGGATCTCATCCCTATATCGGCGACCAGTCAGAGCTCCATCTCGAATGATGTAGAGGTCAGTGCGCCCGTCAATGGAGATGCCACCATACACCAACACTCCTCCACCGCCAAATCTGACACTTTCGTGCACGAACGCAGGATTATTCCTACTGCCACGGTCCCTCCAGATGAAAATACGCCTATTATCCGGATGCACAGAAAAACGGGACTCGTCAGAACACAGAATATTGCTCCATTCATTTCTCCTGATTCCTCATTCATTCAGTTGACATGCTCGGTTGCCCACTCCCTGCGGTCGCGACGATGCCTTGATGTTAATCTAACACATACCATCGGTCGGCGAGCATACAGACCTACAGCATGGAGCCGGTTTCGGATAGTCTGAGTTGAAATCGTGGTGCCTGTAGCCGAGCGAAGGTGTTGTTGGAGAAGAGTAGCGTTCATGTTTCGGTGTCTCCGAGCTGTTAACGCTAAATACTGATCTTCATTGGGCGTTGTTGCCCGTCTACGACCTTGCCCTGGTCTTCGGCCTGCACATCCACTCTCCAAAAAACGGTTCCAGATCCTGGAAATGACACTTTGTGACACTCCAATGGCTTGCGCTACTTCGGCTTGAGTTTGGCCCCCTTCTAACCTACCTACAATTCTCCAAGCTTCTGAATCTGTCAAATGACTGCGCTGAGACATCGTACTCATCGAAACAAAGCAATCACTGAATGCCGCTCATCCTTGTCTTCATTCTCTTTTATCCAGTTGAAAGTCCAATTTCATTCGCTGCCGCTGAAGCGACGTTTTTGACGTCGAACTCAAAATTTGCATACTGCACAGTTTGAAAACCAGAAAAATTTACATTTGTGATTCTCTTCTTCTATTTTCGGCAAAAAAAATTTCGTTTAAATCTTTATTTTATATCAAACTTCAAATATCCTTTAATTGTTTTGAGCAGTGTATTATTAAGTACTTTTATGTTATTTGGAAGGAAATTCGTGAATATTTTTAATCAGATTGTACGCCACGGGTCAAAAGTGCTGACGTCAAATAGGGTTTAAAGGGAATGTGATTATCAAAACTGCCTTCCAAAAGCTCAATGTTTCACCAAACCATACTCGAAAATTACGTGTAATAATATGCAGCCCGATTATGGCACATTATTCAAGACGTTTTAGATGAGAATAATGATAGATTTTCTAATCTTCCGTAATCGAGTCTACAACCAAAGTGTGCGAGAAACAAAAAAATATTAGCAACAATATGGTTCAGTGTAAATGTGGATATTATGAAAGACTTTCACAAAATAGACTTCATTGCATCAAATCGTATTAACTAAAATAAGCCAATTGGCAAGGACCCAATTACGGAAAATTACTTAATATTGTTGCGCGTTCGGGGTTCGAAAGGATTGATGCCAATATATAAGAACAATCAACAGATTTTATTTACTCCAAACAGTTCGATAAATACACCAATATATTTTCAAAGACACAAATATTCAGTAATCTTCAAATCTAATAACAGCACAGCAAAATTTCACACAGAACAATATAGCGTATTGTTCAATACTAAATCGCTCATAGACAACACAGTTCTCAATGCAAAGCCTCTCGTGCGTATTCAATCGCATTTGACAGAGAACTAACTGAACTGAACTGGTGGAGGTCCCCTATATAGGCTTTAAAGATAACTGTAGAATTTTCCAGAGCTTTCGGATGCTAGAAATTACTAGAAAGTGCTTCAACTCTCGATAGAGTACCCCAAACGAGAAAGGACACCAATGTAAAGGTATAAGGGGGGGGGGGTTGCACAAAAAGTCCCCAAATCCGTCGCCAACTTGGCGACATTTGGCGATATATCGCCAAATTTGGCGACAAAAATAAGTCGCCAAAACCATCGCCAACTTGGCGATAAACCCATTCCTTGGCGATTTTCCAATAGAACTCCATTATAAAACCGATGCTGAAAGGTTGTTTTTCTTGCAAAGCACCTGAGGCCTTTAGCATTGAGTTACATGATGCTCAATAGGAAATACATTAATAATACTGCAAATTTCACAATAATAAAATAAAATAAATTAAAAAGAATGAAATATTTACAAAATACATAACAATATGTTTAAGAATCTCCGCATTTGCGAACATATAGCAACTGATATGCAAACGGACATGAAGCATAAATGCTTAAGTGGGTTAAGCGGTTTTTGTCAAGAAAGATGAAATATATAACAACAAACAAAATATGAAATGATACCATGATTGCAAAAGTTCTTGATTTTTCTATTAGAATCTTCCGGTTTGGCGAAGGATTAAGTAGAAAAATTAAATAATGAATAAAAGTAACGTGTTACAGTGTTTAATGTACATTTAAGGGAGACCAAACTGGTCGCCAGTGGCGGCTAGTGCGGTAAATATGATTGCAAGAGCACAAACTAAATAACAAAGAAAAAATAAAAATATTAACAAAATATTTCAGAAAGTGCCCCCGTGGGTGCAAAGTGGAGGAGGGGAGACGGTAGGTGCATAATATGAAAGAATGGTCAAAGGTATTTCTAATGATATATCACATGATGGGTGTCGGAAAATAATTAAAAAGTGTCCCCGGGTTTTTGATCAATTGAAGCTGAATTAGCGGCTGGTATTAACTATGACGTAATCTTTAAAAAATTCAGTGAGGCGAAAAGCCGTAAAGTTCATCTATTTTAATTTGTGTTTGCTTGTGTAATTTTTGTCATTATTTGATTAGCAATAATACTTGTATAGTATACTCACAAAATTAGTGTATAATTATTATTAGTGTATAATTCAGCTCATTTAACATTTTCTTTCTGACTGGAAAATGAAAGAGGCCTCGCAAAGCTGATGTCGCCGACGTTCATATTTCGTCTAGCGCCGCCACTGTTATTAGATAATATAAAATTACCTTTATTAGCTTTTCCCGCAGAGACCCTAAATGACCCACTAATTGAATTTTCTGGAACATGTGAGATAACCCAATCATCTTCTGATAACCGAAAATGGTAAAATGCAAAATTTAGTCAAATTTGTTCGATTCGTTTTTCAGATAAAACAAAATTCTGAAGTGGCCGACTATTATAGTGATGGCCGAACAATAGATTTAAGGTGGCCGACTATTGGAGAACTTGTCGTTTTTTTGACTTAACTTTGTCTAAAAAAACTAGTACCGTGTATTTTTAAAAATAATTGCTGAAACATAATAAGAAACGTATGTTAAAAATGTTGTGTCGTTTTTTAAAAATTCTAAGTTAAGATTTATCTATCCAAAAGCAGTTAAGTGGCCGACTATTGGTACATTTACCCTACCTCTTTTCTATAAATTGATATTTTAAAATGTTTTATTAAAAGGCTGTGGACATGAGAAAAAAAAATTCTTAAACAATTTTGATTTATTGAAAAAATAGTCAAGAGAAAATAAAATCAGATAATTTCAGTTGTAAACAATTAACATTGCTTTTCGTGCATAATCGTTGCGGTAGCTAAATAATAAAGAACAGGATCCATACATAGTTATATTGTAAAAAGAAAATGACTGCATACTTTAAAAAAAAAAAAAAAAAAAAAAAAAAAAAAAAAAACTATTAAAACAAGTAGGTAAGTGTTATCTTCGATCAAAAGGTTTTCTTTAATATTTCTTTCAAAACACTTTATCCTTTAATTAGTTTTAAATTTTACGGAAATTGTTTTTTGAAAAATCCGTTATCATAGATCATAGAAACTCGACAGAGTTTCTTGCCAAGCACTAGAAACAGCAATGCATTGAGCCTTAAATGAAAGAAATTTCCGCCAATGGATGCCAAACGATTTAAAAAAAAATTTTTAGCACTCTGTCTAGTTTATATTTTGCGGACGGGACAAAACGGGTTTTTGACACATCTATATCTCGCGTTCTATTAAAGATAGAAACAAAATTCTTGATTCTATAGAATGGGGCGTGCCAAGGGACTAAGAATTCAAAAGTAAAGCAAAATCCGACGAATAGGTTTTCAGTAAATGCGATTTTAAAAGTGCTGTTTTTTGCACTTTTTAAATCTTGTTCAGACCAAAAACTAGGGGGCAGGGCTACATCAATGTATAATTATCGGATTTTTACGCGGTTTACGTTATTTGAATCGTTTTTATGAGTAGTTCGGACCTTTGTAAGTTTCATGTAAAAATATTAATTAGTTTTTGATTTATATCAGTTTAAAGTTATTGATTCCTATACTTAACATAGAGCAAAAAACTGTTGACAGGGCTACAGCAATGTGTAACCATCGGATTTTTACGCGGTTTACATTATTTGAATCGTTTTTATGAGTAGTTCAAACCTTTGTAAGTTTCATGTAAAAATATTAATTAGTTTTTGATTTATATCAGTTTAAAGTTATTGATTCCTATACTTAACATAGAGCAAAAAAATAATCTCATCAAAAACAACTCGTTGTAAATGATCCCGCCAAGCCACAAACCTAAAACGTCAGTCACAAAAAGAAGTGATATCACATAAAAAGAAGCGATATAGAAGTGCATACTCCGAGTCCCGTGTAAAAATCTATCACCACTCATAATGTTTCCAAAGCACTCGGAGTGAGGTATAGTATGTGAAAACTGCTTGGCGGCCTGCAGGCTTTTATAATGTTTGCGTTTCCTGCAATTACATATGACTATATTATTTTAATTTAATTTAATTTAATTTAATTTAATTTATTTATTTAATTTGCTCCCATAAAATTGTAAAAAGTTGAAGCTTCTGTGTTTGCATGTCCTTTCTTATTTATGAGCTTGAAAAATCAATTTGTTGATTTTATTTACCATTATTTAAACTAGAAACACCACTCTTACGAAGAGGATGTTTTAAGTAAACATGTAAAGATTTTGAGTTTGTAATATATATATATATATATATATATATATATATATATATATATATATATATACAGGGTGTCCATAATTAAACGACCCTACTTTAAAGTTGTCTATATCGCTGAAACTATTGGTCAGAAAGTTGTGAAATTTTGTGAAGGACCTAATAAAGGAATGGGAATTTGTCTAAGCGAGAAAAAAAATAGTTCAAAATTTAGCCACCAGATGGCGTTTTTAATGAATTACACATTTAGCATACATTTACAATAGTTTACATATTTTATTGCAACAAAATATGTTCCACATGACGGTCATCATTTTCAGCTACCATCTTGAATCCTAAGATATATCACGTTCCACAGTTGACCGCAGTGTGTTCTGGGAAATGCTAAAAACCTGCCGCGAAAAAAGTTTTGTTCAACATATTTTGTTGTAATAAAAGTAACCTATCGTAAATGTATGCTAAATGTGTAATTCATTGAAAAACACCCTCTGGTGGTGAAAATTTGAACTAAATTTTTTTTTCGCTTAAACAAATTCCCATTCCTTCATTATGTCCTTCACAAAATTTCACAACTTTCTGACCAATAGTTTCGTCTGTAGACAAGTTTAAAGTAGGGTCGTTTAATTATAGACACCCTGTATATATATATATATCTACGATGATCATACGCATATTAATAACATTGTACCTTATAATAAACGTTAACTAAATTGAGATATATTGCAGTAATTCTAGCGTAAGCGGAATCGCATAGATCTGGGGAAAAATCCGTTCTGTCAGTTCTTTCGCATACAAAAATATTTAAAAAATGATGTAACAAAAATTAAAAATTTATTTTTTTCGATTTTCAAAATTGATGTACTGCATATATTATAAAAACCTGCAGGTCACAAAGCAGTTTTCACATACTGTACCTCACTCCGAGTCCTTTGGAAACATTATCAGTGGTGATAGATTTTTACACGGGACTCTGAGTATGCACTTCCATATCGCTTCTTTTTATGTGATATCACTTCTTTTTGTGACTGACGTTTTAGGTTTGTGGCTTGGCGGGATCATTTACAACGAGTTGTTTTTGATGAGATATCACTACTTTTTGTAAGGTAGTTAATTTCAATTATACGGATTCCATTTTTATTCAGAAAAGAAAAGATAAAAGGGGCAAAAATAATAATAGTGATGCTATAAACAGAATTATACATCAGAATTATACAATTTATTGAGTGACTTATTCCAATGTACATGTCGCTACCATAACAACTGGGAAACTTTTATATTAATTTCCTTACATTGTATTCATGAGATTCTTTATGACATTTTTATTTTCCTTTTTCTTTTGTTTATATCACTCTTCCGTTTATATACATTCAAAAACAAAAAATTACACAATTTTACAGTAGTTTACAAACTAATTAAAATACTACAGTTTCAGAAAAATGTGTAAAAATAAGAAGCACTTTTTTCGGTCAACTACAACGATAAGTTTATGGAGCATACTTTACCGAGAATAATCAACATTTTTCTTTTCCTACGAACCTATTTCTATTAGTATAAAAATTTACAGGGATTTTTATACTAACATATTAAATATATTATTTTTGAAAATTACTGAGCACCTTAGAAGTTTTTTATTTGTTTAAATTTTTTAACTCAACGTTTCGAGAATTTGAAAAATATAAAATTCGCAACGTTTGCAAAAGTATAAAAACTATTAAAGTGATTTCTGTTCATATAGTCTGTTCATTCCAATTCGGTGATCCTAAAATATAGGTCCCCAATCTCCGGCAGTCCATGAATTAATTAGGACATATGTATGCAACTGTTAAAATGTTCTCAAAGTTGACAATAGAGGCAATAAGTATAGCTTGGCAAATATGAAACACGGCATTGCTTCATCATGGCTTTGTTTCGAGAGGAGTTCGTTCTCCGAACATAAAAATCTCACGCGAAAGTGTTCGTTAACCGATTTGTTCGTAAACCGAACAGTTCGTTACCGATCACCTATTGTATACGAAATTTAGCATTTTAAGTTCGTCATAGCCGGAGATTCGATGAACGGCAAATATTTAAACGCAAAACTTGTAATCTTGAGGTATCAACATTTTTACATTCTATTACTCAGCGCATGAACGTAAAGTTGGAATTTTGTAATCGCTATTTCAATCAATTCCTGATACGCTAGAATTATATATTTATAAATAAACACAGTTTTTTTAATCGATGAAAATACTATATATTAATAGATTTAGAGCTTAACATCGACGAGATTTCAGATGGACAAAATGATCTTATATTAAATTTTAAAGCAAGATAATGAAACCTTACAGAGATTGAAACAGTGTAAAATCATTAAAATACATCTCACTCAGTAAATATACATCGGTTGTAGTGTAATCAAGATCTTCTAAGAGACTCTGTAAACGAAACGTATATGCTTCAAAGCCGCTTTACAATAGAGAGGATGTAGTAACATATTTGAATATCTTGTGTATATAGCGAATTTGACAAAAGTTATGCAATTTACTATTGTTTTTCCTCTGTGTTAAGTACAGGAATCATGTACTTCAACGTAAAAATTTGCTAATTACACAACTTTTTAGTCTTATTAAAAAATCTTTTGAGTTACCCTGTAAACGAACAGTAAATTCTACACTTCTGTTTTACAATAGGAAACTAACTTAGGTAGTTCGTAATAACATATTTTAACATCATGCGCATACGTTCTTTGTGAAAAGAGTTAGACCATTTAATATTTTGTTTGCTTCATCTTAGGTATAGGAATAAATCACTTTAAAGTGGTATACATAAAAAACTAATTAATATTTTTACACGAAATATTAAACATTTGAACTGCTCATAAAAAAAATTCAAATGCGGCAAACCGCGTAAAAATCGGAAAATTACACAACTCTTTAGCCCTATATCAAAAGATCTTTTGTGAGACCCTGTAAACGAACCTTAAATGTTAAGATTTTTTATAATAGGAAGCTTACTTGGGTCGAGTGTAATAACATATCTTAATATCATGTGTATACGACCATTCCTAAAAGAGTTGGGTCATTTATTATTTTTTTGCTCTATGTTAAGTATAGGAATCAATAACTTTAAACTGATATAAATCAAAAACTAATTAATATTTTTACAAGAAACTTACAAAGGTTTGAACTACTCATAAAAACGATTCAAATAACGTAAACCGCGTAAACATCCGATAGTTACACATTGCTGTAGCCCTGTCAACAGTTTTTTGCTCTATGTTAAGTATAGGAATCAATAACTTTAAACTGATATAAATCAAAAACTAATTAATATTTTTACATGAAACTTACAAAGGTCCGAACTACTCATAAAAACGATTCAAATAACGTAAACCGCATAAAAATCCGATAATTACACATTGCTGTAGCCCTGTCAACAGTTTTTTGCTCTATGTTAAGTATAGGAATCAACAACTTTAAGCTGATATAAATCAAAAACTAATTAATATTTTTACATGAAACTTACAAAGGTCCGAACTACTCATAAAAACGATTCAAATAACGTAAACCGCGTAAAAATCCGATAATTACACATTGCTGTAGCCCTGTCAACAGTTTTTGGTCTGAACAAGATTTAAAAAGTGCAAAAAAAAACAGCACTTTTAAAATCGCATTTACAGAAAAACTATTCGTCGGATTTTGCTTTACTGTTGAATTCTTAGTCCCGTGGCACGCCCCATTCCATAGAATCAAGAATATTGTTTCTATCATAAATAGAACGCGAGATAGAGATGTGTCAAAAACCCGTTTTGTCCCTTCCGCAAAATATAAACTAGACAGAGTTCATAAAAAAAAAAATTGTAAAATCGTTTGGCATCCATTGGCGGAAATTCCTTTCATTTACGGTTCAATGCATTGCTGTTTCTTATGCTTGGCGAGAAACTCTGTCGAGTTTCTATGATAAATGACCCAACTCTTTTAGGAATGGTCGTATACACATGATATTAAGATATGTTATTACACTCGACCCAAGTAAGCTTCCTATTATAAAAAATCGTAACATTTAAGGTTCGTTTACAGGGTCTCACAAAAGATCATTTGATATAGGGCTAAAGAATTGTGTAATTATCCGATTTTTACGCGGTTTCCAGCATTTGAATTGTTTTTATAAGTAGTTCAAATGTTTACTATTTCGTATAAAAATATTAATTAGTTTTTTTATGTATAGCACTTTAAAGTGTTTTATTCCTATACTTAAGATGAAGCAAAAAAAATATTAAATAGTCTAACTCTTTTCAAAAAGAACGTATGCGCATGATGTTAAAATATGTTACTACGAACGACCTAAGTTAGCTTCCTATTGTAAAACAGCATTGTAGAATTTACTGTTCGTTTACAGGGTAACTCAAAAGATTTTTTAATAAGACTAAAAAGTTGTGTAATTACCGAATTTTTACGTTGAAGTACATGATTCCTGTACTTAACACAGACGAAAAACAATAGTAAATTGCATAACTTTTGTCAAATTGGCTATATACACAAGATATTCAAATATGTTACTACATCCTCTCTATTGTAAAGCGGCATTGAAGCATATACGTTTCGTTCTCAGAGTCTCTTAGAAGATCTTGATTACATTACAACCGATGTATATTTACTGAGTGAGATGTATTTTAATGATTTCACACTGTTTCAATCTCTGTAAGGTTTCATTATCTTGCTTTAAAATTTAATATGAGTTCATTTTGTCCGTCTGAAATCTCGTCGATGTTAAGCTCTAAATCTATTAAAATATAGAATTTTCATCGATTAAAAAAACTGTGTTTATTTATAAATATATAATTCTAGCGTATCAGGAATTGATTGAAATAGCGATTACAAAATTCCAACTTTACGTTCATGCGCTGAGTAATAGAATGTAAAAATGTTGATACCCCAAGATTACAAGTTTTGCGTTTAAATATTTGCCGTTCATCGAATCTCCGGCTATGACGAACTTAAAATTGTAAATTTCGTATACAATAGGTGATCGGTAACGAACTGTTCGGTTTACGAACAAATCGGTTAACGAACACTTTCGCGTGAGATTTTTATGTTCGTAGAACGAACACCTCACGAAACAAAGCCATGATAAAGCAATGCCGTGTTTCATATTTGCCGAACTATACTTATTGCCTCTATTGTCAACTTTGAGGACATTTTAACAGTTGCATACATATGTCCTAATTAATTCCTCGACTGCCGTAGATTTGGGACCTATATTTTAGGATCACCGAATTGGAATGAACAGACTATATGAACAGAAATCACTTTAATAGTTTTTATACTTTTGCAAACGTTGCGAATTTTATATTTTTCAAATTCTCGAAACGTTGAGTTAAAAAACTTAAGCAAATAAAAAACTTCTAAGGTGCTCAGTAATTTTCAAAAATAATATATTTAATATGTTAGTATAAAAATCCCTGTAAATTTTTATACTAATAGAAATAGGTTCGTAGAAATTTTTTTTTTTATTATTATCGGTAAAGTATGCTCTATAAGCTTATCGGTGTAGTTGACCGAAAAAAAGTGCTTCTTATTTTTCCACATTTTTCTGAAACTGTAGTATTTTAATTAGTTTGTAAACTACTGTAAAATTGTCTATTTTTTTGTTTTTGAATGTATATAAACGGAAGAGTGATATAAACAAAAGAAAAAGGAAAATAAATATGTCATAAATAATCTGATCAATACAATGTAAGGAAATTAATATAAAAGTTTCCCCGTTGTTATGGTAGCGACATGTACATTGGAATAAGTCACTCAATAAATTGTATAATTCTGATGTATAATTCTGTTTATAGCATCACTATTATTTTTTTTGCCCCTGTCATCTTTTCTTTTCTGAATAAAAATGGAATATGTATAATTGAAATTAAATACCTAACAAAAAGGAGTGATATCTCATCAAAAACAACTCGTTGTAAATGATCCCGCCAATCCACAAACCTAAAACGTCAGTCATAAAAAGAAGTGATATCACATAAAAAGAAGCAATATAGAAGTGCTTACTCCGAGTCCCGTGTAAAAATCTATCACCACTCATAATGTTTCCAAAGGACTCGGAGTGAGGTACAGTATGTGAAAACTGCTTGGCAACCTGCAGTCTTTTATAATGTTTGCGTTTCCTGTAATTACATATGGTTATATTATTTTCTTTTCTTTTCTTTTCTTTTCTTTTCTTTTATTTATTTATTTATTTTGCTCCCATAAAATTGTAAAAAGTTGAAGCTTCTGTGTTTGCATGTCCTATCTTATTTATGAGCTTGAAAAATCAATTTGTTGATTTTATTTACCATTATTTAAACTAAAAAAAAACACTCTTACGAAGAGGATTTTTTAAGTAAACGTATAAAGATTTTGAGTTTGCAATATATATATATATATATATATATATATATATATATATATATATATATATATATATATATATATATATATATATATATAAACCTTATAATAAACGTTTACTAAATTGGAGATATATTGCAGTAATTCTAGCGTAAGGGAATGGCATAGATCTGGGGGGAAATCCGTTCTGTCAGTTCATTCGCATACAAAAATATTTAAAAAATGATGTAACAAAAATTAAAAATTTATTTTTTTCGATTTTCAAAATTGATGTACTGCATATATTATAAAAACCTGCAGGTCGCCAAGCAGTTTTCACATACTGTACCTCACTCCGAGTCCTTTGGAAACATTATCAGTGGTGATAGATTTTTACACGGGACTCTGAGTATGCACTTCCATATCGCTTCTTTTTATGTGATATCACTTCTTTTTGTGACTGACGTTTTAGGTTTGTGGCTTGGCGGGATCATTTACAACGAGTTGTTTTTGATGAGATATCACTCCTTTTTGTAAGGTAGTTAATTTCAATTATACGGATTCCATTTTTATTCAGAAAAGAAAAGATAAAAGGGGCAAAAATAATAATAGTGATGCTATAAACAGAATTATACATCAGAATTGTACAATTTATTGAGTGACTTATTCCAATGTACATGTCGCTACCATAACAACTGGGAAACTTTTATATTAATTTCCTTACATTGTATTCATGAGATTCTTTATGACATTTTTATTTTCCTTTTTCTTTTGTTTATATCACTCTTCCGTTTATATACATTCAAAAACAAAAAAATACACAATTTTACAGTAGTTTACAAACTAATTAAAATACTACAGTTTCAGAAAAATGTGTAAAAATAAGAAGCACTTTTTTCGGTCAACTACAACGATAAGTTTATCGAGCATACTTTACCGAGAATAATCAACATTTTTCTTTTCCTACGAACCTATTTCTATTAGTATAAAAATTTACAGGGATTTTTATACTAACATATTAAATATATTATTTTTGAAAATTACTGAGCACCTTAGAAGTTTTTTATTTGTTTAAATTTTTTAACTCAACGTTTCGAGAATTTGAAAAATATAAAATTCGCAACGTTTGCAAAAGTATAAAAACTATTAAAGTGATTTCTGTTCATATAGTCTGTTCATTCCAATTCGGTGATCCTAAAATATAAGTCCCCAATCTCCGGCAGTCCATGAATTAATTAGGACATATGTATGCAACTGTTAAAATGTTCTCAAAGTTGACAATAGAGGCAATAAGTATAGCTTGGCAAATATGAAACACGGCATTGCTTCATCATGGCTTTGTTTCGAGAGGAGTTCGTTCTCCGAACATAAAAATCTCACGCGAAAGTGTTCGTTAACCGATTTGTTCGTAAACCGAACAGTTCGTTACCGATCACCTATTGTATACGAAATTTAGCATTTTAAGTTCGTCATAGCCGGAGATTCGATGAACGGCAAATATTTAAACGCAAAACTTGTAATCTTGAGGTATCAACATTTTTACATTCTATTACTCAGCGCATGAACGTAAAGTTGGAATTTTGTAATCGCTATTTCAATCAATTCCTGATACGCTAGAATTATATATTTATAAATAAACACAGTTTTTTTAATCGATGAAAATACTATATATTAATAGATTTAGAGCTTAACATCGACGAGATTTCAGATGGACAAAATGATCTTATATTAAATTTTAAAGCAAGATAATGAAACCTTACAGAGATTGAAACAGTGTAAAATCATTAAAATACATCTCACTCAGTAAATATACATCGGTTGTAGTGTAATCAAGATCTTCTAAGAGACTCTGTAAACGAAACGTATATGCTTCAAAGCCGCTTTACAATAGAGAGGATGTAGTAACATATTTGAATATCTTGTGTATATAGCGAATTTGACAAAAGTTATGCAATTTACTATTGTTTTTCCTCTGTGTTAAGTACAGGAATCATGTACTTCAACGTAAAAATTTGCTAATTACACAACTTTTTAGTCTTATTAAAAAATCTTTTGAGTTACCCTGTCAACGAACAGTAAATTCTACACTTCTGTTTTACAATAGGAAACTAACTTATGTAGTTCGTAATAACATATTTTAACATCATGCGCATACGTTCTTTGTGAAAAGAGTTAGACCATTTAATATTTTGTTTGCTTCATCTTAGGTATAGGAATAAATCACTTTAAAGTGGTATACATAAAAAACTAATTTATATTTTTACACGAAATATTAAACATTTGAACTGCTCATAAAAAAAATTCAAATGCGGCAAACCGCGTAAAAATCGGAAAATTACACAACTCTTTAGCCCTATATCAAAAGATCTTTTGTGAGACCCTGTAAACGAACCTTAAATGTTAAGATTTTTTATAATAGGAAGCTTACTTGGGTCGAGTGTAATAACATATCTTAATATCATGTGTATACGACCATTCCTAAAAGAGTTGGGTCATTTATTATTTTTTTGCTCTATGTTAAGTATAGGAATCAATAACTTTAAACTGATATAAATCAAAAACTAATTAATATTTTTACATGAAACTTACAAAGGTCCGAACTACTCATAAAAACGATTCAAATAACGTAAACCGCGTAAACATCCGATAGTTACACATTGCTGTAGCCCTGTCAACAGTTTTTTGCTCTATGTTAAGTATAGGAATCAACAACTTTAAGCTGATATAAATCAAAAACTAATTAATATTTTTACATGAAACTTACAAAGGTCCGAACTACTCATAAAAACGATTCAAATAACGTAAACCGCATAAAAATCCGATAATTACACATTGCTGTAGCCCTGTCAACAGTTTTTGGTCTGAACAAGATTTAAAAAGTGCAAAAAAAAAACAGCACTTTTAAAATCGCATTTACTGAAAAACTATTCGTCGGATTTTGCTTTACTGTTGAATTCTTAGTCCCGTGGCACGCCCCATTCCATAGAATCAAGAATATTGTTTCTATCATAAATAGAACGCGAGATAGAGATGTGTCAAAAACCCGTTTTGTCCCGTCCTCAAAATATAAACTAGACAGAGTTCATAAAAAAAAAAATTGTAAAATCGTTTGGCATCCATTGGCGGAAATTCCTTTCATTTACGGTTCAATGCATTGCTGTTTCTTATGCTTGGCGAGAAACTCTGTCGAGTTTCTATGATAAATGACCCAACTCTTTTAGGAATGATCGTATACACATGATATTAAGATATGTTATTACACTCGACCCAAGTAAGCTTCCTATTATAAAAAATCGTAACATTTAAGGTTCGTTTATAGGGTCTCACAAAAGATCATTTGATATAGGGCTAAAGAATTGTGTAATTATCCGATTTTTACGCGGTTTGCAGCATTTGAATTGTTTTTATAAGTAGTTCAAATGTTTACTATTTCGTATAAAAATATTAATTAGTTTTTTTATGTATAGCACTTTAAAGTGTTTTATTCCTATACTTAAGATGAAGCAAAAAAAATATTAAATAGTCTAACTCTTTTCAAAAAGAACGTATGCGCATGATGTTAAAATATGTTACTACGAACGACCTAAGTTAGCTTCCTATTGTAAAACAGCATTGTAGAATTTACTGTTCGTTTACAGGGTAACTCAAAAGATTTTTTAATAAGACTAAAAAGTTGTGTAATTAGCGAATTTTTACGTTGAAGTACATGATTCCTGTACTTAACACAGACGAAAAACAATAGTAAATTGCATAACTTTTGTCAAGTTGGCTATATACACAAGATATTCAAATATGTTACTACATCCTCTCTATTGTAAAGCGGCATTGAAGCATATACGTTTCGTTCTCAGAGTCTCTTAGAAGATCTTGATTACATTACAACCGATGTATATTTACTGAGTGAGATGTATTTTAATGATTTCACACTGTTTCAATCTCTGTAAGGTTTCATTATCTTGCTTTAAAATTTAATATGAGTTCATTTTGTCCGTCTGAAATCTCGTCGATGTTAAGCTCTAAATCTATTAAAATATAGAATTTTCATCGATTAAAAAAACTGTGTTTATTTATAAATATATAATTCTAGCGTATCAGGAATTGATTGAAATAGCGATTACAAAATTCCAACTTTACGTTCATGCGCTGAGTAATAGAATGTAAAAATGTTGATACCCCAAGATTACAAGTTTTGCGTTTAAATATTTGCCGTTCATCGAATCTCCGGCTATGACGAACTTAAAATTGTAAATTTCGTTTTACAATAGGTGATCGGTAACGAACTGTTCGGTTTACGAACAAATCGGTTAACGAACACTTTCGCGTGAGATTTTTATGTTCGGAGAACGAACACCTCACGAAACAAAGCCATGATAAAGCAATGCCGTGTTTCATATTTGCCGAACTATACTTATTGCCTCTATTGTCAACTTTGAGGACATTTTAACAGTTGCATACATATGTCCTAATTAATTCCTCGACTGCCGTAGATTTGGGACCTATATTTTAGGATCACCGAATTGGAATGAACAGACTATATGAACAGAAATCACTTTAATAGTTTTTATACTTTTGCAAACGTTGCGAATTTTATATTTTTCAAATTCTCGAAACGTTGAGTTAAAAAACATAACAAATAAAAAACTTCTAAGGTGCTCAGTAATTTTCAAAAATAATATATTTAATATGTTAGTATAAAAATCCCTCTAAATTTTTATACTAATAGAAATAGGTTCGTAGAAATTTTTTTTTTTATTATTATCGGTAAAGTATGCTCTATAAGCTTATCGGTGTAGTTGACCGAAAAAAAGTGCTTCTTATTTTTCCACATTTTTCTGAAACTGTAGTATTTTAATTAGTTTGTAAACTACTGTAAAATTGTCTATTTTTTTGTTTTTGAATGTATATAAACGGAAGAGTGATATAAACAAAAGAAAAAGGAAAATAAATATGTCATAAATAATCTGATGAATACAATGTAAGGAAATTAATATAAAAGTTTCCCCGTTGTTATGGTAGCGACATGTACATTGGAATAAGTCACTCAATAAATTGTATAATTCTGATGTATAATTCTGTTTATAGCATCACTATTATTTTTTTTGGCCCTGTCATCTTTTCTTTTCTGAATAAAAATGGAATATGTATAATTGAAATTAAATACCTAACAAAAAGGAGTGATATCTCATCAAAAACAACTCGTTGTAAATGATCCCGCCAATCCACAAACCTAAAACGTCAGTCATAAAAAGAAGTGATATCACATAAAAAGAAGCAATATAGAAGTGCTTACTCCGAGTCCCGTGTAAAAATCTATCACCACTCATAATGTTTCCAAAGGACTCGGAGTGAGGTACAGTATGTGAAAACTGCTTGGCAACCTGCAGTCTTTTATAATGTTTGCGTTTCCTGTAATTACATATGGTTATATTATTTTCTTTTCTTTTCTTTTCTTTTCTTTTCTTTTCTTTTATTTATTTATTTATTTTGCTCCCATAAAATTGTAAAAAGTTGAAGCTTCTGTGTTTGCATGTCCTTTCTTATTTATGAGCTTGAAAAATCAATTTGTTGATTTTATTTACCATTATTTAAACTAAAAAAAACACTCTTACGAAGAGGATTTTTTAAGTAAACGTATAAAGATTTTGAGTTTGCAATATATATATATATATATATATATATATATATATATATATATATATATATATATAAACCTTATAATAAACGTTTACTAAATTGGAGATATATTGCAGTAATTCTAGCGTAAGGGAATGGCATAGATCTGGGGGGAAATCCGTTCTGTCAGTTCATTCGCATACAAAAATATTTATAAAAGTGGTATAACAAAAATATAAAATTTATTTTTCGATTTTCAAAATTGATATACTACATATATTATAAAAGCCTGCAGGTCGCCAAGCAGTTTTCACATACTGTACCTCACTCCGAGTCCTTTGGAAACATTATGAGTGGTGATAGATTTTTACACGGGACTCTGAGTATGCACTTCTATATCGCTTCTTTTTATGTGATATCACTTCTTTTTATGACTGACGTTTTAGGTTTGTGGCTTGGCGGGATCATTTACAACGAGTTGTTTTTGATGAGATTCTCTCTATATGGCAGCAATTAAATGGTATGGATGAAGCTAAAAATGTTAAATGGAATTAGTTCTGCCGAAATCAGAGTAGTAGGTATGTATATATTAAGAAGGACGATTATTGCCACCAGGAGGTGCGCGGTGAAGTAGAATAAATGCAATATTTAATAAAAAGTCGTTTATCCGCCCCTCGCTCCCTCCCCATTCCCACAAGTAAACAGTTAAAGAAAACTTCGATGTGAATTAAGGTCCTGATAGCGGGCAAAACCTGCTATTCTGCTCTATTAAAATAATATCTGTCATGTCGACTAAATATGATATGTAATAAAAAGTAGTTCCCACTCCTTCCCATATAACAAATACAAATGTTTATTTATTAATTACATCCACTGTCTCGATACCGGGCGATCGGGCGAAGCCCGCAAGTCCCTATTGTAATAAGTGCTGATTCACGGTCGCCAATTGCCACGTGGTGACTAAATTTATTGCTTTGGCCACTAATTTCTGATGTCTAAATCGCCATGTCTTATACAGGTATGCCCTTTTTCCGCCAAAAAGCAGATTCTGCTTGAAAAAAAATTAATTAAATCTGCCGATTTTCCTCCATAAATCTGCGATATTTACCTCTTTCTACTTACCCATCACCTTGTACTCGTTTTAAAAATCGCAAAAAAAAAATTTTGACGAATTTACACTTTTCAGACACTGGAGATGCCGAAAAATGTATTTTTAGAAAAAAATTTGCTGTCAGTCTGTCTGTGTGTCTGTAAACGCTCTATCTCCCGAACAAATTGAGATAGAGACTTGAAATTTGGTATGTACTTAGTATGTAATCGGATAATTATTAATGTCCGTGAACGTCTGTGTGTGTGTGAGTGAGTGTGTGCGTCTGTGCATTCCCGGTCTGTACACGCAAAGGCTCCGGGACGAATCGACGCACTGAAGGCGGACGCGGACCGAAAAATTCGGAAAAAAGGCGCGGATGTCAAGTTTGGGCCGTGTCGGGAGTCCGACCCGGACCCGGGGAGTTATTAATCGACAAAACTGTTTTAATTACGTACCGAAACCGAACTTTGAAAAGAATCGAAAACCACAAATTTTCGCCTCCGAAAGGGGTTGCCGGTCTCTCTCGGGACGGGGAAGGAAAAGGCAGCGGGTTCCCAGGGAGCAATTTAAGCCCCAAACCGCAGTGCAGGTCCGACCCGTATCTCCGGAAGTCGGGGGGCCAGAAATTCAGAAGTCGTACAAACGAAAGCAGGACAGCGTCCGGTTTCATAAATTCGAAAAATCATTTCCGTACTACAATTAGAACCGAAAAAATTCTTTAAAAATCGATCGATAAAAAATGATTTTTCATTTCTTTCCGTGCCGGGAATGCGAGAAAGCAGACACGCGCCCAGACGATTGTCTGGATCGATTTTCCAGAGGCGAGGAGCATTTTTTAGACGAAGGTCACGTGACGTTCAAGTGGGTTTTTTCAGAGGGGGGCCCAATCTCAGAATCTAAGGGGCGCAGTAATTCCTAACTTTTACAGGACGACGCAAAATTGATTCTGCTTTCAGAATATCTAAAAATTATTCTCATATCTCCATTACGAGCCGATATATTATTTAATTGTATAATTAATCAACATTCGTATAATTAACGCAAAAGAAAGATTTCCATCACAGCGCCCGCTATATATTACGATTTTAAGAAGTAGGCCGCGTCCAAAAACTGCATGACGAGTATTTTACGTTTTTCTTTTAGAGTCGCAACCAGATATTATGATAAGGAAAAGCGGGCTTCGCCCGTTATCGAATCGGGACGGTTGCTGTAATTAAGACATATTTGTACATTTGTATTATTTTTGAGGAAACCAATTCCATTTCAACAAATTTAACATTTTTAAACGTTTGATTGTATATGTATAGAAAAATAACCACTATTTTCGATTAGTAAAAAGCGGGCTTCGCCCGTTATCGAATCCGGACGGTTTATGTAATTAAGACATCAGATTTTTTTTTCCGGCAGTCTAATTCAGTTGTTTAAGGAAAAGCAGTGTCCTCGCCCCCACCCCCCTTCAAATTTTTTTATCTTAACTGTGGTCCGTTTCTATAACTCAGAAACTATGTTACGAATTTCCCCCAAACTGATTCCAAACATCAGAATTAAAGTAATAAGGACCCTCTATAACATTCGTATAGAACACATTGCGCCCCCTGGTGGTGGAAGGTGTAATCAAAGCATTTTTCAGCCTACTCGGGTTCTATGGGTCACATCACGACGCGGTTTGGCTCAATCGACTCGACATCGATAGAGGATACTACAGCTTATCGGTTTTAGTTCGTTTTTCACCACCAGGGAGCGTTTTATTATCTCTGTTTCTATGGCCCGGATTACGACGGGGTATGGCTCATTTGACTCGACATCGAAAGCCTCAACGATTTCAGTTATGATCGTATAAACAGTTTGCGCCACCTGGTGGTGGAAGGTGGAACTAACGTATACTGCAGCGCGTGCGCAGCACGAATGCTATACGGTGCCGCAGGCAGCGGGGACCCGAATCGGAGGTTCGTTCAGTTATAGGTTTATACTATTCGCGACTCAACGTCGATAGAGGATACTACAGCTTATCGATTTTTGCTCCGACACTCACCACCAGGGGGCGCTTTCCTATCTCTGTTTCTATGGGAAGGATCACGACGGGGTATGGCTCATTCGACTCGACATCGATAGAGCTTACCGATTTTATTTCGTTTTTTCACCATCAGGGGGCGCTTTCCTATCTTCGGTTCTACGGGCATGAAAACGACGGGGTATGGCTCATTCGACTCGACATCGAAAGTCTTAACGATTTCAGTTATGATCATATAAACGGATTGCGCCACCTGGTGGCGGAAGGTGGAACTAACGTATACTGCAGCGCGTGCGCAGCACGACTGCTATACGGTGCCGCAGGCAGCGGGGACCGAAATCACCCACTCGTGGACAGCCACCCGTGAGGTATAGGAACAATAAGTCCACGAGGGGAAAAATAAACGCTACCCGACACCGATAGCACCCATCCGTTCCAACCCCCACCGCAGGAGGCGCCTGTTTATTAGATTTGAAACAATGAATATAATTACATAACAATAATAAAATATAAAAGGTAAAAAATAACAATTTTTTGCAAATTGAAAGTTAAATATAAAATATTTTCGAAGTACTATAAGTTCATGATGTCCTAAATTTATGGTATTTTAGTTCAGAAAGTCAATTGTCAGTTCAGTCAATTTTTTTTTTTAAATTCTTTCGTAATGAAAGAGAAATTTTTATTGAGAATATTATAATTCTCTTTTAACTTTTGAGAGTTTGAAGGATTGAAAATGATATTACGAAGGTTATATCTGAGAGTTTCGTTCTTATGAAAAAAGGGAAGTGATGGATCATAAGAGGGCAGCATCCGAATATGTAGTGAACTGCATCTCCTTCTGCTTTATCGCATGGACATCTAGGTAAGGCTCTTTTTCTTATTTTATGTAAGTATTGTGGGAAACTGCCATGGTTACTCAGATAATACGGCAGTGTTGGCTGTTTGCAGAGATAATTTGGATCGACTTTATTTATAATTTTATAGGTATCTCTGCCCTTATTACATGAGTCCCAAATGGCTTGCCAGTCAGAGATGGTTTTCTTTTTAAAATACAATTTTGTTATTGAAATGGGGAACAGCAGATCTTTTCTTGATTGATATTGGTCTTGTAAGATGGCTTGCTTTGCTAGGAGATCAGCTCTTTCGTTGCCAGTATCACCTACATGAGATTTAGTCCATGTTATTATAATGGATTTATCAGGAATTTGAAGTAATTGATTGTAAATGTTTTTGATAATGTAGTTTCTAGGAAAAGCAACTTTTAATACTTCCATAGAAGAGTAACTATCTGTAATAATTAGTAGTTTATTGTAGTCGGAGGTAGAGAACCATTTTATTGCTTTATAAATTGCCATTAATTCTGCTTGATATATGTTATTCAGTGGATGATGTCGTATTGCTTCACCATGTATATTATTTCCATCTTTATATATGGTGAAAGCACTGGCTACACCCCCTGGCATGACAGAACCATCTGTGTAGGCTTCCACATCGAATTCTTTTGGATGGATGGATTTTCTATCTTCTATAATTCTGATATTTTGGACTCTGTAGTAATTGAGGAATCGATACGATTTTTCTTTCTGCATTATATTGTTAATGTTTAGCTGTGTGTTATTGATTAACAAATTTCTATTTCCTATTTTCAGTTGGTAGTACTGAAATTCATTCTGTATTTTTATTAGGATTGGTGGAGTTACTGTAAGAAGATACAGAGCTTCGTGAGAGATAGTCCTATAGGTCCGTATTAAGTTTAATAATGCCAAACGCTGAGTTGAACGTAGTAATTTGCGGCCATCAGTATTCAAGTTTGGATACCAAATTTCGTAAGCATATAGCATTTGGCGTTCTATGACTGTTTGATACCATATTTTCAGGATGTCTGGTTTGATACCTTTATTAAAGAATCGAAATCCTCTAAATCCGTTTACAAAGTTTGCAATCTTTGTTCGAAGGTCTTTCATGTGATCTGTAAAATTGAATTTAGAATCTAACAATACGCCAAGATATTTAATATTTTTTACTACTTTTATTTTTATATTTTCTAATTTAAATCTCGGAAGTCTTCTTTCGAGGAGATTGCTACCGAAAAGCATTGATTGCGTTTTCTGAGTTCATATTTTTAGACCGAGTTCATCACAGATATTCTTAAAATGGACTATTTTGTTGTTGATTGTAACTTCCAGGTCTATTACGGTATTTCCCTCTATTGGAATCAAAAAATCATCTGCGTAAACAATAATATCTTCATATAGATTTTTATAATTTTTTATTATGTAGTTAGCTATAAGAAGCCATAAGAGTGGTCCAAGACAGGATCCCTGAGGGCATCCTTTAAATACCCAGAACCACTCTATATATTCATATTGATTTAAGCCTATACTTATTTTGCTTATATAATTTTTTAGTAAGGTTTTGAGGTATCTATGTAACGGTGAGTCATCAATTATTTCTGATAATTGGTGCCAGTTTATTGAATCGAAAGCACCTGTAATATCCAATGATATGATGCCCACATAAGCATGTTTTTGTAATAATTGTGCAATTTTCTCTTTAAGTCTCTCCAGAGCTGATATAGTGCTTCTGTTTTCACGGAAGCAGGCAGCGGGGACCCGAGCCGGAGGTTCGTTCAGTTAGAGGTTTATACTATTCTATGTGCAATTTAAGGGATTATCCGGTGCCGAAGGCAGCGGGGACCAGGGTCGGAGATTCGTTCAGTTAGAGGTTTATACTATTCGATGTGCAAATCCTTTAAGGGATTATCCGGTGCCGAAGGCAGCGGGGACCCGGGTCGGAGGCTCGTTCGGATCGAGGGGGATGCGAGCCGGAGAATACAAAAGTTTCGAGGCACCGATGTAAATTAGGGGCCCGCTGGCGGGCGAACCAGCTAGTAATAATAATAAGAAGCTTATTGAATTTCAGTAACCTCGATTATCCGCAACTATTTTTTCGGACTCTCGAAATATTCGTTCTGATAAAAGGTTATAAAAATTTTCGAAATTGTTTATTTTATGGAGTAAATATAAAAGACAATAAAAAAAACTAGTCGTTGGGGGCCACCGTAATACTTACCCATCATGGATATGCATAATGTAAAATATTAAAATAAAAATGTGTAAACTACTTATAAAATGCATTGCAATTCAAATAAAATCGTGGCTTGATGACGTCACAAACTTTAAAGGCTCGATTACTGAATTGCTTGAAAGAGGTTTTTCCTTATAACTCCAAAAATAATAATCCTATTAACTAGCGGTTTATTGCATCTGATTAAGCGTCAAATTTCCAATTAAAATATATCTTTGAAGTGAAATTTGGATGAAATACAGGGTCATGAAAAATCGAAGAGTGTGGAAAACAGGATTCCAAATATCTCGGCAACTAATTATCCGATCGACTTCATGCTTTATTCAAAATTTATGTTTTTTTATTGTCTTTTATATTCATTTCTTAAAATAAACAATTTCGAAAATTTTTATATACCTTTCATCAGAACGAATATTTCGAGAGTCCGAAAAAAATTGTTCCGGTTAATCGAGGTTATTGAAATGAAATAGGCTTCTTCCCATTATTACATACTAAGTACATACTAAATTGCAAGTCTCTATCTCAATTTTTTCGGGAGATAGAGCGTTTACAGACACACAGACACACACACAGACACACAGACACACAGACGGACGGCAAAAAAAAATTTCTAAAAATATGTTTTTCGGAATCTCCAGTGTCTGAAACGTGTAAATCCGTCAAAAAAAAAATTTCGATTTTCAAAACGATTACAAGACTTACCCTATACTACGTATGATGGGTAAGTAAAAACATAAATTTTGCATAAAGAATGAAGTTACCGAGGTATTTGTAATCATATTTGCCACACTCTTCGATTTTTCACGACACTGTATTTCATTCAAATTTCAATTCAAAGATATATTTTAATTGGAAATGAGACGCTTAATCAGACGCAGTAAACTGTAAGTTAATATGATTATCCTTTTCAGAGTTATAAGGGTGTTTCTTATATGCAATTCAGTAATAGAGCATTTAAAGTTCATGACGTCATCAAGTCACGATTTTATTCGAATTGCAATGCATTTTATAATTAGTTTACACATGTTTTATTTTCATATATTATGCATATCCATGATGGGTAAGTATTACGGTGGCCCCCAACGACTGGTTTCTATTGTCCACAATTAAAAAAAAATATGATTAAACATGTATGCCACATTTCCGCGGATCCGCAAATTTCCCGTTTTCTTTTTTAAAAAAAATTTAAAAAAATCTGCGATGTCCGCGGAATCAAGAAGAGACATGCTGACGGCGAAAGAATTCAGCGGCGGCGGCATACTGAAGTTAGCCCGTGACGCAGAAAAATTCGTGCCGAAAAGGGAATAATTTTGGGTCCCACTTAATTTGTAGCTCTGGGATTATTCAGATATTTATTTTTTAGCAGATTTCCGCAAAATCAATTTGTCAATCGGTCAGGAAAAGAAATCGATAATTTCCTCAATCAGTCGCGAACGTCATGAAAACTAATATGGAAAAATCCCGAAAATTTCGTAAATTGCTCGCCAAATGGAACCACAAATTTCATCAGTCGCTCACGAAATAGAATTACAAATTTCCTTAATCTGTCTGAAAAAAAACAAACAAAAAAAACCCGCAAATTTCATTTATCGGTCGCGAAAAAAAAACGCGTTTCCCATCGATCAATTGCAAAAAAAAAAAAAAAGTGAATTTTGTCAATTGCTCATGGAAAAAATAGTGAGTTTCGTCAATTGCTCGTAGATGAAAACCCGTTAATCTCATCAAGCGGTTCCGGCAAAAATTGGAATTTCACAAATCGATCGCAGAAAAAAATTGTGAATTTCGTTAATTAGTCGCGGAAAAAAATTAATCTCGTCAATTAGTTGCAGAAAAAAAGTGTGAATTTCGTCAATCATTTGCGAAAAAATCGTGAATTTACAAACATTTATTCCTACAAACTGTATACAATTATGGTGGAAAGATTCTGTAAAATCCTGTCGTCGAAATTTAATGAAGAAAAAATAAGTTTATTAATTCATTTAACCCTTAAATGCCTGATATTTCAAAAATAAACTTTAGAATGTTTTTCGGCTTTTATTTTTCAAATAAATCATGGGAAAAATACTTTAAAAAATCATATTCTGTTTTAAGTATGTTTTACGACTAAAAACAGTTTGTTACTAATCGGCAATACTGGTCTTTAACTGAAAAAATAATTTAACTTGATAAAATTCTATAACATTAAACACACATGAATTTTAAGAACTATGATGAGAAATAAATTTTACTTGCTCACAGCAGTCTAAAATAGGGTATTTTGCAAGCTTCCAAATGAAACAAAAATCACATTTAGCAACAATTGAAAAAATAAATTTTCTTTATTCTTAAACAGCACAATACTTGTCATCTGATTGTTGAAAGTTGATTTAATAATATTGTCAGTATGTATTTTATTGGCAACATTAGGTTTTAACCTTCAGTATTATCTTAATATTATTTTTAAAGACTAAATTGGGTATGTTGCCGAAAGGCAACACACGGCATTTAAGGGTTAAGTTTTGTATAAATTTTAATTGAAAATCTAAATTTTAAATTAAAATTTACTGTTTATTACTTTTAATATTTAATAGCAGACTGTAACGCAGAAAGCCCCTTCCAGAGGAAATGAACTTTCCCGGCGAAACGCGCCACGCATCACGTTATCTAGAAATACTTTTGATCAGTTAACGCGTGAGCTTGGTCGAAAAGAGTTCGTTATTCGAAGAGCGGGGATGTAAATAGAAAATTGTTAAGTCGTGTTGTTTTGTTCTCCGAAAATGTAAAAAGTGAAGTGTCAGTCTTATATATATGTGTGTAATGTGCCGTTTTGTGATGTTTTTTGTGTCAACAAGTAATAAACTATATGAAAATGCCAGCAAACTTTTACTTCTGGTGTTATAAAAGAACTATTCTTTCCGCCCCGAGATTCTAAAGGTTATTATTTGACAGTGTTGATACAAATTGCTACCCAACTTCGGGCTACAAATCCACAGTGATTTATATAATGATATTATGACGATGATGTGATTATGATATTATATAATGATATTGTGAATAGTGATAAAATATAATGATATTGTGAATAGTGATAAAATAATTTGTTTCTACAAATCCGCTGTGAAAAATACTAAATGATTTACTTCTACAGCTAGAAATCCGCAGATAAAATGCAAAGTGCTTTATTTATAGAAATCCAGTGATTCATTTTAAATAAAGAAGGATCGTATTTAAGTTTTGGAAGCTTTTTCGTTTCTCAGCAGTTACAATCAAGAAAATGGCGCAAGCGATCGTCGCCATTGCAGCATACGATTTTGATGTGTTATTAATCTTCGTTTTAAAGTTCTAAAAATTGTTTCGTGTACGCCCAAGAAAATAATACGTTATGTGTGTTTACAAAGTTCTACAAATTGTTATATTCTTGAATGCTTATCATGACTGTGTTGATATACGTTTTTATTGATTAAGAAAAAAAAAGAATAAAACTGATATCAGTTTCAAGTAAAATTATTATCAGTTTCAAGTAAAATTATTATATTATCAGTTTCAGGTCAAATTAATATAAAGTATTCGTAATTTTATCGCAGTTATCATAAAGATGCTTTGTTTTTCTTTTATTATTGGTTTTAAAAGAATCGATTACTTTTTGTTTTTCTTTTATTATTGGTTTTAAAATAATTGAATACAGTTTCGATATAAATGTTTGTTCTTATTTAATGTTGAACGTAAGTATTTAATTCTGAGTTCTTGATTGATTGAGAAAAGAAGCATTATTGTGAAATTTAAAAGTGAATGAGTAAGTTATGCATGTTTTGATTTTATTAAGGTAGAAAGTTTTTGAAGTGAAAACTTCTTTAGGCGCGTTGGGCATTTTTTGAGATGGGAAAAAATCACTGAATTCGCGACACTGTTACCGTTACTGTTACCGACACCGGTACTTTTCGGTTAGCCGGGCGCCAGTAATATATATACATGTATATATACACGCACACATATATCTACAGATACATATATATACATACACATATATATACATACACATATATATGCATATTTGGATGTATATATATACAAATTTATGTATATACATATGTATTTATATATGTACATATATCACTGGCGACCGGCTAACGGAAAAGTACCCCGACACCTCTGTATATTTGGCGACGATTCTGAAATAGCTGGTTCAGGTAAGCAACCATAGATTTGCTTAAATTAATATCTCACTTTGACAGCAAAAGTGATATTAGTCTCTATTTAGCATTATTTGAAAGACAAATTTCTCGAATGAATATAATAAAAAAAAATTGGGTCACACATTTGTTAAGTTTAATTCCGTTAGAAATCGCCAATATTATAGCTAGAGAGCCAGAAACATTGGCGAACAATTACGATTATGTAAAAGATTTACTTCTTAAACGCTTCAAAATGACGCCAGAAGAATTTAGGCAGAAATTAATGTCACATAAAAAAGAATCTTCAGCCACTTGGCGCGATTTAGCATTTGAATTAAGAAATCATTTGGAAGAATGGATTAGCGGTCTTAAAGTATCTGATTTTGAATCCTTAAAAGAATTAATAGTAGTAGATCAAATTAAGAAAAGGTTACCTATAGAAATGAAAGAACATTTTATTGATGATCTTCCAAAAATTAAAAATGTAGACGTATTAGTAAATAAAATAGACGATTATGATGCGGCGAACGTAATGTTAAAACCATGAATAGAATTTCACACCACTTTGAAGATAGAAAACCGAAGTAAGTAAAAATGAAAATTCACAATCTTTCTTTCATACCCAATACCAAAACAAAAGAAATAAATCTCAAATTAGGTGTTTTAGATAGATGTAACTCTCAAGGTCACATAGCGTCTCAGTGTAATAATAGCAATAACGGTCAAACTAATGAGTTCAATCAAGACTCTACCGAAAACTATCGAAATTATAATCGCCAAAATCACAATCCTAATGCCGATGTACAGGAAAAAGCTAACATTGCTACAATTCGAATCAGAAATAATTCTAAACCTAATGGAATGGGTAAAATAATTAATATCAAAGGCAAAGAAGCAAATCTATTGTTTGATACAGACAGCTATATTTCTTTATTCAGTTACGAATGTTATGTCATATTGGGTCGCCAAATTTGTCTTCTGTTGATATCTTATTAACTGACATTGGCGGAGAAACTGTAAATCTAATTGGATATTTTATGTATGAAATACGTGTCGATGGGTTTCTTATATCAACGAAATTTTATGTTTCAAAATCTCTCGCATACGATATTGTAATAGGGCAAGACTTGATCAGCAAACTAAAGTTGGCGATAGATGAAGAGGGAATTAAAATTGTTGGCGAGCGCAATACTTTTCAAGTACGTTGCCTGAAAGTTGTAAATAATTCCGATAAAAAATTAAATTATGTTGCTAATTCATACAATGAAGCGAAAGTATCAAAAGGAAATAGTT
Source organism: Maratus michaelseni (assembly GCA_963931845.1). NCBI lineage: Eukaryota > Metazoa > Arthropoda > Arachnida > Araneae > Salticidae > Maratus > Maratus michaelseni. The sequence continues at coordinate 137,724,334 of OZ007596.1, forward strand.
CACGTGCAGAAAACGAAATGATTGGTATTATGAATAAAAATAATTCAGAAAATTATTTCAAGATAAATTTAGCACGCGCGGTGAAAACCGATAAAAGTGACTCAACTCGCGAGACCAAATCAAAAGATGAAAATGAAATAACAAAACACGGAAAATATTGTAATTTAACGAGCACGAGAAAAAAAATAGACAGAAGTAATATAAAAAGAAAAAATGAAAATAATGAAATATTTCAATTTATAATATAATATTATAATGTACAATAGCGCATTAAATGAAAATTGTAATATAATTTTTGTGGTAATAGTTTAAAATAATGAATAAAAAAACACTTCTTTTAAAAGTATTTCCTGCACAATAAAACGTTTCCTGACGATTCAAAAAATACACACGTAATTGTTCAAGTTTTTACTTCTGTCGGCACTCCCGGAGTGCCATTGTTTTTTTTTCGTTTTTGTTTTTTAAGTTGTACTGAACAAAACTGATAATAAGCTGTCTTAGTAATTTAAAAATAATATTGGTTGAAAGTTTAATTATTCTGTTATGTGTTTTTATCTCATTTAGAATATTATTTAAGTGACAAGTATTCAGTTATGTGTTTTGATTTTATTTAGAATATTATTTAAGTGACAACTATTCAGTTACGGTTTTTATTTCATTTGAAATATTGTTTTGAATGTGTCGCGTTATGAAATCCAGTTTATCAAAATAGATTTAATGTTTGTTTTGTTTTGTAGTAAGTGTTCATATTATGGTTAAAGCTCACTGTTTTGTTTTATTAAAAGTTTATATGATTTGTAACGGCAAAGCTCACGTCTGGGGTACGGTTTAAACGAATTTTTTTGGCATTTATAGGGTTTTCGGCTAGTTGTTTTGCTAAAATTTAAAATGTCTGAACTTAATAAAGCTCGCAAATAGGATTTGTTCCAGGTTGCGTTAGAAATAAATTTAGATGTGCAAACCAGTATGACCGTTGTCACATTGCGGGAAAAATTAAATCCTCCCCCACGTTCGATGTTGATTTTGTAAATTCATTAGTCAGGCATCAAATTGCAACTCAGGAAGAAGGACAACGTAGGCGAGAATTAGAGGATAAACAAAAAGAAACAGAGTTACAACAGCGTAAGCTGGAATTAGAATATAAGCGTAGGGCAGAAGAGATGGAGTTTAAAAAGCTTGAGATGAATTTTGAGCTTGAGAAGCTTAAGCTACAGGTTCAGAGCCAAGGTATTTCCAGTGGAGTGGTAGGTGGTAATGCGACAGGGATAATATCTCACGCGGAAAGTAAGACAGATGTCCAAAGGTTGTTGCCTACATTCAGGCCAGAAACAGATGATGTAACTTTGTTTTTGGTGCTCCTGGAACACCAGTTAAAGCTCTCTAAGGAACCTGAGCATCTATGGGTATCGTATTTACTCAGTGTTGTCTCATCTTCTATTTCTACGCTTATCGCTCGTGAATCGGAAGAAAACGCTTCAAATTTTTCGCATGTTAAAGATTTACTTCTAAAACGGTTTAAAATTAGTGGCGCAAAATTCAGACAGCTGTTCTTTGCTCATCGCAAGGTAAAAGATATCACTTGGCGAGATTATTATTTCGAACTTCGAGCTTATTTTGAAAACTGGCTTAAAGAGTTAACTGTAACGTCTTTTGAAGCTCTTCAGGATTTGATCGTAGCTGATCAAATGAAAATGCGCGTGCCTGTTGAATGCAAACAGCATATGTTAGATGACTGGGAAAATTTAAATTCGCCAGTCGACCTCGCCGAAAAACTAGATGGCTATGAAATTATAAGAAATACGTTCCCTAAAAGAGATCCGGTTGTACCCCAAGTGAAAAAAAGAGTTTTCTCTTCGAGATAATAATTGGAAGCAGAGTATAAGCCTCCAAAAGAAGACAGATATAATCCTAAGTTTGGTAATCGACGCTTAGAATCGGATATTGTTTGCTATGGATGTAGTAAACTGAGATTTATAAGGAAGAAATGCCCAGATTGTCCCCCTTTGGTTAAAAAAGAAAATGTGCAAGCACATCGTCTTAAATTGTATAGTTTAAATACTTCAACAGTTTCAGATCCAAATGTGCCTATCACGATATGCAATAAGAAAGTGTTAGTCTGTACAGATACGGGAGCGAATCATTCCATTGCGGGAGAACGTATGTATGAGCTATTTTTAAAAACTGGTGTTGCACTGAAACCTCATACTCATGATGTCACGTTGGCTGACGGAATTACAGTAGTAGAAACTTTGTCTGCAACATTTCCAGTAGAGATTGAAGGTCGAGTCTTCAAAACGGGGTTCATTGTATTACCAAACGCTAAGGGTAATAGAACGCTTTTAGGCATGGATTTTTTGCACAATGCTAACATGGTGTTAGATACTGCCAACAAAACGTTGTATTTCAGTAATAAACCTCAGAAAAAGGTTCATTTTGTAGATGAATACGTTGAAGAAAATAATTCATCAGCTGGTGCGGTAGAAGTGTCAGTCCATACGCCTTACGTGAAGATGAAGGAAAAAATTTAACTTCTGACGAAAGAGAAAAACTTAATAGTCTTCTAAAAAGGTATGAAAAATGCTTTCAACCAGGGGGAGAGACAACCCCATACGTAGAGCATCATATCAATACAGGTGATAGTGCTCCTATTGCTGTGCCACCTTATCGGATGACTCCTGCTAAGCAAGAAATTCTTAAGAAAGAAATAGATAATCTTCTAGCTCAGGGAATCATAGAGGAATGTGAATCACCTTATGCTTCACCGGTGGTTCTCGTACCAAAGCCGGATGGTAGTATAATGTTATGCATCGATTACAGAAAACTAAATGCAGTTACAGTGGCAGATAAATATCCATTACCTCGAATGGACGACCTTTTACATGAAGCCAAGCATACGTCTTATATGTCAACTTTAGATCTTCGTTCAGGATATCACCAAGTTCGAGTCTACCCACCAGATCAAGATGAAACTGCATTTGTCTGTCCTTTCGGTACGTTTCGTTTTTTAAAAATGCCTTTTGGACTCAAGAACGCTCCTGCTACGTTTCAGAGAATGATAGATCAATTTAGAAGTGGTCTTAAGGATGTCCTTGCTTTGTCATACCTAGACGACATCATCGTTTTGTCAGACACCTTTGAGAAACATCTCTCAGATCTTATGGCTGTGTTCGATAGACTCATAGAACTTAAATTAGATGTCAAGCGTGAAAAATGTCATTTCTCTTGAGAAAAGGTCAAGTACCTAGGGCACTGGATAACACCAAATGGTCTAGAAGTAGATCCAGACAAAGTATCTGCAATTAAAGCGCTCCCTCCTCCTAAAAATGTGAAAGAGATCCAGTCTTTCTTACAGACCTATTCTTGGTACAGAAGATTTATACCAAATTTTGCTGATATCTCAAGGCCCCTTAGCAATCTAACGAAAAAGAAAGTTATTTGGAAATGGGGAAACGAAGAGCAAACAGCCTTTGAAACTCTAAAACAATGTCTCATAACACCTCCTGTGCTTAAGCAAGCTGATGGGACCAAACCATTTATTCTGCGTACTGACGCTAGTAACTATGCTCTTGCCGCTGTTCTTCTACAGGGTGATGACAAGACCTCTGAACATCCCATAGAATACGCTAGCCGTCTTCTTACAAGTGCTGAAAGAAATTATTCGACTACGGAACGCGAGGCACTAGCTGTTGTCTGGGCCTTAGGAAAATTTCGTGGCTATGTGGAAGGACAAGAAGTAGTTGTGGCTACGGACCATCACCCTTTAAAATGGCTTCTAAGCCTTAAGTCACCATCGGGGAGATTAGCCCGTTGGGCACTACAAATACAATCGTACATATTAAAAATAGAATATGAACCTAGAAAATCTAATGTTGTGGCTGACATGCTATCACGTCCTGTCTGTAGTCATCAGTCTGCTTTCTGTGAGACATGCAACTTTGTCAGCATAGACATGCCAACAAGAAGCCCAAAAGATATCAGAGAAGCTCAGTTGCAAGATGAAAATCTTAAAAAGATTATAGATTGTTTTGAAGACGAACAGAAAAGTGAAGACTTCGCCAGTTGGACTGATAGAGGATTCCTGATGAATCAAGCTGTACTTTACCGGTATGCTCCTGAATCAGACGCCGAGGATGCGCAACTGGTCATTCCAGTACAAGAGAGAAAAACATTTTGAACTTCATCTTGACGACCCCTCAGCCGGACATTATGGTGAAGCAGGCACTTATCAAAGAATTGCTAAGAGATATTATTGGACAGGCATGAGATACATTTCTGAATATGTGAAGAAGTGCCCAGAATGCGCTCGTTATAAATCAACAAATCAGAAACCAGCTGATTTATTGAGAACACCTGCTTATGCTCAGCGGTTTGAGACCCTCAGCATTGATCTCTTTGGACCATTGCCTCGATGTAAAGATGGGCACCGATGGATTTTTATAGTAGAAGATTGTGCCACTAAATGGGTAGAACTGTTTGCCTTAACAACTGCCACTACACAAGAATGTGCGACTACGCTGATTGATTTTCCTTCGTTATGGTATCCCAAGAAGACTCTTAAGTGATAACGGCCCTCAGTTCGTGAGCGCTGTTCTACAACAAGTTTGTTTCATTCTTGGAATTGACCAATCATTGACACCTTTGTACACCCTCAAGCCAACCCAGTCGAACGGAAAAATAGAGACTTGAAACCTCGAATAGCAATCCTTGTTGGGGATGAACACGATTCCTGGATTGATAAACTTCCTTTTATTAGATTTGCTACGAACTCTGCCAAATCTGATACAACAGGCCAAACTGCTGCCTATCTGCATTTTGGTCGAGAACTAAAAACAATCGATGATGTGGTGAACGATTTTAGAGCAGTTGTGGAAAATGACAATTTTGTTCCTGAAATAACTCCCTATCTTAAACGTCTTGCACATGTCTCAAAGAGAGTGAAAGAGCGAGTTGAAATAAAACAAGATAAGCGTAAGAAATATTATGATAAAAATCGTAGAAGAGTTTATTTTACACCTGGTGAAAAAGTATGGGTTACCTCTTACACCCTGTGAGCAAGGCAAGTAACCAGAAAACAGCAAAATTTATGCCTAAGAGGAATGGGCCATATATAGTTTTGACTCAAAAATCACTGGTGACATATGACATTGCCAGTCTAGACAATCCTACTCAGCGAATTGGATCTTATCATGTTTCAGCCTTGACACCATTCCAAGAAACTGAAACTACTCCAGTTGCACCTCTGAGAAAAAAAGGGAGACCCAGAAAACATCCTGTTTCCTCTCCGAGACGTACGTCAGAAACAGAGGGGGAGGAGGTAACGCAGAAAGACCCTTCTAGAGGAAATGGACTTTCCCGGCGAAACGCGCCACGCATCACGTGATCTAGAAATACTTTTGATCAGTTGACGCGTGAGCTTGGCCGAAAAGATTGTGTTATTCGAAGAGCGGGGATGTAAATAGAAAATTGTTAAGTCGTGTTGTTTTGTTCTCCGAAAATGTAAAAAGTGAAGGGTCAGTCTTATATATATGTGTGTAATGTGCCGTTTTGTGATGTTTTTTGTGTCAACAAGTAATAAACTATATGAAAATGCCAGCAAACTTTTATTTCTGGTGTTATAAAAGAACTATTCTTTCCGCCCCGAGATTCTAAAGGTTAATTATTCGACAGTGTTGATACAAATTAATATTATTGATAAATAATAACATTTTAATGGATTGAATTTTTATTTCAACGTAATTTTGCTTAACGGTTATTTTTCGTTTTATAACTAGTTTCACAATGTAAAAAAATCATCCTTATTATTTCAGTGAAATGAATTATACAGTCTGTTATGAGCGAAATATGAGCATGCCTTTTTAGGGTTTCGTTCATCTCACGAAACCCTATTCGTACCGCTTCTCTGTCTGTCCGTCACAGAGCCAGTTCTTAGAAAATGTATAAGTTATAGACTTAAAATTTTGTGTATTTACAGCTGAATAGCTACTGTAACGCTGAAAATCATAAAATTTTGAAAATATCTTCATTGACGCAAGATATTAATTAAAACCTTAAAAACTCACTCATTAATGGATAAAAATATTTAACTAAAGCACAGAATTTATTTGAATTGTTGCCAATTTGTAAAATAGCGCACATAATAATATTCCCTTTTAATTAAAAAATGTATTTACACGTGACTATCAAAAACAGAAATAAAACTTTAAAAATATAATTAAATGATCACGTATTAAAAGCAGTAATTGTAGAAAATTACGTAATAAAAAAATATACTTGCGCGTGAATATTAAAAAGAGAAATAATTAAATTATTACACGTTCAAATCATTAAATAGGGAAACTTACGTCATATTTAAAATGTTCAAATAACAATATTTCCAAACAGTTTCAGTATAAAAATATCTTTACACGAGATATTAATTTAATTCGGCAAAATATTAGTGTTTATGACGTCAGTTGAAATGGATCTGTTGTGCGTAACTATGCATAGAAAAGTTGTTTAATGCTTTTTCTCTTTTAATATCATGGCGCTCCGTTTAAGGTCGTTATTATTTTTTTAATTAATGAAATAACTAATAAATGGGTAAAATATTATTAAAAGTACAGAAAAATGTCGAATAAAAATATCTCGATGACATAACAAACACGTGTAACACATCTGATATCAATTGAATGTGATGCCATGGTAACACACTTTTTTCCCTATATTTTGGAGACAGTTTTTTTTCTTTTTTGACTAGTGGTCAACGGGATAACGGATAAATACCCAATTTTTTATAACATCAATATAAAATTCCTGAATGCAACGACATTGTTTACTTAGCCATTTTACACAAGTTGATTTTCAAATGTTTAATTGATGTTGTTTAATCAATCACGAAAACAGGTGTTAGCTCTTTCGACAGCAGTTGATTCGGCCTTCAGTAAAAGGAAAATGAATGGAAACTCGATTACAGCAGATCGCCACTGGTCGCTTAATTATAATTCAATCTTCCGTAATCATTTTAGAGTTAATCAAATTAACGTATTTTTAGAGTTTGCGGTGTCAAAACGGGGTTGGCGAGCGTAGCTCGTAGGGGGCAGAGCCTCCTAGTAGAAAAAAGAAATATTACGCTAATAAACAATGATGTAATTAATAATGAGAATAGGGATTGTTAATAAAGAAGGGGAGAGGGGGGGAAGCTACCTTTTTTTAATATCGCATTTAGTCCACATGACAGATATTATTATGACAGAGTATAATAGCGAGCTTCGCCCGCTATCGGGCCAGTTCAGATATTCGAAAAAACGAAAAATAGACCGGTAAATTTTTACTTTATAAAAAACGATTTTTTTAATGAAATTTATTTGGATTTATTAAAGAAAGGATAAAGTGTTTTGAAAGGAATATTAACCGAAACGCTTTGTGCGATTTTCGATCACACTTACTTACTTGTTTTTTCGTATTACGTATGCCACATTTACAAATGCGAAGTTTTTTTCTACACCAGACAGCACTGCAAAATTCACCATGGAGAACGTGCTTTGCGAATATTACCTTCATGGTTTAATATTTTTATGACTCAGAATGAACGAATCCTCTGTGTTTATTTACTCTAATGGATTGCTGTTGACCTAATCTCCACTGAAGTTATCTCAGAATTTATACATTTTTTAATGTAACTCATCACTCAAGCAAATATTTTTTTGAACGATCTTTCTAAAAATGTAACTTTTATGAAATTTTATTCGAAAAAATAATTTTGAATAAAAATGGTATATGAAAAAAGAAGTGGTTTGCCAGTATTTGATTTCCTCAATCACATGACTTGCGCTTTTATTATGTAGATTACATATGATAGGATTTAATAGAATAAACAAAACTTTTGTTAATATCTTTCTATGTTTTGATTCGATTTTCAAAAAATTTGAAATGACTCGACAAAATTCTGCAACGATAATAAATATTAAATTTCAAACCATTCGGTTGGGTAGTTTTTGCGCTGTTACACGCGGGCGGACCAGACGACGATTATAGGTGCTACGCATTTATATAATTACGAACGCACGTAAAAATCGGCAATAGTTGTCTTATTCGTCTAATCTTCCATAATCGGGTTCTTAATCGATGTTGCCCACAAACTCGCTAGTTCTAAATTCGTTGAAATGTATGTTTAACTATTTTTTAGTAGATATGTAATACTGAATTTCACGCTCCTACTTAAAAGTACTGTTGAGATATAAAACTAGGCTGCGTCGCCAGGTGCCTGAGGAGCGCCCGGCGCATCTTCGACCACCGAACCCAAGTCCTGAGGGACTTCTAAAACTTTCGACTTGTAACTTCCTTGGTGGATTAATATCTAAAATCGCTAAAATACCTATAACTATTTTTAGTACTTTTGTTATTCTGAATTTCACGCTCCTACATATAACTTTTAATTAGATATGGCAAAATGACATACAATTTTGACCCACATTTAACCGCCCTTAGCGGCTGAATTTCTAAGATTGTTGAAATACATGTTTAACTATTTTTTTAGTAGATTTGTTATCCTGGATCTCACGCTCCTACCTAAAAATGCCGCTGAAATATTGCGAAAAGGTGAAATGACCTAAAGCTTTCAACTCCCATTTAATCCCCTTAAAGGGCGAATTTCTAAAATTGCTGAAATATGTGTTTAATTATTTTTTAGTAGACTTGTTATCTTTAATTCCACGCTCCTACACAGAACTGCTGCTGAGATATGGCGAAAAAGCGAAATGACCAAAAAATTTCGACCCCCTATTTAAACCCTTTAGTGGTTGAATATTTAAAATTGCTGAAATACGTGTTTAACTATGTTTTAGTAGATTTGTTATCCTGAATTTCACGCTTTTAACTAAAACTGCAGTTGAGATATGGCAAAAAAGTGAAATGACCTAAAACTTTTGACCTCCCCTTTTAACCCCCTTAGTGGTCGAATTTCTAAAATCGCTGAAATACATGTTTAACCATTTTTAGATTTGTTATCCTTAATTTCATGCTCTTACCTAAAACTGCTGATTAGATATGGCGAAACGGTGAAACTGAGCTGCGCCGTCAGGCCAGTGAACCACCGTACCACTGCCATCGAAACACTCTCTCGATGGCTCGATCGAAACACTCTCTCGACTGTATCGATGCCAACAGCCGTACCCAAGGTCTGAGGAACTTTTAAAACGCACGACCAGGAGAGTTCCTATGCGCTACGACGTGGGAGCGCCGCCACCTGCTGACCACTCCCATTCTCCCAAGTAATTGACGACACAGGTCATTGCGACGAGCGGAGGTGCCTACCCTCTTAGGGCACCACCACTCTACAATTGAGGAGATGTTGGAGTCCCCCGACAGCTTCAGAGCTGGTAACCAAACCCTAGGCCGTATGCCGGGCTCCAACGACTCTTGCTTTGTCGAAGCTATCAATCACCGAGCGCCTATGAAGGCTACGACTGGTCTCATCGGCTGCGGTGAGGAGGAGGGTCTCTCGCCATCCCGTGATGCCGAGGAAAAGCACCCCTGAATGCAAGACACGTCTTGGCTTAGATTGTCTCCGCGTGACCCCCGAGAGCTTTCCTTCCATCTTCTACCGGCGGCAGAATGCTCGGATGCGGTCGACTCAAAAAGGGCCATTCGGAAACACATGACATATAACACAAACAAAAACACAAAAAATTGTTAGATAAAAACGGAAAGTTATTTTAGAAAAAATTATCGGACTCTGAAGGACATGGAAAATTCCTTCAAAAGCGCCAAAGGGGCGGTCCCGATCGAAGTAAGTAGCTTGAAAATTATGTCAAAGACTCATGCTAGTCCCAACCTTCAGACACAGAAAACTCTGACTAGACGCGCTGGACTGGTTTCGACCCAAGGTTCAACTTAGGTTTGGACGCCGTCATTTTACTGACGAGCTACCGGCCCGGTTTCTAGTAATCGGACAGTCCAGAGAAAAGCACCAAAATGACCCCCTCCCAAGGAAGTGGTACGAGCCGCAGTGATCTTGAGTCAAGGCTACACTAGATACCGGGCTTGCTCATTCATTATCATGACGTCACAAATGGTGGCTGGCCGCAACGAAAGAGATACAGCGATTGGCACAAAACAATGGGCGCGTCGCTTTGTACCAATCGCTGATCGTGGCCAGCCACTATTTGTGACGTCATGAGAATGAATGAGCAAGCCCGGTATCTAGTGTTGCCCTGCCTGAATGGTCCCCTACAGATACGAGCTACGTTTGGTACGAACGGGGCAGTCCCCTTTCAGCCCATTGAGGGCGGTACACTACTCCAATTACAGAGGGAATCGAAAGTGACGGACGCAAGGACGACATCGTTTGGGTCTTCGGTACCCAGATCCTCGCGCCGTCTATATTACGCCACCTGCCAGTATCGAGGGCTGCTACACGCCGCCTCACGCACTGACCAGACGATACTACGGAACCGCAAACGCTCCTTATTCTACAGAGTTCATTCTCGCTTTCATCTCTTCGTAAATAAATGTGGAATCTGTCCTATCCCCGTTAGCTAGTCGTTGCCTTCGTGTCACCATCCTCGGCGTAGGGCGCCTAGGCGCAAAGGATTGGCCTACGTGATGCCTTTTACCACCCGGTCGTCCCGAGGTCCTCGCAGGAGATTTCAGCCCAAACCCCACGTCGGCAGCAGGGCTACACTAGATACCGGGCTTGCTCATTCATTATCATGACGTCAGAAAAGGTGGCTGGCCACGACGAAAGACGTACAGCGATTGGCCCAAAATGATGGGCGCGTCGCTTTGTACCAATCGCTGGTCGCGGCCAGCCACTATTTGTGACGTTTTGAGAATGAATGAGCAAGCCCGGTATCTAGCGTTGCCTTGTCGGCAGGCGTTACCGACCACGGATCATGGGTGAGACACTGCATCGGTCCTCCAGGGAACATTCAGACCGCAAACCTCCTGCAGTCAAGAACCAACTCAAAGGAGGATATAGTCCAAAGTCATGTGGGCAGATGTTACCCAGTCCTCCGCACTATCGGCTAATCGGACACCACTTTAACACCCGCCCTCCACGTTGAGGTGGTGATTCGTCAGCTTACCTGTCCCCGTCGTGTCGAAGAACATATCTCAATGCCTGGCTCCCGGTCTTCTTTCCCACTGAAGCGGCCGATTCGGCACCACCCGGAGGGGCTGACGGGATGGCAAAAGATAATACAAGCTACGACGCCAAAGGCGGAGTCACCACCGAGTCCAGGTTCTCGTGAATCTATAAAAGTGATCCGCCATTGGAGGACTTTCTTATTGGGCATCTCCGCAGGTGGACTCTTCGGCCTGGATAACATACGCCACCTGCATATTACTCGCCTACCCCAAACGAGTGACGAAGGTCGTCTCGTGCGATGGCAGAGTCTATGCAGAGAGGAGAATCTGCCGCAAGACACTTGGGGACGGTACAGGAATTCCCCAGAAGCTTCGGTGCCGGAAATCAAGGAGAGCGCCGTGCCCTAGACCTTAAACCAAGGAATTAGTGCACTCTCTGGCTATACCAATGCCTTCGAACGTGAGAGCTCTATAAAGACAATCACTTGGCTCGTCAGCTATGGATACATACATACATACACTTTATACACTACTACGTAAATGCAGTGCCACATAAATACACTACAGAGTATGCAGAACACAACACATCTAGAAGTAGAAAAACATACTTACCTGTGTACCTTACCATACCTGTGTGTTCTCGAGAAGAATCTCTTAACCCACTTGTTATGCACCATTCCCTCCCGCACCGAGAGCCGGTTGGATTACGTTTACACGTGGTCTGTGACCACGGAAAGCTTTTGCACTTCGGCCTGCCCTTCGACGACCCAGATTGTGTTCTAGTGTCCGAACAAGAAAGTTATTGACGATGAGTCTCACTCTTTTGCGGCTATAACCGTCTAAACACAGGTCCCGCAGCGTTCAAGTCCTGTAGTTCCAGGGAAGCATGTTTCCCGTTCGGACCGCCAGAGAGCACAGTCATACATACAATGTCTGGTAGTACTGGTGCGTGTCTCACCACAAAAGCATGTGGGATTGTTCCGAAAGAGACGGTTCTGGTGGTCCCGATAGGGTCTGATTCATATAGAAATCACTCTGCAGTCTGCGAGTGCGGACTCGCGGGAAGATCTCATACGTCACCCAGCCGCGCTCCGAGTTGCCCCAACTCTCTTGACAAAAGGACAAGTCTCGGCTAAGTAGGTCTTTCTTAGCTTGGCGGCGCGTTTTCCTGACTTCCACGTCGACAGATTGTCGGGTCGTGACTGCCTTGGTCAACGCATCCGCACGTTCGTTAAAGATGTGCCCTACATGAGCGCGCACCCAGTTAAGATGAGGCTTGACTTCAGTTTGTTTCACCAGGTTCTTGATCTCGGAAATTGACCTGTGTTTCGATACGAGGCTATTAAGCGCTTGAAGCGCCAATCTCGAGTCAGAATAAACGTCGAGTTAGCCGAGACCACCCTGATTGGCATTGATAATGGCTCCTTGATCGCGTGGAACTCCGCCGCAAATACCTCTGTACCATCTATAAGCCGGAACTGTCTCTCTCGCTCTATCTGACCTTCGACTACAGCTAGGAACATATTCCGGACGGTCTTGTTCCTTTGCTTATATCCGACCGTGTAGTATCGAGACCTACGTTATACACGGCCGGTGCAGGACGTTTTTAACGTCACATGGCGTAGATCATTTCACACAGCGATTAGTGCAAAACGGTGGGAGCGCCGCTTTGCACCAATCACCGTGTAAAAATTATCCACTTCATGTCTAACATTACATTATTACATTCATTAACAGCCTAAATTTTGTAAAAAAAAAAATATGGGTAAGAAAAAATATATATGATAATAATATAAAAATATAACCGGGCGACATTGCGATATTTTGTTTTGTATGGTAACCCGTTAAAGCAAATTGCATGTGTTTTATATTAAATTAAACATTGTGTATTTTACAATAAATTAAGTATTGTGTATGTTTTATAATAAAATAATTTGTGTGTCTTTATAATAAAAATTTGTGTGTGTTTTATAATAAAATAAACTTTCCAAATAAAATAAACTGTTTCATAATAAAATAAAACTAACAGGTACCCGAAAGCTAGGTTTTTCTCGCCAAAATGGCGCAAAACAAAAATTGCGCCAACAACGTATGAGATAGCAGTTCCTTTTAAAGTATTAACAGATGCTTGTAAATCGATATAAAAAAAATTAAACAAATATATATAATTTGTGTAATTTGCTATCTAGCAACCAACACATATGGGATTACTTGTAGATCGCCATTAGTAAATTTAAGAGATTAAAAAAAAAATCTGTTGTATATTTGTAAACTTTTTACTTGTGTCCATCCAAAAACCATCGCCGTTTAAAGATGATCCAGTCCCTGTGACGTCATAAGAGTAATGATGCTGACACAGTAAGAAGCTTATAATAGCCCCCGGCACTGTTTGTCCGTCCTTGTGTTAAAAAATATTATAAAAAGAAGGGGAAGAAGACAGATGAGAAAGAAGAAGAAGAAGAAGAACTGGAAGGAAAGAGGTGATAAGTATAAAGGATAAGTATGGAAAGTAGACCGTGTACGTTAATGGGAGCTGGTGCACGTTAAATCTGTTCGTGGCTCTAATGTCCTCCAAGTTCTATATAAGCGCTACCTCTGGGGGTGCCAATCCAGATGCAGGTCTCTCATCTGGAATTGGTTCAAAATTAGGAGACTAGTTTCACAGTTATATGGATCATGTCAGCTATATAGAAATAAAAAGCTGCAAAACCGGGCTCTTGGGCCAAACCAACAACAACAACCCATTATGGTTTAGTCAGTTAACGGCAATAGTACATATTTTAAATTACAAATTATTAATTATTTAACAACCTTTCATGGGCCCAATGGATGGGTAGCCAAGTCAATTAGCACAATAAAAGTAAATTAATTTCAATAATGTAGTTAAAGTGTAATTCAGAATAAGTTCAGTTTAAAATGTAACATTCTTCTCTTCCAGGTTCCCCTTGCAGTTCCTCGTGCTGCCGGTTGGGACGAGCCAATGGCCGGCCCCAACTGGTAGCACAAGGGTTTTTTTTTTTAGGAGCAGTTTTTTTATTCATTTTATTTTTGACTGTTCGCCTCTTTATTAGGTGCAATTGGACATTGTCCGCAAAAGCTACCGGACCCGCTCTAATGGGACAGCCCACGGAGCCAGTTTTTACCAGGTGGGGTACGGTAGAAAGGCGCAGTCCCGTCAGCCCCCGCAGCGTTTTCGTCTGCCTTGCAACTCGGCCCAAAAATTTTCCCCGATGGTACGACTTAGTTATTGGCTAATTATATTTTCATTTCAGTGGTTTCATTATCTAGTTAATTTCTTTATTTAGTTTCCCTCAAAATTCTCTCCCCTTTTTCAAGCTAAGTTCAGTACCAATGTTTCGGCACTAAATTGTCCAGCCCCATTTCAACTGTCATGACGAGTACGTGGTGTGCGGCGTCAGATCTCAGAACATTTAAATTTAGGAGTGAACAACACAGAAAAATCCGGACTCAGTTGATTGGCCGAACTGGGTACTTGTCCTTGTGGACCGCCCCAATAGGGCGATCAGGCGAATTTCGCCCCAATGACCAGGCACTCAAACCCGTCAAACTGGGTCGAATCCCGGTAGGTAGGGGCCTGGTCAGTGGTCTCCAAGAGGCGATTTTACAAACCATCACGCGTAGAACGATTGGAGATGATGTCGAATGGTGATTGGTCGACTGCCCGAGACGAGGTAGGAGGAGCTTAATGTGCTTGAAGAGGATATTTTTCATTTCGTTGAAGCTTCATAAGAAAGTTTGATCTTGCATATTCATGTTTGCTTTATTTTTAATGATGCTTAGGACTTATTAAACGTGTCTAACAAAAAATTATTAACTTAATCCAATTAAAAGAAAACAATCCATATGTACAAGTATAATTTGAAACAGCAAATCAAATACTTCTAGCTCTTGTATTTTCAGAGGTCATTATCTAATTCAACTCTTTTTTTTTTTTTTTTTTAAGAAAAATAAAACATATTTTAATTTTAAAGGTTGGTGAAAACTAATTTAAATTTGTAGTAGCTTGTGTGCATATTTTAAGGGAAAAAACTTTACGTCCAGCATAATTTATTGATACATAACAAACCTTACATAAAGTTAAACATATTTAATTTATAAATTATTATATTCTTTAATATCTATAATCTATAACTTCCAATTTTCAAATAAAGATTACATGTTTACATTTTTTTTGTAATTTTTATTTTAAATTTTATTTATAGTAAATACTAAGTACAATTAGCTAGAATTAAACAAAGAAAAACATATTAAACATTATTTCACAAGAATAAACTGAAAGCACAGCAAATAAATGTTAGCTTTCTGAATGTTTATTATTATTTTTTTAATAATCATAATTGAATTAATAAACGAAAATAAAATTACTAGGTTGTTAAAAACTTTTTGAACTGTGCTATTTCATAAAATCAACATATACTTAAGCAATGCAGTTTACAGATTTTTATATAGTTATTTATTTCATAAAATCAATATATACTTAAGAAATGAAGATTTCAAATTTATATATACTAGTTTTAAATTTTTTACTGAACTTAAAGGTTTATTAAACAAACTATTTCCTTCATATCTTTAAGTCAAGACAGCGTAAAATACAAAATTTTCATACAAATTAATTTAATTTTGGAATTATTTTTTTCTTTTTACAATTAAAAACTTGCAAACATTGCATGTATCCACTGAAAAATTTAACTGAAAAAAAAAATTCATTCAGTATTTTAATTATTTAAAAAGCTTTAAAAGCAAATTACACTTAAACGCCTAAAATCCATGCAACTTCTAAGCCGTTAAAAATACACATACACATTAGACATGTAAATTTATTTTTTTATTTAAATAATTTAAATAGTTTATTACGAAACACACATAAACTCTCCAATATGTAATAATAATGCTCACAAAATGTCTAGTGGGCCATCTGTTCGTAAAATAAGCAATTAATCATTCAACATTTTTTTTTCGCAAAATAAAAATAATGATAACTATATTTATTATTACTAGTGTTAGATAGATTTATCTCCTTTACTTTCACTATTATTATTTGTAATACAGTTATGAAATAATGCCATTGTATGCTTTATTTAATCTATTTATAATAATTTAGTTTGGTTGTTATTGTATTTAGCCTAAATGTACTAAAATTAACATGTAAAATCATGAAATCAACACAATCCCTGTATAGGATTTTCTGCTATTCCAATTTTCACAAAATTTTTGGGATCATGATGACATTAAAATATATATTACTGATGTAGACGACATATACAATTTTTTTTTAAATAAATAGATTACTGATGTAGACGACATATACAAAAAAATAAAAATAAATGAATAAATAAAAAGAAGAAGAAGCAGAAACAGAAATAAAAACAAAAAGTCCTAGCTTCCGGATTTTAATAGTGACCAAAAACGTTTTCTTTCTATTACACATTATTAATAACAAATAACATTAACATACATGTAATGTTTGGGTTTGTACAAAATGTATCAACCGAAACATAAGATCATATTTCAAGCTATGTCTACAAAACCCAAGCTTCTCTTTAACATAGATTGGTTTATTTTTTTCATAGTTTATATCTTGCTAATTAATCACAAGAGAATGTATAACAAACCTTTACGCAAAAATATTAATTATATAATAATAATATTAATTATATATTTTAATAAAAATATTAATTATATATTTAAATAATAATATATATTTATATTAATTATATATTTAAATAATAACATTTATTTATATTAATTATACGTTTAAATAATAATACTTATATAATATATTAATTGAGTATATTTAAATAAAAATATTAATTAATATTAATTATACTTATTTAAATAAAAATAATAATTAAAATTTTAAATAATAAAATAATAGAAAAAAAAACTTTAAATATGGTAATCTTCCAGAACTTTATCACTACAGATCAACCAGTAATTGGTAAAAAGAATTTTAGTAAATTAATAGAGATTTTTAAGAATAATGCTTAAGTTTAAAAGTTGAAAACTTTAATTAATTAATTCTGCTAATTTGATAATCATCTGTTACTAAAGATATAATAAAAAAAATTTAATGAAAGTTTAGGAGTTATTGCATTTTAATAAATGTTCGTATAGTTATTAAAAAATAGCTTATATGAATTAAAATTTAATTTAATTCTTGAAATTATCTGATATTAAATTTCATTGTATGTAATAAAAATTTTAATTTTTATTTACCTTAATTATAATTTAACATTGTTTAACTTAATTCTAATTAAAATTTATTTATCTAATTGACAATAAAATATTGCAGAGCAATTGATAAAGATCAACTGATCTTTATATCAATGCTTAGCAAAACTCTAAAAATGTGAAAAAAAAATGGAAAGGACACGATACACCAAAACTACGAGCCTGGTGCTTTAACCACTATACAAGATCTGACACAACACATAGCTTTTAATACATTTATTCATTTAATACGCTTTAACTCCTCCCCTCACCAACTATGTAACCATCTTTTAGCCAATCATCATTTGACACCGCCTACAATCGCTATACGCGTGATGGTTTGTAAAATCGCCTCCAAGAGTAATGATGCGGCCATGTATAACGTAGGTCACGGTCCTACAGCTTTTTCAACGTTTTATGATAAAAGTCACGTGATGCGAACTGCTCTACCGTCGAAACCTAGGTTAACTTCTTGGGTCGCTAGGGATTTTAGGTCGTTTGGACGACCAGTGAAAACGCACCTTCAATTGCGCGGGATTTTCCTGAAGCGAGAACGTACCTTTTTTCCACTAGATGGCGAAATCAAGCGCTTTGATAAATTGTGAATCCATCACGTTGCGAATCCATAGTTTCGTTCTAGAGCACTGACACTAGCTCATTGGTTATGGTGCGGAGATTCTAGAGATTATCTCTTGTCTGTCGGCAGCATTGCCTGCGCGTTATTTGTTTTTCATTTTCGTTTGATAACTTTTTTTCGCCTGTGAGACGTGGCGGAGGTAGGTTGCAGCTGTGTGTCCTGGCTCCGTGCGGTCCCTCTCGCCGAAATTTTGGTACTTGGAGTTTGCTTTTTTGGATTACAAGCAGGTTGTAGCTTTTATTTCCTTTCTTACATTGGTTTGTGTACTTTGGAGTTTGTTACTGCTTTTCACGTGCTTGGTGTATTTCCGCTGTTGCCTTCGTTCTTGTTATTATAAAGTGGTTGAAGTGGTATTTTCTTTGGTCATTATATTTTGTGCGGCTGGAGGTATACTTTTACCCAGCCATGCAGTCTGATTTTAGTGTCACAGAAGCCAGTTCTAACGACCCTGTTTACTTTATACAGGATTGTATCAGCCCTGCTCAGCAGGTTGTGTATGCGTTTGCTAATGGTGTTACCCGGGTTTGTATATTTTTGGAACCACTTGAAGGACAAATCCCTAGAAATAAACCTTTTTTACTAAAAAATGACATAGACAGCAAAATTCGTTCAAATGCACCTCTCCAGCTGCGATTCACCAGGACTGGAAAGTTGCTGGTTGAAACTTCCGACGTCACTTGCGCTCAAGCAGCTGCGGAAATTACTTCCATTTTGCAAGTTCCGGTTAAATCGTACATTCAACAAGACTCTATTACTTCGCGTTTCGTTATACATAATATTGACAAGTCCATACGTTTGGAAGACCTTGGAAGGGAAATCCAAGCAGAGAATAATGTAAAAGTTAAAGAATTGCGCCGTTTCACAAAGAAAGACAACACAGCTCTCTACCCCACTGAAACAGTTCTTGTTACAATTTTTGGTACCACTATCCCTCGTGAATTAAAGATGTTTTATATGTTGGAAAAAATACGCCCATTTTATGACAGACCTCGTCAGTGCTTAATTTGCTGGAAATACGATCATGCTACGGGAAAATGCAAAAATGCGTCTATATGCAGAAAATGCGGCGAAAATCATGAAGCCACAACGTGTAGTAGTAATATAATTCGGTGTGTCAACTGTCAAGAGGATCACCCAGCGTCAGACTCTAAATGTCCTGCTCGCCAAGCTGAAATGGAATTCCTAAAATATAAAACAAATAACCATTTGCCCATCACTGAAGCCAGAAGACTGTATAAAAGGGCAAATACGTCAAAAACCTTTGCTGAAGCAGCTAAACCCGCCGTCGACCCCGTAACCAACTCGTTATATGTCACTAAAGTGGAACTTGAACAAACCATGGATCTCCTCTTTAAGCGCATACAAGAGCACATGGAACTGTTAATGAAGCAACAAGCTGAACATTTTTCAAGAGTACTCGAAGCCCTAACAAGCTCCTTCCTTATGGCCGGCACTAGTGCGATTCAGAGCAAGAAACCATCCACCGAACAGCCTACACCCCCTCAGGAAGATGCCAACAGGAGCAAGAAACCAAAATTAAATGTAGTGCCTCCCCCTCTGGATCCACACCGTCAGGATACTAGAAATGTTAATGGAAAGACTTTAGCTCCTATCTTAACCTCTGCGAATGGTGCTCTCAACGAGAGAATGGAGGAAACTTAGCACCCTCCAACTTCTCGGTTTTTTTTTTTTTTTTGTGTCATCTCCGCCGCTTCTTTTTGGGGGTTTATTGGACTTTTATTTTACTAGAACTTTTTCTTGTCATGAACCAGTCAACATCTCGTTTTTCTGTGATCCAGTGGAATACTAGGAGTATTAAGAATAAAACCCACTGGTTGAATTGTCGGCCTTTTTCGAAGGCAGACGTCTTCGTTTTTCAAGAATCTTTCCTTAAGGCAGGGGATCCCTTCTCTTGCCCGGGGAAGGTAATGTATCGTCTGGACCGGGTTCGTAGAGGTGGTGGCCTGGTTACGGCAGTGAATAGTAAACTCACTTCTGCCCAACTCAGTTTAGATTCCCTGTGTTCCCGGGATGTCGAAGTCCTTGGTGTTCGTATTTGGGTCAACAAAGGTTGGTTGACTGTGGTTAACGTGTACGCTCCCGAGGGAAGAGTTAGCGAAGCATGGCTTCAAGACCTACAGAACGCCTTACGTGACCCTTTCCTTATTCTTGGGGACTTCAACCAAAAGCATCAGGCTTGGGGCGGCTTGTCAAACACGCCAGGCGCTGAAGAGATTTTTAACTGGTTGATCAATAATAATGTATGTATGCTAAACATTAACCAATTCACCCATTTTGCCTATTCTGGTGCACGCTCCCTTATTGACCTTTCTTTTTCCAGTCCGGACCTTTTTCGCATCACAGATACCTCTGTTCACCCTGACCCTTTCGATTCCGACCATTGCCCTATCATCCATCAAATCACCTATCCCACCAACAGCTATCTCCGCAGTTCTACAAACTGGGA
Organism: Maratus michaelseni; assembly: GCA_963931845.1. Lineage (NCBI taxonomy): Eukaryota > Metazoa > Arthropoda > Arachnida > Araneae > Salticidae > Maratus > Maratus michaelseni. The sequence continues at coordinate 137,744,733 of OZ007596.1, forward strand.
GGCCGTAGAGGCTTGTTTCAACCGTGATTTGGAAGCCCATGCTATTCCTGCTTTAGAGCAGTTTCAAGGGCTTTTTCGTGAAGCGGTCAATCGTCATTCCTTTAAATATACGGTGCAACAGAAAGATAACCCCCCTTGGTGGGATTCGCGCTGTGCATGGCTCCTCGGTCAAAAGAGGAAATATCTACGGCTGGCTAAAACGAATTTGTCCAAAGAATATTGGAAATTATTTAAAGTCCACTCCGCTAAGCTCAAGCGCTACATGAAACAACATGCTCGTGACTATTGGAGCGGTGTCTGTGAAACAGCGGCCAAAAGTACTCTCTATCAAATTATCAAGGCTATAGGGAAAAGACGCACTTCGGAATCAAATCTTCTCCTGACGGACGCAGACGGAGAAATCCTTGATCGCACGGACCAAGCAAACGCCTTTGCAAACCTCTTCAGCAATACCTGTTGTTTCGAAGGCATCCCATATGATCTAAGCAGTAATGATGTTTTCTGGGACGCTCCACTTACTATTGAAGAGCTTAATCTCGCAATTCTACGCACCAGAAACACTACCCCTGGGGAAGACGGTATCCCAGCACGTGTATACAAGGCCCTCACGGACGATAACAGGGCGAAACTTCTCAGCCTCTTCAATGACAGTTTCATGACGGGGGAAATCCCGGAGTCCTGGACTTCAGCGCTTATTTTACCCATCTGGAAACCAGGGAGACCTAAAGATGCCCTAACCAGCTACCGCCCCATTGCCCTCACCTCGGTGGGGTGCAAAATAATGGAACGCATCCTTCTCCAACGGCTTCTGGACTGGATTGTACCAAGGCACCTTTTTAACGAACGGCATTTTGGTTTCTTACCGAACAGTGACAGTACTAAAGCCTTAAAGCTTTTCTATACAGATGTGCATCGCGCCAGACTAAATAAGGAATACATTGTAGCACTAAAGCTTGACATAAATGCTGCATACGACTCGATCTGGAGAGAGGGTTTAATTCAAAAAATGACTCACTTAGGAATTACTGGCAGGACGGCTTTGTGGATCTCCAAGTGGATCGGTCTCAGGAAGATCAAAGTTCGGTGGAGGGGTGCTACTTCCCGTATGAGACAATCAAACGTTGGCGTGCCTCAGGGCAGTGTTCTCTCCCCCATTCTGTTTATGATTTTTCTCTGGGACCTGTTTGAGGTTGCTGATTCTGGTGTTCGTATCATCGTCTACGCCGATGATATTCTTCTATACGCCTCCCACCCGTGCCTGGAAACTACTATCACAAAGTTGCAAGACATCCTCAACAGAACTAACATTTGGTGCAAACATTGGCGGTTGGAGCTCAGACCTGACAAATGTGCTGCTATCAATTTTTCTCGGCGCAAGGCCACACCCTCTCGAAACCTCATTCTTGCTGGTTCCGATATCGAGTGGCAAACTACTGTTAAAGTCTTGGGAGTGATTTTCTCTGAAAACTTTCTGTTTAATCATCACATCGCTGACATCCGTCGTAAATGCATGAAACGCCTAAATCTGCTGAAAGCTATCTCTAGTCCTCAATGGGGGGTGAAAACGGTCAACCTTATCCCTTTAGTTAACTCCCTCATCCGCGGAGTTATCGACTATGCTTGCCCGGTGTACGGTGCTGCTGCTCTATCGTCTCTCCGACATTTGGATGTAATTTACAACTCCGCTCTGCGATTTGCTACTGGCCTACCGAGATGGACCCCCATCCTCAAGCTGTATCGTGAATCCGGCCAAGTTCCTCTTCGGTTCCGTCGCCAATATCTCACTTATTCATTCTACCTACGCTGCACAAGTGCTGTAAATTTCGGTCGCTCTCTCCCGGATGTCTTACCCGCAGACTTCTCCTGGCCTACAAGCCATGGTACAGTATCGCCGCACATGTTGATCACTTCCTACTGGCCGCAAGGGAACATCGGGGATTACTGTGAAATTTTAACCGACAAGCTCCCGTTTCAAAATACAAACCTCCCACCTGCTGCTATAAACCAATGTTTCAACCTTTATGTAAGCGATCTCGGGAACTCCTGTTGCTTAATCGCGACGGATGCCTCAAAAAATGATTATAAAACCTCCATTGCTGCTGTCAATGTCACCGAAAATATATCCAGGGCTTATCTTGTACATCATCTAAATTCTGTCTTTACTGCTGAAACTTTGGCCATTAACCTAGCCGTCCAATGCTTTCTCACCCGGAAATCCGACTACCTCATTTTTACAGATAGTAAGTCTGCGCTCGAAGCTTTAAAACATATTACTTACAAATCCCCTACAGTTATTCTTCATCTTTTCCAGACACTGTGCAGAGTTCGGGGTACCGTGAATAAACTGATGCTTGTGTGGGTCCCAGGCCACATGGGAATTGCTCCAAATGAAAGAGCAGACGTTTTAGCCAAAAATGGCCCGTACGCGATCAACATGTATAGTGGGATTGCCCCGGATGATCTCAAAAAGCACCTTAAGCATCAGCTTATTGAAAATTGTCAATTGTGGTGGAATAATAGCAAATATGCAGTTGACTCTCCATATCTGGGACCAAAGTTATACGAGTGGACGAACAACAGGAGGGAAGATATTTTCACGTCTCGTTTCCGGACCCTCACTGCTGTCACTGACCATCGTTTACATAAATTCCAATTAAAAAATTCTCCTACCTGCTCCCTCTGTTCTGCGGACGACGGAACAGAATTTCACTACATTTTCCAATGTCGCGCATTTGACGCGGAAAGGTCTCTACTTTTGGAATATATGTCGCCGTTGCACTTGACCCTGGATGGCTGGTCGGATCTTTGGTCCTTTTTGAACAAAAATCGTCGTGGTTTTCGGCTATTTCTGAACCTCTTCCTCGGGAGCGGTCGTTTTTAACTCCTCGTCGTCTGTATCGTTTTTGTCATGGCGGTTGTTGACATGTTGTTTTTAGTTGTTGCTGATCTTGTTGAGTTGTACGGATCCTTCAGTCCAGTGGGACTTTTTGGTATTCAGGTTGTTTTTTGTCATCACTCAGGTTTTGACTTGTTTTGGTGGGCAGTTTGTACTGTGTAGTGTTGGTTTTGTTTTGTCTGTCTTGTCCTCAGTGTTTTTTGCATGCTCTCTGCACCACAGATATATCAGTGCTTGCACTGGGTTTGTGGAGTGTTTTTTCCATCCCCCTGTGATCAGTTGAGGTCATGCCGGCGCACAGCTGCAGCACATACCTCAAAGCAATCAAAATCAAATCAAATCGTTTGATAAAATAATATTTTGATTAGGTATTTGGCATTGCCGGTTTTATTTTGCAATCGCTTTAATTTTTATTATTTTTGAAGTATTTACTTTGTTAATTATTAGATAATTCTGACCATTTTTATAATGATTGATTTTCCTAAAATATTAGGTAATTTGACTAAAGCTGGTAAAGCTACAGTTGTGGCTGGTGTGGCTGTTGTGCAAGCTCATCCAGTAGTAGCAGCTTGCACTGTAGTTGTTATCGTTGGAGGCTTAACATTTTATTATTATAAAAATAAAAATAAAGAAAAAGAACACGATTTAAAGTATTCATCAGGAAAGACCACAGGTGAACCAGAAAATACAAATGTTTTTTTCTATGATTCACAGACGAAGTCGGTAACTGATGTTCCTCCTTCAAATACATCCGACAATATCAGACAGAGACGAAAAACTTCCAAAAGCGCATCATCCACAGCTGACAAAAGTCAAGCCGAAACATGTGATGAGAAGAACAGTAATGTAACAATTTCAGAGAGTACAAAGACTGAAACTTCAGGTGATAACCGAAATATTGATGATGGCAAAATTTCACCAAGAAATAATCTTGATAAGGATATGAGTGGAGAAGAAAAAGTTATCCAATTTCTTAGGAATGTTTCTCCGACTGATTCTACTGTAAATACATCACATTCTATTGAAAATGTAGATGAGAATTCCAGGAATTTATTAGTTAATTTGGTTTCCTCAAACGAGAGGGATGTTCCATTTGAAGATATAAGTATCAGTTCTGATACTGATGTCAGAAGTGTAAGTTCAGTAAGTAGTGTCTTGTCTGGAGAATCTGACATGTGTAGGACATGCAATAAGCCTGTAAATACACGTATGATACCATGTAATCATCGTTACATATGTCATGATTGTGCGAGGATAATTCTCAATATGTATAGAAGATGCAAAATCTGTCGTAGAGAAATTGAAAGTTATTGTGTAGAATTATCCCCAGTTGGGTAATTTATATAGGGGAGACTCAGACTGGTACACAGTGGATCACTTTTTCAGTTAAAATTTTTTTTTCTCTTTAATGGACAAACCGATCTGCATGAAAATATTTTTGAATATTCCTTAAACCTTTATACATTCATCATAATTTTCTCATAACATAGTTTTCAATACATTAAAAAAAAAAAAAAATTGTATGCACTCGTAAAGTGGACAAGTGGGGCACACTGGTCCACCCAACGGGGCACAGTGGACCGCTATTAGGTATTATCTGAAATACAATATAAATCTTATTTTTCATTAATCTAATTTTTTTTCCCTTTACCCACAAAATAACATAGTAATATAAATTTACAAGTAACATTTTGAAAAAAAAAAAAAAAAAAAAAAAAATGGAAATAATAACAGATTAATACAGGAATTAACCTTATGTATATTTTTTTAAAAATTGAATTTTACATTTTTTTTAATAAATTACTCTATCGATAAAAGATTTTTAGCACCTTAAAAGTGAAGAAGTGAATTTCGCAATGATTTTTTTTTTTTTTTTTTTAAACAGTTAATAGTGGAAAAAAATTCATTGTTTCAGTAAGTTTCATTAAAACTATTATGAAGAAATTGTGTAATTATTTTATTCTTGTTCTATGCATTTCTTTTATTTGGTGTCTATATGAAATATAAATTCCTTTTATTTTTAAACGTATGTGATTATATCTCAATCAGTAAGTTATATTTTGAACTGACTAAATACTCGAGTTAAAACTTTATGTATTTTTTATTAAATAACATTGTTTGATATTATTTTAGCATTTTTCTTTTTTCACTACAAGATTCAAAAGTGGAATGTTAAGTTAATCTTATCTGTACTTAAAAAAGTTTAGTTTTTTCAATTGATAATAAACTTAATTTGCCTTCACCACAACCAATACATATTACCACACTTGTCGGAAAATTAAAAAAAAATAGTCAGGGAATTTTTTTCTCCTGCTTGAGTAGCAACCCTGCAATCAGGATAAAATAGTTCAATCTGAGCTAAACATATTTTCTGAAGGCTATAAATAATCAGTGCAGTGCTGTCGTCTATTAGGATAGAAGAGAAGCTTAAAAAAAATTTAAATAAATAAAATATTAGGGGAAGGTCCACTGTGTCCATAGGTCCAGTATGTACCGGTCTCCCCTACATGTAATTCTTTAGTGATATAAAATATGCTGAAACTGCATAAACTGAATGAGCTATAAGATGAAAAGTGTATTTATGGTGAGGCTCCTCTATATTCCTAGGACACTAAGGAAGAGTCTTTTGTTTGTTAATTAATATTTGTTACTTAACAATAAACTTTCATGTAACTATTTTGCAAAAACTTAAAATGATCTTTTTAAATTTGAATTTATACAGCTTGATGCTGCAGTTAAATCGAATAATGACATTTAATGCAGATATGTGTTCTAGTGAATAAAGCTTGTTAAATTTGCATGTTCTTGTTTCTCTCCTTTGTAAAATTATCTTAATGAGCATGTAGGTTAAATGTGCCAGTAATGGACACCCTCTAAGGTTTTTAATTTATAAAAATTCAGCTTTCATTATTTTTTTCAGAACTCTGCCTGGGTTATTCTTGACAAACTTAAGAGCCTACACTAGTCATGGGAAGAAACGCGCAAGCTAATGTTAAGTCTATGGGAAGGTTCTTGACAGATCTCTCGCTTGCATTTTAATATTTTAAAATGATTTTTGTTGCATAGGATAGCTGAGGTCGATCTTTAATGTTGTTAGTTTTTACTTTTTGCGATTTTAGTTCCAGTTTTTTTAAAAGTGAACATTTTCAATCTTGGAACCGGTTCTGAAAGTGGAAGTACCATTATATAAAAAAACTGGAACCAGAATCGAAAAAGTAAAAACTAACAACGTTAGAGATAGACCTCAGCTATCCTATGCAACAAAAATCATTTAAAAATATTAAAATGTGAGCGAGAATCTTCCCATAGACTTAACATTAGCTTGTGTGTTTTTTTGCATGACCGATGTAAGCTCTTAATCAAACAAATTAGGAAGAAATAGTAAATAATGTTTCACGATATAGGGAAAGGTAGCGGCATAGCTAAAGTTATGGGTGCTGCAGTGTTGCCGGTGGTTAATCAGGCCAAAGAAACATCTGGGTGTTTATGGTTACAACTACTTAAAAGCCACCCGGCTTTTATTTTAAAAAAAGGTGGTTTACAGCTAATTCATATTAAATTAGCAGTAATTTATTTTTAATGCAGTCAAATGTTTTCTACTAACATTTTCATAAATTTTAATAAATAAAATAAGTTTTTATAACTGCAAAAGGCAACTATGAAAGCATTATGTTTGAAAGAAAAATATATACATATTGAGAAGAATACATTAAGTTAGACAAGGTGGTGATTTGAAATTTTATACTCTCTACATAGCTTCACATATACTATGCATTTTGAAGATTATATTTAATTAAACAATGGCAAAATGTCACACATAAAAAAATAAACATTATTCTTACATACTGCTATTTACTTTTAAAACTGATTAAAATTAAAGGTACTTCTCTATTATCCCATTGATCACTTTTCACAATAAAAAACTATCGTCAAACTGTTAGATTAAACGACAAAAATGCAGTGCCATTTAATTGTTGTCAGAAGCATTATACGTGTTTATTATGTCATCAAGTGGTTTTTAATTCGACATTTGTGTGTATTTTTCATTATGTTTTACTGATTGGTACTTCTCTATTATCCCGTCGACCAATTTTCATAACAAAAAACTAACGCCAAAAAATAGGGAGATCGTTTTCATTGGAATATCAAAATGAATCAATAAATAAAATATATTTTTTTCAATGCTTTTTCTCTTTTAGTATCATGGCACTGCCGTTTAATGACACAATTGTTATTTTAATTAATAAAATAACTACTAAATCAGTAAAACATAATGAAAAATACAGGCAAATGTCGAATTAAAAACCACTTGGTGACATAAACACATATAATGCATCTGACATCAAGTAAATGTGACTGCATTTTTGGCGTTTAATCTTTCAGTTTGGCGATAGTTTTTTGTTATGAAAATTGGTCAACGGGATAAAAGTAAGCTGCGGCGCAGGCGCCCATGAGGGGGTGCACCACGCTCGGATGACCACTGATACCAAGTCCTGAAAGACTTTTATTGCGCCAGCAGCTTTGTATCGCTATGGCGCTTCGGCCGGTCAGAGAACCGCTCTCCACTGCAGAGGGACCCTCTAACCTTGAACACACGTGAGACGACGTGGGCCGTTGCGACACACGTGGAGTCACCGCGAGACACTTGGAGACGGGCCGGCATCCCCCAACAGCTTCGGAGCTGGAAACCCAGAAGGGAAACCAGGCCCTAGGAATTAAGTCGGGATATTCCAACCCATACTTGCTTTACCACAACTCGAGGGGTGTGAAAACCTACAGAGGTAGTCACGTTCCCTCTCGTAGTGGACCTGGTCGACGGGATAATAGAGAAGTACCAAATTAAATAATTTATATGTATTTAATAAATGAAATTATCTAATATATAATACTTGAAAACATCAATTAGGTAGTAATCAGTTTTTTGATGAATGGAAAATTGGAAAATGAAAAAAAAAAAAAGTGGACTACCTGAAATTCGCGACCCTAAAATCTGCAAACTAGGGATGCACCGGATGTGAATTTTTGCTAGATACCAAATATCCGGTACAAAATTTTACCGAATATCTGCCGAATACTTTTTCATTTTTAATTTCAATAGTAATATTTCTATTTTATGCTTGCTTAAAGAAGAAAAACTTTAAATTATTATAATTTTATGTTATTCAAATGTTAATAACAGATTTAAACTCATTTATTAAGTTAAAGTTGTTTAAAAACAAATGCTTTTTAGTAATTCAATATTGAAATTTAATCATGTTTTGTCTTTTGTCTATTCTAATATACATATTAGCAGTTTTTTGTTCTTTTATTCAGGGTCATTGAACATAAAAAGAAAATAATTAAGTAATTTCTCTGTTTTTCATACTTATAAATCTTTGTTATTTATAAATACTAAACATCTTATTGAAACAGTTTTTAGGTGCGTTCGTAATTATATAAATACGTAGCACCTATTGTCGTCGCCTGGTCCGTCTGTCTGTCTGTCCGTCCGCATATAACAACACAAAAACTACCCAACCGAATGGTTTGAAATTTAAGATATATTATCTTTGCTGAATTTTGTCGACATTTCAAATTTTATGAAAATCGAATCAGAACTTTAGAAGATATTAATAAAAGTATTTATTAAGAAATTTGAATTTAAAAAAAAAAAAAAAGTGTTTTCTTGTTAGAGGAGCTTCCGAGGTTTAATGGTCAAGCGACCGAGATACTTATTTTATTGCAGAAATTAATCAGCAGATGATATAATTCATTTCACAGATTTAAAAATCATCAAGATCTGAATATTTATATAACTAGCTATAGTACGAACGCACCTCATTTGTCACGTTTGACGTACAGTTTCCAACTTGTTTCTTTTCCAACATACTCGTACATATTATTACTTACTTTTCCTATGACAAATGTTTTCTAACAGAATTTAGATAGAGAAGCTCCTCATTGCTATAGGTGCAGATTCCCAAAATTTTCAAGGAGCCAGTGGCCACAAATGCGAAACAAACACGTAAAAAGAATAGTGTTTATATGGGGTAAAAAGCTAAACAAAAAACTCAGGAATTCAAAGTGTAAAGTAATTTATTTAATATACACGCATGTAAACAAAATTTGAATATTAATTTAAGTGTAATATAAATCTTAAATCATGCACAGTCAGAAGATAAAGTTGGGCAAGATACGGTTTAAATTTTTTTTTGTATAAACTAACCAATCATGATAGTGGGGAATATTAGAAAAACAATATTTTTGATTTTGATTTTGCCATACAAAAGAAAATCTGAATATGTGAGATTATTTTGCAGTATAAAAATCAAAACACTTCAAACATTTGTTTTTCTATAAGAAAAATATTATTATTTTTTAAAAATCACAGACTATGTAAAATTATCAGACTCAAATTGTTACGAATAACATTGCTATTCAAATATATTTAATAGTTTTCTGTGTTAAACAGATAATTCTGAAATGTTATTAAAGATAATAATAAAGTTTATGGGTTTTGCTCTTAATCTTTAAAAAATATCAAAATTTCATAATGATGACTGGGAATACCAGAAATTGATCACTTTTAAATCACAGGGCAACTTAAATACTGAAAGTTAGTGACTGCTGCAAATAATTTTGACGCCATGAATCTGCACCTATACTCATTGCAAGTACAGTAGAAGATCTTAAACCTAAAAATGCAAATTTGTGTGTTATATAGAATTTTGCCTTATATAGATCACATTTCACACATCATGAAATTTACCTTGTAAACATGGCCAAATACATCTGAAACATTTCAATATATACAGCAGAATATCTTTATATTGCATTCCTTGGGACCAGAAGTTGTGCAGATTATAAATGTTTGCATAATATAAATCATTTCAGACACAGTTAAATTTAATTTGTAATTATGGTCCAAATATGTCTGGACCAGGGTTGGCAAGTTTTTGCCGCAGATGGAAAAAACCGCGGTTAAAACCGTCCTGGTAAAAATAGGTTTTTGCCAGCAAAAATGGCAAAAACTGATTTTTTACATATAAATGCACGTTTCATTTCTTTTACTTATCTTAAATTAGCAATCACAGAATAGTAGTACAATACATTATGATAACTTAATATACTCATCTTAATTACCTGAGAAATTATTAATTTCATCATAAAAAAAATTCTTTAATTGAAAAAAAGCCATTGTTAGTCTGACTTTTTATGCTGCATGGTGGTTTCGAAAATATTTATGAACCTCCACTACATGCTTAATGATAGTAGAAGATGTAATGTCTTCCCCAAGGAGGTTTAACCAATGGGCTGCACAACCATATGATATCAGACATGAATTTTCACTTTCATACTTTAGTTCCAGCTCCCGTCTCATTTTTTCCATATTTTTAGCATTGTCAATTACTATGCTTTTTATTTGGCAATCATACTTTTTTCCAACAGTCTGAATAATATCACTGCATTTTTTTGACAAGAATTCTGCAGTCTTTTTGGTGGCACCTGTATCCTCTATGTCTACAATATATGATTTTCCATCAATTTGAACACATGAAGCAGTTATGGGTTCATTGTGGATGTTACTCCATCCGTCGATAACAAATGTACATTCTCTGCCTTTCAAACTTTCATGTACTGATTCTTCCATTTGACTGTGAACTAGGGATGTAACGAATAGTGATTTGGCCGAATACTGACTTTAAAAAAAAAATTATTTTAATTGTTTATTTATTTATTTTTTCCATTTTAAAATCAAAAATTAAATTAAGGACTAATTGAAATAATTTTTTTTGTTTGAGTGTTCAAAAATCATAACAGCTGAATGTATTTTTTGTAATATTTGAAATACTTTGATGCCAATAAGATAACATTTGACTTTCAAAAATGTAAATAATAATTTAATTCATATATTTTTTTTAATCCATAGATAGTTCTAGTAATTTATATATTTTTTACCTAAAATAGAAACTCATAACTCTGTAAAAATGAAACTTTTTTTATTTTAGTAAAATCATTTAACCCCCCAAAATAAGAACTTGGCATGTGTCCTCTGTCTTTTTATATCCTTTCTCATGCAACTCAAACTTAGTAAATTTACATTCTGTATGTCAAGAAAAGGGTTGTTTTCTTAAAATATAATTTCATTTTCATTTTGGGATTGCTTTTCAGAAATAAAAAATAAGAAGTCATCACTGCCAAATTTGTCAAATGAAGTTAATAATAATACAGCAGATAAATTAAGAGAGGTAGATTGCTATTTTGATAAACATTTAATAGATAGGACAGAGTGTCCATTTAACTGGTGAAAAATAAATGCAGAAAACTTTCCAAGGCTTGCAAATTTAGCAAAAAATCATCTTTCAGCTCCTGCAAGCACAGTATATAGTGAACGTTTGTTTTTTGAAGCTGGTAATATATATGAAACCAAACAAAACAGACTTCTTGAAAATGCTGAAAAGTTATTATTTTTGCATCACAATTTCAGGCTTTACAGTGATAAATTATTTTGTTACCAGTGTATGTTATTTTGAAGTAACTCATTAAATGCTTTTTCAGTATACGTAATAGTTTTTTTCTTTTCAATGTATCAAACTCATTAGTTCGTTTAATCAACATCTAATGTTTAATTTTTAATTAGTAAAGTAATTATATAGTCCTATATTTATTCAAATTTTTTTATTTAAAAGTAAAACTAAAAACTAGAAAAATGATTTAATTTGTGAAAGATTAAACATTTTTACAAGACAGTAAAATATTTATTTTTAATATTTATGAATTTTATTGTTTAAGAAACTGTTATCATTATAAATCAGATTTAAAAAATAGATATAAAGTTAATATTTTTAAATTCACTGAAGAGATTTAAACTTTAAATGCAGTATATATTTTGCATTTTAATGTAAAATAAATTAATGTTGCAATACTTACTTAAATTCATATGATGCCTAAATATGCAGCAAGAAAAATATTTTTATTTATGTAATATCATTATATACAGTTATTTATAAGCTGTCATGAAGCTTTAAAATTGCATAAGTATTAGGATTTCTTTTCTTATAATAATTAATGTATTTAGATATAATTTTTTAATATTGTTTGTTGAAAATATTTAAAATCACATTTTGTTTTGATTTTCTGGAACTTATTTAAGGCTCTGCATCAGTAAATTTTTCTTTGGGATTTCTGTCCTCAACCAGCTTTTTCATTCCCCCTTTCTAAACACGCCCATCTCTTTCTTCGGCTGTCAATGCAGTAAGGGGTAGAAACAGGGGTTCTAGAATCCAGAAAGGGCTGTACTAAATAGCTTGTGGTCAGCGTCATTCCCATCTCGTAGGGGATAGATTTACCGGTTCAACGCATAAAATGCTTATCCCAAAACCAATTCCACTGTTGGTCATTTAGAACTTTATTGTTTTGCTATAATTGTTTTATAAAACAATTTCCAATAAATCTTTTCCAAATTTCCAATAAATCTTTTCCAAATTTCCAATAAATCTTTTATTTGATTATGTATTTCTTTTATTATCATAAATATAAAATATGTAAATACAAAAAAATATGTAAGACGAAAAAAATTACACAGGAATGATTTACCGTACATACTCCTGTATAGGTCGACTCGTGTATAAGTCGACCCCCCAATTCTTACACAAAATTTTGAGAAAAAAAATAATTTTGGTGTATAAGTCGAACTACATATTTGGTAGTATGCTAAAAAATGATTTGTAATCGAGGATAAAAAAAATATTAATAAATTTTCATTAAATTAGTAAAAATTTTTTACGTTTCTAATCAGATTTTTTTTTTAATTCAATGTTTTAAAACTGAAGAAGCTTAAACTATTTTGAATTCTATTCACATCAATTTAATGATACTTAAAACGAAAAAAAATCTTTGAAAAATCTATTCAAGCCTTATTTACAAAGGTAAACAACTTCTTAGAACTGCTAAAATATACATCTTTGTATTGTAGGACTTTTAGGAGAGAAATCTAGAAGCATTTTCAAGTTGAACTCTTTTTAAAAAGGGGGTTAAAATGCTGAAAGGAATGCCCCTGTATTGAAGGGAATTCTATCCCAAGAGAAAATGGGTGTAAAACAATTGTTGAGTTTTTTTTTATCAATCACAGGGAAATGACCATTGTCCGTTTTTTGCTTTCTCTCTAACCTAATATTTCACACTTCTTCCGGAGTGGGGCATTTTTTTTTTTTTTTTACTAACTCGTATATAAGTCGACCCCCCGTTTTCAACTCCCAAATTTTGTCTAAAATTCTTCGAATTATACATGAGTATGTACGGTATGTATAAAGCCTAAAATATATTTTATTTCCGTATAACTAAATACACTATTTCAAATTTATACTGCAGCATCAAGCGACTGTAATACCAAGAAAATTGTCACTGAATATACTATAAGCATAACATAGATTTTTACCGATCTGTATCGATGGGGCAAAGAATAACAATAGTCATGTCATAATTATGAAAGTATAAGTTAGAATATAACATATAGCTACAGTAACATATAAATATAATAAATTGTATTAAATTATTGAAGTGAAAACTTCTTTAGGCGCTTTGGGCATTTTTTGAGATGGGAAAAAACCCATTGAACTCGCGACACTGTTACTGTAACCGACACTGTTACCGACACCTCTGTATATTTGAAGGTAAAATTTCTTTAGGCGCGTTGGACATTTTTTGAGATGGGAAAAAACCATTGATCTCCCGACACTGTTACTGTAACCAACACCTCTGTATATAAGTATGTACATGTATTGTGTATAGTTCGGTATGAGGTAGGGCGGGGCGGGCGCGCCGCATGCTTGCCTGTGGGCTATTGTTTTTTATGAAAATTATTTATATATTATATTTAATATATATTTATCTATTATTTTTATGTAAATTAAACAGTGGTATTTTATTATATAGATATATGTATTATAATATATATATATATATTATAATATATGTATTATATATATATATATATATATATATATTGAAATTCATGTTTTCACTTCTGTCGGCACTCCCGGAGTGCTTGTGTTTTTTTTTTTGTAAAATATTTATAATTAAAAACATATTATAAATAATTTATAACCTGATAACCTCTTTATTCAAAACATATTTTTTACTATGCTTCTGTATTTTTTATATTTATTTTAAACGATATTTAATTTAAACGTCAATAAAAATGGCACCAATCTTTAAGGTTTTTAGTTGTTGATATTTTTTGTACTTTTTAATAAAGAAGTGACCCCTGTACAGTAAATATTAAACCAATTTATGAATCAGTTTTAAATGAAGCCTTCAAAATTAGAAAAAAAAGGTATTAGATATTTTGTCAGTTGATCAAAATGATTTAATCTTCACTATATCAGTTTCTGTTTTTATGAAAAATTACAAAGGTGATTAGAAACTGAAAACTGCAATACATTTATTGACATAACAGATTAAATATCGTTTAAAAGACATATTTTTTTTCTCAAAATCCATTAAATCAATCTTATGATCGTTTCCAATTCTACCATCTTGCAATATTAGATTTAATATTTTTATTGATATTATGGAGCATTTTGCATATTTTGGACTGAATTTGTCTTCTAGCGCTCAAAGAGGACTGCGGTCAGATTTAAATTTTTTGCACTTTTTGTACGTAACTTGGAATTTTGTTTCCATTGATGCTCAAGCACTTTGGACAACTTTGATACATGTTGGTACATATATAATAATATGTATTTCAAATATTCGCATATCCTTCTTTCAAATTGTTTAACATTTGTTGCTTATAATCAAATCAAGATGGAAGGCACAATTTACATAATGAAAACAGATGTAAAAAATTCTCTCCTGGATAAATTCTTAGAAAAGTTAATGAACATATTTTAACTTTTTTTGTTTATTGATTTTTATTTGCTTCACCTTATTTTAATTTTATACATATGTTGTTTATCCAAATTTTACCCGATGCACAAATAGTCAAATTATGAAACAGCCTTTATTTATTATTACATAAAAAGAGACGCAGTATAGGCTAATATCAAAATAGTGCATATTAAAAATTTTAAACAATTCAGAAAGACAAGTTCATGATACGCATAATAATCAAATTAAATATTTTGCATCAAAAATGCATTGCATTGCATCAAATCCCCCATAAAAAAGTATCACTATACCAGAAATACCGTAGAGAGAGAGGGGGGGGGGAGGGAGGGGAAAGAGAAAGGGGGGGGGGAGAGAGAGAGTTACATGAAAAAATATCCTAGTTGCAAATAAATAGCATATTGAATGAATCCCTATTCATTATGAATATTTCTATTTTATTCTTCAGAAATGTTTATGCATTTTAAAACTTTTTAGTGAAATATTCAAATGGATTCCAGAACAGTAAGATTAAACTATTCGAAATACGTGAACAATATTTCAAAAAGTACTCTTAATAAGCAAACAAAATTTCATTTAAACTGTAAATGACATAATGATTTTTTTTTGCAGGGGGGGGGTGCCTTTTACGAGCTACAAATCCCCATCCAGACCCCACAGATTCTAAATACGTACTAATTTGCTTTGTTTTAAAAGTATCACCCGATTACATAAGAGTGAATGACCAGTGATGATCTTCTGTAATCGGGTTGCCATTCATTTCCATTTAACTGAAGATTTTTCGGTTCTCAAGACTGCATTCACCACGGTCATGACAGTATTGACGCCTTATTTCGTGACCGATTAAGTAAGTTCTATCACACATTTAAAAATCAGCAAAATTGAAAATAAAACATGTCGCTGCCTCCGGACTTTTATAATAACGTCTAGAAGAAAAGTTTTATTTTCAGACGCTATAAGAAAATCATTTTAAATATGACATAATTTTTCTTATTTAATGCATTTCGCTTGTAATAATTTACTTATTTTAAAGTTTTTTTTTTCTCTCTCTCTCGTTTATTATTCACGTGCATTAATTTAATGTTACTCAGTTGAAAGTGTTTGGCAATATTATTATTGGGCTTTTTAAATATAGCGTAATTTTCTCCATTTAATGCTTTTCACATGTAATAATTTAATTATTTTAAAGTTTTCTTGTATTGCATACATTTTTAAACAGACAAAATATTTATAAATAAGCAATTACATGTAAGTAAATATGAATATGAGGAAAAACTTGAACTTATATGAACAAATCTACTACTTATCACATTTATATATAACTAACAGATCAAATAAAAAACTATCTTAATAATTTAACAGTAAAATATTGCTAATTAGTTGTAGGATAATAATTTAAAACATTTTATGAAATTCTATTGAATAACAAAAATCTCATAAAGCAAAACTATATAATTAACTATTTATTATTATTAATTGTTATTTTTTTAAAAGAAAGAAAAAACAAAATTTTTTAAAATATTAATTTTTTTTAACTTTTCAAAAAAAAAACTTATGTTTATTTTAACTTAAAAAAAAAAAAAAACCCCCAAAATCCGGGTTTTTGCTATAACTGCCAGTAGGCGATTAAATTTTGAAATAAGATTTTGGCTTTTTAAAAATATTTAGTTTAAGAAAAAAGTTTTTGAAAGTACGGGGTGGCTGTAAATTTCTTTATAGTGAAAATGAGGGGGTCAGGGTAAAAAAGTGCCAAGCCACAGTTTTTGGTGGAAACAAATCTAACACTGTAATCTGTTGCCTAATATTGTAAATTACAAAATCCAACATATAATTTTTTTTCTAATGTCACTTGATGGCAGCCTTATGTGACAGGTTTCGTTTTTGCCCCAGATGTTTATGCCCCCAATGAAGATAGCTAATTTACAAAAAACGTAATAGTAATATCATGAAAGTAATGCCATATTGTTACTCAGAATATCTCAAATGTTACTAAGACATTGACGAAAAAACTTTATGTTATATATCTTGATTTGAGTATTTTATCAAATTTTTAAATTGAAATATCTCAGAAGTTCACAAATGTGGCTTGGAACCCTCTTGCCTCGATCTCCTCAAATAAATTTCGAAAGTGTTACTTAGGTAATCATGCTTTTAAATTTCATCATAATTTAATATATAATTTTGCGATCTGTGAGGAGAAGCCGGTTGAACGAAATCCAGGAAAGAGCAAGAGTTTAAAATTGGTGTGTCTGTGGGTAAAAGTAAAAAAAAAAAAAAACACCGTATTAAAAGTACCATGTCATAAATTATTAAATAGCCCGTAGCAGAGTCCTGCATCGGGTCGGGTAAGTAGATTTTACGACCCGTGGTTCGGGTCGAATTGACGCTAATTTGTGTCGTTTCGGATCGGTTTGGGGTTGACTTTAAATGTTTCGGGTTCAAGTCTAGTTGATCCGATTTTTCAATATATATATATATATATATATATATATATATTCCCAAATGATAAATAGCTCCACCAGTGGCTGAGAGGTTCTGCTCTCGAAGCTGGTAGATGGGAGGTGCTGGGTTCGATCCCAATCGCGCCCGTCGGCCTAATTGTATTTTTTCTTTTCTCATTAAAAAATATTCTTGTTATAAATTTTCATTATTTTATTAGTCAGGAATATTAATACAAAGAAAAATAAATTGAATGCATTTAAAATAAAATTTAATCTAATCTAACAAAGCATACCTTTTATTCTACACGTGAAATACCACTGCTTCTATCGATTGATGATATCGTTTTCTTCTAAACATTTCAATTTTGCTTTTTATCCATAAATATGAAATAAACCCGTGCTGAGAAATCATACATTATCTTTTTTGTACTATTTATTTTTTTATAATCATGCTGAGCATCATATAATGCGTTATTTCATTTTTGTAGCAACACAAATTAGATAAAAACCTTTTATTTAATTTATGAAAACAACGTCGATTTAATTTTTAATTACAGCAATTTTAAAAAAACATGTTTTAACGAAATGTGAGTGTACTATGCCAGAAACCGCTTCAAAAACCTTTCGAATGATACCCCATCGTAATTTGTGTATAGCTGCAATTTGTGTATAACTAAATATGCTATTTCAAATTTATGCTGCAGCATCAAGCGACAGTATACCAAGAAAATTGACACTGAATATATAACCATAACATAGATTTTTACATCAATGTGGCAGAGAATTATAATAATCATGTCATAATTGGGAAGTATAAATTATAATATAACATATAAACACATTTACATATAAATATAATAAATTATAATTTATATTAAATTATTGTAAAATATTTATAATTATAAATACCGTATATACTCGTGTATAAGTCGACCCCCCCCCCCCCCCCCCCAATTCTTACGCAAAATTTTGGAAAAAATTGAATTTTCGTGTATAAGTCGAACCACATTTCTGGTAGTATGTTGGAAAATAATTTGTAATCGAGGATGAAAAAAAAAATAAATTTTCATTAAATTAGTAAACTTTTTACGTTTCTAATCAGACTTCTTTTTTTTTTTAATTCAACATTTTAAAATTGTATAATTATGTAAAACTGAAGAAGCTTAAACTAATTTGAAAGCTATTCACATCAATTTAATGATTACTTACCTTTTTTTTTTTCTTTTTTTTTTTTGAAAAATCTGTTCATGCTTTATTTACAAGGGTAAACAACTTCTTAAACTGCTATAATATAGTACTTCTTTGTATTGTAGTACTCTTAGGAGAGAAATCTAGTAGCAATCTCAAGTTGAACTCTTTTTAAAAAGGGGATTAAAATGTTGAAAGGGATGCCCCTGTATTAAAGGGAATTCTATCCCAAGAGAAAATGAGTGCAGAACAATTACAGAGACATTAATGTTGAGATTTTTTTTTTTTTTTTTATCAATCACCATTGTCCGCTTTTATCTGTCTCTCCAACCTAGACCCATATGTGATTAATTAAAAGACTTGCACATTCACCAATTATCTGTAAAAAAAGTATGACTCCGGTATTTCACTCCGCTATTTTTTTTTTTTTTTTACTTACTCGTGTATAAGTCGACCCCCCATTTTCAGCTCCCAAATTTTGTCTAAAATTCTTCGACTTATACACGAGTATATACATTATAAATAATTTATAATCTGATAAACCCTTTATTCAAACATATTTTTTACTATGCAAGATACCTTCTCTGTATTTTTTATCTTTATTTTAAAAAGATATTTAATTTATTACGTCAATTAAAATGTTGCCGATCTTTAAAGTTTTCAGTTGAGATTTTTTGTACTTTTTAATAAAGAAGGGAATCTTATACAATAAAGATTAAACTTATATATGAATCAGTTTTAAATAAAGCCCTCGCGAAAAAAGAATATATATATATATATATATATATATATAAAATCATACTTGTATACACACACACACACACACACATATATATATATTTTTTCTCTTAGTTTGTCAAAATAATTTGATCTTCACTATATCAGACTCTGTTCTGTATTAACAATTACAAGCATACTGAAAGAATCCCCATGCGTTTCCAATAGCTCACCCTAAGGCTCCTATAATAGGAGCTGACGCATATCCATTTTGTTTCGCATTATTCGGGTCTCAGTTCAGCATCTCAACTACCGCTGCCGGAGCTGGGGTTGCCTAAGGTCTCGTTCCTCCACCTTCTGAAAGAGGCTGGATGTTAAATGGCGGAAAATTAGCTTGGTTTTTCGACTTTGAGACACATATCTGCGAGGATGCGTCAGCCTGTATTATAGGAGCTCTAGCTCACCCTTCTCCCGACCTGTGTGATGTCAAAGGTCAACTGTGGTCCTCCTCCTGCCTTGATTTATTGCTTAGTGGGGGGATGAAATTTTCAACAATTTCCAGCTTATTTGTCGATTATCTAGAGTTTAAATAAACTTAAACGATTTTTTTTTTATTTATATGAATAGATGAGACCATGCACTTTATTTCAGTGTTTTCCAGTTTTTAAAACTCCAAATAGTTTTGGAGTTATTTAGTGTTATTCACATCTCGCTGACTTCTTAAGACTTTAGCACTGAATTAAAAAAATATATATATAATTTAGAAATATTTTGTCCACATAGAAAATAAGAGACATCCTTTAAAAAGAGAATACTAAAAAAATAAGTCAAAAATATTAATTTCCTAATGAGATTTTCGAGAAATACGAATGGAATCCACGACCATTGGTTTAACATGGCAGGGGAAATTTTCAAATGTTACTGATGCAGAGCCTTAACCAAATATCTTAGAATATTCAGCCAAATATGCAACTATTCGGCAAAAGGGCCGAATGCCGAATATTCGTTACATCCCTACTGTGAACAAAATCTAAAAGATTACCTGCCAATTCTTTGTGTGAAGGCGGTTTGTAGCTTGGTCTCAAGATGTGGATTAAGTTTTTAAATGCATCACTTTCCACAACATTAAATGATATGTTGCAAGCATAAAAGAATTTTGCAACAATCAGATCAATCTTCCTTTTATCTTGATCTGAAGTTTTTGACACAAATTTGTTTATACTACCTTCTAAATATCTTGCCTTTTTTAAAAGAGGCTGCGACTTGTCCACCTCTTCATCAATCACTGTATCACTGTTATTCTGGTTTAAATCTGCTTGTCTTTCAGGTGAAGAGGATGCTTCCACATTCACTTGTAACAATTTTTACACAGCTTGAAACATGTGCCCTTATTTTGGCTGCTTTATTTCTCTGAATGTTTCCACATTTTTTACACTTAGCAACAGTGTTTCCATCTACAGATAATTTATAAAAGGACTCCCAAATTGGATCTTGTCATTTTCCTCCTTTATTCATTATTTCTTGCAATTGTTATTTCTTTATTTTCTGCAGTGAAGCTTAGAATCTAAGCTATCAAAAACAAAATGGCTAAAGTTACTTCTCAGATTAACTGTAAAACTGATAAGGTAAGAACTGAAAACAGGAATTTTGTGCACCTGCTCTTGTGCTGATTCCTGATTGGTAATTGGCCACCTGTGTCGGGAGGGAGGATCCACACTTGCTTAGCTCATATGGAGAGCAGGTGGGAAACAGGTTTGTGGATGATGAATGAAAAGGCAGGTGCATGAAAATCTTTTTTTTTTTGGTCGGGGGGAGTTGAGACAAGAGTAATGCAAGAAAACAGAATAAGAATATATTTTTGGTTTATACTTTTGTTTATTTTTACCAAGAAAACATTTGGTTTCATTTGTTGTTATGAATCCTTTTCATATAAACTGCATCACTGCATTTAGTTATGCAAAATTGGATTTTTGCCATTTTTGCCGGTTTTTACCAGTTTTTGCCAATGTCCCGGCAAAAATACCTTTTTGCTGGCAAAATGACCAACCCTGGTCTGGACCAAATCATTCCTGATATTAGTCATTTTCAAAACATTTTATTGCAATAGTAGCAATTTTTTCATTAAAAATCTCTTAATTAAGGAGATAAAGATAAAATAATATATTAAATTTAGTCCTCTAAAGAGTAGCATTTTTTTAGAATGTGAGAATGCAGGTACTTCTTAACTGCAAAATTCATTGTTCACATCTAAGAAGTTGTGCGTTATATGCAGGGCTTAACAAATGCGGTCGCCACTGGCGACCAAGATTTTCTGTCTGGCGACCAAATTTTTTAATCAGGGTTTTTTATGTATTTTTTATTTATTTATATATATTTAAAAAAAAATTGACCTAAGAAATTAACACAAAAACCCTTACAACCTCCCTCACCTTTACTCGTGCGCATGAAGCAGTGATTTTTCTCTTCTATCGTACTTTTAATAGAAGAGCTAAGTTTAAAATGCATTTATTTCCCACCTCATGCACAAAAAACATCATCCTTTTTCGTTATAGCTAGGTAGCATCCCACGTGTTTAGATTGTGGAAAGGGGGAGGGGGGAGGTTTCAATAAAACAGTAAGAAATCGTGCTCATCTAGCCTCTGTGATGGCATCTGAAATTGGATACAATGCTACAAAATGTTCAAGGTCTTTTTATTGTTTCAAATCAGATTTTTGTATTTCGGAAGTAAAACTGATTAATCAATAACATTTAAGTTAAGTGATTATAAGTAATTCATTTGAAGTAAATTAAAAAAACTTAATTAAAATTTCAAGAATAACTAATTTTAATAAAATTAGATAATACGTATTTTTTAAACATTTCTCCCTCTGTAAAATGCACAGCGTTTTTATTATCTGCACACCGCACACATTGCAAAATACATAGGCGCCACCCTGGTTTGTAGACGATTTGTCTAGTCTATATGACGTAAAAGATTGAAGGTTTGCAGAGACTAGCTATTTTAAAAAAAAGAAAAAATAATAATTTACAAATATTAAGTATCCTTTTTTATTTTGTTTGGTAACAATTTATTTCGTCAGTGAAATATTTTGCGCTGCCTCGTCTCATGAAGCCCTTGAATCTTCATTTTTTTTTAAATTTTTATGTTATAAGACTGCTGTCTTGAGAAGTATTTTTTATAATGAAGAGTAAAAAACAAAAAAGTATGTTCTTTTAAAAAAACAAACAAAAAAACGTCATCTGGAATTCATAAAAGTGATAATAAGGAACAAAATGATGGCAAACAATCAAAACCAAATGTACCAGGACAAATCATGCATTACATTTCAGAAGGGTAAGTTTTTATTTATATTATTATTATTTTATTTATCCTCAAATTTTTATCATAGATTGTTGAAACCAAATACCCCCCCCCCCCCCCCCAAGCCGGCTAATTTCGATTTCATATTACGAGCGTGAATGGTTGTTTTAGCAATGCATATCTTACATTAACTTTTAAGTTATTTTGCAAACTTTATTAGTTTTGATAATTCTCATATATGGATTTATCTTACAAGCACGTAAAGTTTTTTATTATTTGAGCCGGTTTATGTGTATAAAAAAGATTATTTTTGTACAATTATAGTTGCCTACAATTTCTGTCAAGAGCAGCATTTGTTACTCATCTTAATCACAATCTTAACTTAAAATTCTCATAAGATGTTTCATTATAGATGTTCCAAAGTCCCCAAATATTAAGAAATAAACTTAGAAATTATATTCAAGCAAAAAACATTTGTAACTTTTATTTCGAATTTGGCAAAAATGAGTTCATAAAATACATATTTTAAAATAATAAAATCAGAATTATTTGAACGATTTCGACTGGAAAATAAGCAAAAAAATTGTTTTACTGTTTCACTATTTCATCAATGCCCCCCTCATCAGATATAGATTTTGGAGTACTCAACTATCCAGACATTTGAAGCATTCGGCATTCTGTTTTTCCCGAACCTGCCGGTTAATGCAGCCTTTACAGTATTTTTTTTTTTCACAGAGATATATAATTTTGTTAAGTTTCATTAGAAAACTTAGTTTCTATGTGTTAAGTGTTAGTGTGTTCTTAGTTTATATGTTAGTATATTTATGTACTGTTCTAATAATTCTAACCTCTGCTTGTTATTCTTTTTTTTTTTATCTTTTTTAATTCATAGAAAAATCTTTTGTGTTCTTTGAAAAACAATGGTGGTGGGGGGGTTGAAGATAAATATTTTTGTTCTGGCGACTAGAAATTTTTGCTGGCTACCATATTTTATCAAATTTGTAAAGCCCTGGTTATATGGAGAATTGTATTATTAAAGATTTTCTACTGTATCTTCTTTTGCAGTACAAAGAAGACAGTGAACTATTCAAGAAAGTTTCACAATTCTTTTTATGATCAGTATAATTTTACCACAGCTGGTCTTCCATCCATAGATAATAGTGACAAAAGATTCAATAAAATCATTTTTACTTTAAAATTGTTGAAAACACAAGAAAAAGAGACAACCAGAGGAGAATATTCTCAGAAGAAGGAAAATATTTGTGATCAAAAACATAACAGAGCTTGAAAATGCTGAGTACCATAACTTGCCCTTAATTATTAAATAATTAGTTGTCATATTTTAAAAATTATATTTTATTTATATAAAAATCCTATAATTTCATTTTTGCGAAAATATGAATATTTATTTCTACTAACATTGTTTTAATGGGATAATGTTGATAAGAAGCAAATTAATTTCACACTAACTTTTCTGATAACACTAGTTTACATGACTTTTGTTCATGAAATGAAATATATACGGTTACTTTACTTTGGGTATCTACATTTAGGAAAAAATATTTTTTTAAATCCAGCATGTCCGTTTTTTGAAATATTTATTAAGAAGATTTTTACAAAAAACTACATCTAAATAAACAATAGACAGTTAAAAATGGGTAATTTTTGCTCTTTTTTCATAAATATTTTCATCTGTATCTCTTACAACAGACCAACAATAGTCGCCTAGCATATTTTAGTCCCAAAAACCTTGATAATTTTGCTCAAATGATTTTAAATCTTGGTGAAATCGCTCACCATGTTCATCACTCATACCAATACCACCAAGATTTTCTGGGAAAAAATCTAAATGGGAATGCAAAAAATGAATTTTTAGTGACATATTTACACCCATACGCTCGTAATTTTGCAATAAATTTTCAACAATCTCTTTATAAATACTAACTTTTGTACTAGGAGCAAGCAATTTCTACTGTTGCAGCCTGGAGCCAAGTAATTCCGCTTTTGACTTAGACAATTCAAAATCTCTTATTAGATCGTTGAGTTCAGACTGAGTTATTAACCCTTTCGGGACGGGTGATGCATATATGCATCGTCAAAAGTTGTATGTGGAATATGTTTTTGGCACCACTAATAAATAATTGTAATATTTGTCTTTTTTAATTAGAGTATTTGTTGGTATTTTACAAGTACAGGGAACTGTTTAAAAAAAGTGGTACCAACCAAATAAAATTTCTGTAAGGGATGTCGTCGCGAAAGGGTTAAATGTGGACTGTTCTCATCATCCACAAAGTTATCTGAGCTTGATTGTTCACTGTCACTGAGCTCGTGCATTGTAATATTACTTTCATGTATCTGTGTGAGTTTCAGGGTTGGTCATTTTGCCAGCAAAAAGGTATTTTTGCTGGGACAGTGGCAAAAACTGGTAAAAACCGGCAAAAATCAAATTTTGCATAACTAAATGCAGTGATGCAGTTTATATGAAAAAGAATCAACAACAAATGAAACCAAATGTTTTCTTGGTAAAAATAAACAAAAGTATAAACCAAAAATATATTCTTATTCTGTTTCTTGCACTACTCTTGTCTCTACCCCCCTCCCCCTTTATCCAAAAAAAATAATATTTTCATGCACCTGCCTTTCCATTCATCATCCACAAACCTGTTTCCCACCTGCTCTCCATGAGATAAGCAAGTGTGAATCCTCCCTCCCGACACAGGTGGCCAATTACCAATCAGGAATCAGCACAACAACAGGTGCACGAAATTCCTGTTTTCAGTTCTCACCTTATCAGTTTTACAGTTAATCTGAGAAGTAACTTTAGCCATTTTGTTTTTGATAGCTTAGATTCTAAGCTTGGCTGCAGAAAATAAAGAAATAACAATTGCAAGAAATAATGAATAAAGGAGGAAGAAGACAAGATCCAATTTGGGTGTCCTTTTATAAGTTATCTGTAGATGGAAAAACTGTTGCTAAGTGTAAAAAATGTAGAAACATTCAGAGCAATAAAGTAGCCAGAATGGAGGCACATGTTTCAAGCTGTGTAAAAATTGTTACAAATGAATGTGTGAATGTGGAAGCATCCTCTTCATCTGAAAGACAAGCAGATTTAAACCAGAATAACAGTGATACAGTGATTGATGAAGAGGTGGACAAGCAAGTCGCAGCCTCTTTTAAAAAAGGCAAGATATTTAGAAGGTAGTATAAACAAATTTGTGTTAAAACTTCAGACCAAGATAAAAGGAAGATTGATCTGATTGTTGCAAAATTCTTTTATGCTTGCAACATATCATTTAATGTTGTGGAAAGTGATGAATTTAAAAACTTAATCCACATCTTGAGACCAAGCTACAAACCGCCTTCACACAAAGAATTGGCAGGTAATCTTTTAGATTCTGTTCACAGTCAAATGGAAGAATCAGTACATGAAAGTTTGAAAGGCAGAGAAGGTACACTTGTTATCGACGGATGGAGTAACATCCACAATGAACCCATAACTGCTTCATGTGTTCAAGTTGATGGAAAATCATATATTGTAGACGTAGGGGATACAGGTGCCACCAAAAAGACTGCAGAATTCTTGTAAAAAAAAAAATGCAGTGATATTATTTAGACTGTTGGAAAAAAGTATGATTGCCAAATAAAAAGCATAGTAACTGACAATGCTAAAAATATGGAAAAAATGAGACAGGAGCTGGAACTAAAGTATGAAAGTGAAAATTCATGTCTGATATCATATGGTTGTGCAGCTCATTGATTAAACCTCCTTGGGGAAGACATTACACCTTCTACTATCATTAAGCATGAGTGGAGGTTCATAAATATTTTCGAAACCACCATGCTCCTTCAGCATGGCTGAAAGAATGTAGTGAATATGTTTCACCTCAGTTACCAGGAAGTACTAGGTGGAATAGTCAGTTGACTTGCCTAGAAACTTTTGAACGAAATCATAATTCATATATAAAAGTATCAAATGACCATTTACAAGAAATGGACCAAAATATCATTGCTCGCATACGTGATTTTAATCTTTTGCAACAAGTAAACGATCTCATTAAGCAATTAAAACCAGTCTCAACAGCTTTAGATATCTTGCAGGCTGATTCAACAATAATAGCAGATGCTTGCCATTTATGGTGCAATTTGCTGAAAGATGATAATTTGAAACTCCATTTTGTAAAAGTTAAAAAAAGGTTTGAAAAAGCAATTTTGCCCTGGCATCTTCTTGGCTATTTGTTACACCCAAAATATAAGGGTGAGCACCTTAGTTACGAACAAAAAGAACAGGCCAGAGAATGGTTACAAAAAATAAATCCATCTTTCCTATCATATGCCGTGAACTTTGAACCAAAAGACTCCAAAGTACATTGTTTTCAGAACAAGTAATTATGACAATTGATGCCAATAAGTGGGGGAGAAGTATCGCAAAATCATGTGAAATTTCCAAAGAATTTTATGAGTTAATAGCACACCTGCAAGCATGCCCAGCCAGTAGTGCTGCAATTGAGAAAATATTTTCCAACTTCTCTTTTGTCCACTCAAAAATTCAAAATATGTTGACAATAAGTAATGTTTCCAAACTGTTTTTTTGTTATGGAATGCTGAAAAAAGAATTATTTTGTAATGATGATGGTGATGTAAGTGCCGCTAAATGTTGAATGTGTAATTTTTAATGTTATTGTTATTAAAATATTTAATTTTTTAAAAGAGATTTAAGATTTCACTTATTTGAACACAGTATATTAATACATGTACTTATTTTTATAAGTACATGTTTATCATGTACTAAGCAGAAATTGCTTATATTTTGCATCGCTGAATTATTGCATTACACCGATTGATAGGTTGATACATCTTATTTTAAAATTAGTAGTGTTTCTAATTTCTGCAGATTTTGCAATATTGTTAATTTATTGCAGCATAAAAATCAGACTAACAATGGCTTTTTTTCAAATAAAGAATTTTTTTTATGATGAAATTAATAATTTCTCAGTAATTAAGATGAGTATATTAAGTTATCATCATAATGCATTGTACTACTATTCTGTGATTGTTAATTTAAGATAAGTAAAAGAAATGAAATGTGCATTTATATGTAAAAAATCAGTTTTTGCCAGGATGGTTTTTTCCACCTGTGGCAAAAATTTGCCAACCCTGGTGAGTTTGGTCACTTCTGCCAGGTGGTGTGGGAACTGGTAAATCTTCTGAATGAAGGACCGGCTTAGTCACTGATGGAATGTCTGCATATTTTATGCTATCTTTATTAAACAAAAGTAACAATCGGTTATGTGGTTAGTTGGCTCTCTCCATATCATTGGTTTACCAAATTTCAGTGATCTATTTTTACCTGAATACCAGGAGCTGAGTACCATTCTACAATTAGTGCAAATCACATGAGGAACCCATTTTTTATCTTGATTTGACACCGGAAATTCAAAACAATGTAAATAGCTTCTTGCAATGGTTTTGTTATAGGAAAACCATGATTTAATTGAACAATTTTGCCACAAACATAACAAAATCGGTGTGGATGTTGTTTACACACTCTAGATGACATTTTTATATAAAAATAAGACTTTTGAATCCCACGGTTGTTTACAAAATAAATTGATAAACATATTTAAACAATTGCAGGTAGATAAAAAACAAAGACCTTCATATCTCAGAACTGTGACGTGCTACAAAAAATTAAAAAAAAAAATTTTAACCACCGTCCATAGCCTACATAAATAATATAGGTTTCATTTCATGAAAAAGAAATACCGAATATCTGGTTTGAGTGCCGAATAAGCAGGATATCTTGCAGGAGACGGATATCCGGTGCATCCCTATTCCGAACACATAGTGTTAGGAAAGTATTGTTATAATGATTTTTTTATGTAATGTTTGTCAAAAGTTGAATTAGAAATGAAGTATGTACTGAAGTTAGTTATACTGCCGAAAATGAAGGTATAGGAATGGAAAATATGTGATTTTTATTTTACATCAAGATTTGCATTTTTTTTTTTTAAATCTCTTGCATAATGTACTATATGGGTTCCAGAGCAGTCAGTTTAAGATAAAATTTATTCGCTAACTTATTACTCGAGTTCCATATTCTCAAAATTTCGTGACATCCGATGTGTTGACTCTCATAAGCCCACAAGCTTTTTTTTTTTTTTTTTCTGTGAGCCGAGAACTTTTACCTTAATATTCACCCCATGAATCGAGAAATTTTACCAGCACCACTACCAGCGATTTTATTATGAGAGCAGCCTATATTTCCCTTTAGAAAGCAAGAAGACACATTATCACACCCATGGTTTCAATGAGATTAAAGTCCAAATCCAGTAGCATAAAAATTCCCTAACCATCTGTACCATACGGAGGAGGTAAGCAATTCATAGCAAGTGTAGCATGTATATTAGGTTGGGGTACTATAATTTGTATGGAAATCCTCAATGGAAAACATGCAAAATATGAGAGATTGAAAAAAAATTAATTAAAAAATGATAAGCACCCATACCACTTAATATCTTCATTTTTCATATTTAAATTATCATTTACCAAAAAATAAAAAATTGATGCCTCCTCATACAATCTCCCTCTTTAGTCACCTTTTCAGGAACATCATGCTGGTGTAGGTGTGCGAATACTGCTCCAATTTTCAAACGTTCCTACCATTTATTCCAAATAAAATTCCTTGCATGAATTTCTGCCATTAAATAAGACAAAATTTATTACTCTGAAAAAGTGGAACAGCATTCACACCGTACTAAAGGTAAAATAGATTGAATCACCACTAGAAATGAAAAGTTTTTTTTTTCTCTCTGAAAATACCTCTTTTTTATAAATTGATATTTTAAAACGTTTTATTAAAAGGTTGTGGACACGAGAAAGAAAATTCTTAAACAATTTTGATTTATTGACAAAGTAGTCAAGGGAAAATAAAATCCGATAATTTCAGTTGTAAACAATTATCACTGTTTTTCGTGCATAATAGTTGCGATAGCTAAATAAAGAACAGGATCCATACATAGTTATGTTGCAAAAAAAAAAAAAAAAAAAAAAAAATGACTGCATACTTAAAAAACTACTAAAATAAGTAGGTAAGTGTGATCAAAGTTCACACAAAAGGTTTCCTTTGATATTTCTTTCAAAACACTTTATCCTTTAATTATTTTTAAGTTTCACAAAAATTGTTTTTTGAAAAATCCGGTATTCTCTCTATATAACAGCAATTAAATGGTATGGATGAAGCCAAAAATGTTAAATGGAATTAGTTCTTCCGAAATCACAGGAGTAGATATGTATATATTAAATAAAATCCCTGAAGGCTCAGCCTACAGGCACAGGTAAATTTCGAAGACTCAGACCGTGGACGCCTGTTTATTGGGAATTACAGGAGAAATGACCTTTTTGCCATGATGCGGCAGTTGGGAACACCCACTTCAAAATCTACCTGTGTCTGTAGGCGGAGCCGGCAGGGATTTTTTAAATTTTTTTTTTTTTTTTCCTGTAAGGGTTGGTCCTATAAAAAACTTGTCAATATAAAAGTTTTAGATAATATTAACAGGATTTATAATAAATTTAAGCAGATTTGATATCTTGTGAATTGACAAAGTTATGAATTTTTTTCTTTTTAAACCCCTATTCCTCCCCCCCCCCTCCCTGAGGCCATTTTTAATGATATGCAAAATCTGTCATACATAAATTTTTTACCCTTTTCCTAGAAGTAATAATAACTTTAAACAGATTTGATACGTATTATAATTAAGAAGTTATAGGTTTTTTTCTGTTTTCACAAAAAGCTGCCTCATTTCCCCTCCCTCCTGGTCCGATTTTGCCCATTAACGAACTTGACCGAGATTTTATGTATCAGTTTGGAAGAGATTTGTGCAGAATTATTGAAGTTATTGTGTCCATAAAAAAGTGATATAGATAGATAGATAAAGTTTTGAACTGGGGATGGTTTTGGGTTCTGGGAGTCATGATCGGCGTAGCAAAAATTTTCCAGAAATTCCAACATAGGGGAGAATATAATAGGTAGTATTTCTTATGAAATCTACCTAAGAGGATGTGAAATAACAAAAAAAAACTGTCACCAGGGGGTGTGCAGTGAAGTACAATAAATACAATATTTAATAAAAAGTCATTTACCCCCCTGCCTCCCCATTCCCACAAATAAACAGTAAAAGAAAACTTCGATGTAAATTAGGTGCCCGATAGCGGTCAAAGCCTGCTATTCTG
Organism: Maratus michaelseni; assembly: GCA_963931845.1. Lineage (NCBI taxonomy): Eukaryota > Metazoa > Arthropoda > Arachnida > Araneae > Salticidae > Maratus > Maratus michaelseni. The sequence continues at coordinate 137,775,374 of OZ007596.1, forward strand.
CTCTATCAAAATAATTTCTGTCATGTGGACTAAATGTGGTATTTAATAAAAAGTAGCTCCCTATCCCTTCCCATATAACAAATACAAACGTTTCTTTATTAATTATCCATTGTCTCGATACCGGGCGAAGCCTGCAAGTCTCTATTGCAATAAAATGTGTCACATTGACTAAATGCAGGCGTATTGCTATTCTGCTCTATCATAATAATATGTGTCATGTGGGCTAAATGCAGTATTTAATAAAAAATCATTCTTTCCCCATCCCCATCTCTGCAAATATAAAAAATGCAAATGTTTCTTTAACTATTAGAGCCATTGTCAATTAAATTTTTATTTGTTTTCAATAAAAATCAGGATTTTTATAAAATAAAAACTTACCAGTGGAATTTTTTTATTTTTAGAAAATCTTAATCAGCATATCAATTTTCGCCTATATTCCAATTTTGAAATGTGCATCTTATATATATTTTTTAAAATGTGTCTGTACATTAAAATCGGCGAGTTAAAAATTGCTGAATTCAAAAACTGACAGCCTGTGTTTCTGGCAACCCTCGACTCACTTCATCATTGAATGATAGCTGTGCTTTTGACTTCAAAAGGATTTACTTTCAGTAACGAAAAATTAATTAATAACTTCAGTTGCTTATGAAAATTAAATTTCTGGGTTCACCATTAAAAAATATGAATAGATGGATAATTTTCAAATCGATAAATGTAATATTTAAAAAAAATTTAATAAGGTCTGAATTTGCCCAATATCAAAATTTTCATTCTTTCCATTATAAGACAAAATGTCTGGCGTGAAAAAATCAATTCTCTTTCTGAGATCAATTTAATCAAATATTAATTAACATTTCGGGTTCTAATTATCGGATCTTTATGAAAATGACATTTTTGAAATATGATGGAATATTTTGGAATAACATTTTTGGATAGATGCATAGTTTTCAAATTGATAAATGCAATATTTTTAATAATTTTATAGAGCCCCGACTGAGCACAGTATAAAAATTTTCTTTCTTTTGAAGATAACTTGTTTGCAGACGTTCGTCTGGGTTGTGAAACAACACAAAATCCAATTAATGAAAAATTAATTAATATTTTGGGTTCTAATAGGTGGATCTTGTTAAATTTTTTAAACTATTATTCCTGAAATTTAGATCAATCTCACGGTGTTAATTTCAAAACCATAGCATAATTAGATATAATAATTTGCTAGTCTCTTTAAAATTGCAGTTCCAAATTTTTACCTAGACCGCTGTCTGCCAATCATTTTTATCAAACATCTGCGGTTGTCATTAAATAAAAAGTGTTCGTTTTTGAATGAAAAATCTTTAATTGATATCTCGAAAAGTTGTGGTTGGATTTTTTCAAAATTTGGTTTTCTGAAATTGCGAATTTTTAACCCTGCATCCCGAATTTTGTGTGGATAGACCCATTATTTCAGTGTGTTTCTGAAAAGGGGAGTCTGATTTCAATATGGATGCCCGGCGTTTCCAGCAACCCTGCGAGCCTTGCTTCAAGGTTCAATTTTTGGTCAAAAATGAACTGCTTTCTTTGTTTTGATATTTCTGCCCATTTTTTAAATAAGTTTTTAGTGGTTTTAATTAATATCGCCAGTAATTAATGCTGCATTCAAAATTTTATTATTTGTCATGTGTTAGGGGATATTCAGCTGTAAGTACACAAAATTTCATGTCTCTAACTTATACAGTTTCTGAGAAAGGACTTTGTGGCAGACAGACAAATAAGGTTTTGTGAGATGAACGAAACCCTAAAAAGGAAAGAAGAAAACACATTCTTAATTTTGAGCCCTCCTCCGCCCCTTTCTATCTACACTACTTGGGAAAAGAAGGACTCGAGCCATCCCCATTTAAATAGACAATTTTTTAAATCATACAAGTTGTTAAAAATCTATTTTCTGTCTTAAATGTGATTATTCATCTCTGTATTAAAGGAAATACTATAAATATTAAATTTTTATAGTAGTAATGAAACTAGTCAAGAGCCTCAAATGTCAGTTCTGCAATTTTATTTTGAAATAATTTTATTTAGTATTTAAACATTCAATCCACAGTTTCATTTCTTTCTTATTTGTATTACTAATTACTACAAGTAATATAGCAAGTAGTTTCAGGAAATTTAACTGTTAAGAATTGTAAATATGATAACTGTAATTATCTGAAATTCAGTATTTTAAATCTTCTATCTAAAATAATTAAAATATTGATCTTGTGACAATGACAATAATTAATTTGAACTATTAATTATTCTCATAAATATTTTATTAATTATTGATATCCTAATTGTTAAATTTATATGAAAATGACTATTTTGTTTCATTAGTATGCTTTCATTAAATTCTGTTTCTATATGCAATCGTAAAAATTTATCTATTACTTTTTGTAGGGTGTCTGTTACTGAAATTTTGAGTGTTTTGACTTATTTCTACTATTACAACTAAATCTTAATTCACTATGGAAAATGTGACTAGGAGATCAATTAAATATTGTTTATGATTACTATAATATTAAAATAAACTGCAATATAATAATTATAATTTAAAAAATAACTTTTTAATAAATTCCTTATGGGTGTCCATGTCTATTACTGGCACATTTATCCTGTATATAATGTAATAGTTGCTGAAGTAATTTTTTTTTCTATGAAAACTTTTATAGGAATTCATATTTAAATTATTTTTCAAACAGCAGAAATTGCCATCATTTTCCGTAAGATTTGACATTTTTCTGTCTTATTATAGAAAGAGGGAAATGTTTTCAAGTTAACAAAAAAGAAAAATCAAGCATAGATTATGAAACACTTCCAGAATATTGTAACAAAACTTCTCAATTTAATAAGGTGACAGATGATGTCCTAGTAAACAATTTGAAAACTCATAACACATTTGGAAACCCAATGCCATCAATAGTCGGAAAAGCATCCAATTTTTTTTATCCAGCCCTGTATACGATCTATAGATTTGTATATATGCCACCTAAAATTTACTTCAGTTAGGAAACGCATAACACAGTTGATTCATGATTGAAAATTCACCTGCAACAAATGGAAGTGTACTTGATATCCTTTGTGCAGCTCTGTATAATAGGATATATAGAATTTATATACACCAAGTACATATGAAAAAATGAGTTAAATTTAAAAACACATACCACAACTGAAAACGCACTTCCAGCAATTATTATTGATAGGCAGTACTGTAACTGAATTCTTTTGTGTGTCCCTGTCAATGAACAATGAACTCTATGTACACTTTATTCGATAGTAAGCCTCTTGTAGTGCATCTCAGTGATATGTATCAATTTTAATATGTTTGAACTAGTGTAACATTATTAAAGTTCACCGCAAAGATTTTTCTCTATAGACTGTAATATAGCAGAATTCTTTTGAGTGCCCCTGTAAATGAACTATAAATGCTACATACTTCATTTTCAATACCAAACAAGCCATTATAAACCTTAAAAACATATATAAATTGCATAACAATCCGAGTATATTTATGTGAGTAAGAGCCTGGACAGACGGCAGAGAGACAAAATGAATTCATAAACACTTTTCAACTATGTTGGAAAGTGTTAAAAAGAGGGTTGTCAATTCCACAGAAATTCAGACACAAGTGTTCAGTTTTTTTCCCCTTTCAAACATTTTTCTGAATAGAAAGAAATTAGATTATTTTTCTTCAAAATATTTTGCTGCTTGTGAAATTGGATGGATATCATATATTTTATATTATTTACTAACTTTTTGCTCAACATTTATCACAACTCTCATATTTTATTGTGTATTCACAGATTTTACTTTTCTTTGATCTTTGAATGCAATCCAAAAGGTAGTGGAAAGTTTGATCATCCTTCATTACATGCAATTTGATTTCTGTTCTTGCAAAAAGGTGATCACTGATGCATCTAAAAACCATTTGAAGAATTTTATTGCGATTCAGACTTTTTCAATTAGCAGGGGTGGAAAATCTGCTCCAATTGCTCCGAACTGCTCCAATTTTGATTTCCTGCTACATTCTGCTCCAAAAATAGCAATTTTTTAAAATTCTGCTCCAATCTGCTCCAAAAATGGAAATTTCTTAATCTAAAAAATTAGAATTTAAAAAAAAATTAATTAACTTCGTATAGGCTTGGCAACGCACTGCTATGATGCATGTAGCTAAGATATGCAGCATCATTTAAGTTTAAAAATTATTTCTAACTGAATAATGGATTATACTACATAATCATTGTCTTACATTTCAGTTTTTATAATATAACATACCTTAATCCAAAGAGGATGATTACTCCAAAACACAGCTGATGTACAATCTATCAAAAATAAGCATTATTGAAAAGATATCCAGCATTAAGACTGTTCTCAAACAAAATATTTTTACCCCCTCAACAGTGCAGAAATTTCTGACACATCCACAAACTATTTTCAGATGTAAAAGCATGAAATTGGTAAGGCATGACTACTGAAGTAATATGAAATTGAATAGCAGTTTTTGATAAATGTCACATCTTATGCTAAGTGATTTTTGAGGCATAAAGACCTTTACAGAACTGTAATGTCCTAAAATTGAGTTAAAAATGCTCACTTTGATAACATAAAAAATAATCTTTGTTTTAATTGAAAAATAGAAAATTCTATTTGCTTTCAATGCTAAAAGCTAAAACATAAGTTAGTTCTACTACAAAACCATTAAATTCTGATACAGAACTGCAATTTATTCTGATACAAAAACATTTTTTTTATTTTCTACTCCTGTATTATGAGACTCCAAATCAGAAGATTTGTTATTATAATAAAGTGTGCTTCAGTCAATTAGCCAAAAGATTGGTTGCTGTCGTTCTTTAGCAGTGGACTGAATGTCACGAAGATTGTAAAAAACAAATTGCATGAAATCAACAATAATACTGTTGATATAGAAGCATGCACTCTTCACAAAGTTCACAATGCATTTGGCCACGATTTTAAAATTGTCTTATTGACTTATACTACTTTTTTAAAAGAAAACCACTGTGCAGTATAGTGATTACTCACAGTTACAGGTATTACTTGGGTTATTTAAATTTACTATCAAATGTTTGTCATTTGCCAAAAATATACAATAAGTAAACATATTTAACTTGTTACATTCTGTTTTTAATTTAAATCCTTTCCTAAATCTTTTCCTAAAGTGTTAGATAAGTTGAATTATTTTTTAATTTCTAAAAGAGGTGTAAAACATTTGTTGTCAGAATATGGTATATTTGTTATGTATTATTGGAATGTGGAAAGTTAATTCATCTGTTATAGTCATATTACTACAAATTTTGAAACTCTAAGTAATTAATTTTGTTGAAATTGTATATATGCACTATGTTAAAGAAAAGTTCATTAACAAAGCATATTTGCTTTTAATTTAGAGCTGCTACAAAATGTAATTAACCCACTTCAAAACTGTAATTGACGTGCTCCAAAACTGGCATTTACTGCTCCAAAACTGTAACTAACCTGCTCCAAAACTGGCATTTACTGCTCCAAAATTGCAATTTGACCTGCTCCAAACCTGCTACAAAAATGGATTTTCGATTTTCCACCCCTGCAATTAGTATTAATATTAATTTACATTTATTACCTATTGTAATCGGGAATGTTGTTTGTCTAAAAGTATAAATTTGTCTAGTATATGTTGCTTGTACAGAAAGAGGTCAAACAGTAACTAAAAAGTACATATAAAACAGGAAAGGAAATGCAAAATTACTTTTTCCTTTGCAATTTTAATTTAATTTTCAAATTTTACAGATAGTTCTTGCACAATTTTCCATGAATGGCAATTTCCCTGATACAATTCAGCATAGAAAATTACATTTACCGTGTAGCTCAAATGTTTTGGCCGATGGTTTTTGAAGAATCTATTTTTGACCAAAGTTACTAAGTACAAATACAGGTGGTTATCAAAATAATGGAAACACCCTAGATTTTAAAGGAATTCTTTATTAATATGGCGTAGGACCGCCTTTGGCATGTAATACAGCTTGGATTCGCCTGGGAATCGAATCATACAAATTCTGAATAGTGTTTAGAGGAATATTGTACCATTCTTCATGGAGATATTGTGAAAGTTCCGTGAGAGATGCCGGTGGAGGATATCGATTCCGGATTGAAAGCTCTAAAATAGACCACAACGGTTCGATTATGTTGAGGTCTGGGGACTGTGCGGGCCAAGGTAGATGTTCCACCTCATCCTCATGTTCATCAAACCATGATTGGACAACTCTGGCTGCATGAATAGGGGCATTATCATCCTGGAAAATTCCATCTCCTGCAGGAAACAAAATTTGCATCATGGGATGGACCTGGTCAGCTAAAACTTCTTTATACTTCTCCCCAGTGATCCTTCCTTTCAGGGTTACGATTGGACCAGCAGAAAACCATGACACGGCTGCCCATACCATGACCGATCCACCTACATGCTTGACAGTTGGACGGAGGCAATCAGGATCATACGCTTGTGCAGGTGTTCTCCAGACATGTACCCGTCCTGTTGTGGGGAAAAGTGTGAAAGATGATTCGTCCGACCATATAACAGTCTTCCACTTATCAATCGACCAGGTTTTGTGGTTGTGGCACCACTCTACACAACGTTTGGCATTAGCATCTGTGACAAGTGGCTTGGGAATTGCTGTTCTGCCGTAAATGTTCTCTTTATGAAGGTATCTCCGAACTGTTATTGTTGACACTGGAGAATCCAGATGCTGATTGAGCTCTGCGGTCACTTTGGCTGCAGTTGTTTTCTTTTTAGACATTACAATCCGCTTCAATACCCGTCGGTCTCTTTCACTCAGCTTCTCCTTCCGTCCACTATTTTGCTTTGCTGAGCTTGTCTTTCCGCGCTGTGTGTATGCTGTCATGACTTTAGACACCGTACCTCTAGAAACGCCTATAAGCTGGGATGTTTCGGTCACCGTTGCTCCAGCTAGTCGGGCTCCTACAATTTGGCCTCTTTGAAAATCTGTGAGGTCTGACATTTTATGCTTCTGACAAAAAAAATCCAAACGTAGACAACTCTTCTAGAGCTCTCTCATACTACCTAATACATGTACTTTTTATATTAAAAAAAATCTGGTAGCTAAGATTATATTCTAATGCTTACAAAGGGAATTCTTAAATGTCCCTTTCATTCACAAGTGTTTCCATTATTTTGATAACCACCTGTATGTAATTGATAAGCTTACAGTTTGCCAAATTGCAAAAGTAGGGATATGCATATGCAGTACATGCACAGTATTTCAAATCATAGAAATGCTTGTATTTAAGGTTGCTGTTGCTCTTTGTTTGTGAGAAACCTTGGTTTATACCTTCTCCAAAAATCATCTGATTACAATCTTTATTTTTTAATGAGATACAATGAATAGGCCCAAGCATAATCTAGGCATTATTTTTAATTCAAAAATATATTTAAAAAACTTAGTTATTAATAAATTTATCAAGTATGACCTACCATAATTTTTACATATAAAGAATTGCCATAATTGAAAACATGGCCATGTACTTTTAGAACATGGGTGCAAGTTTTCCATCTACAGAAGGGAAAACAGTCTTTTAGAAAATGCAAAAGGACAGAAAAAAGTTTTTCCATTCTAGATTTACTATCAGGATTCACAAGATATTTTTAAGAATCCTACTTAAAATAACTCCACTTTTTGAACATCCTGCTTAAGAATTTGCTTAAGATCTGAAAATATCTTATATATTTTTTTTCTAGCGCAAATCCTACATGTTAGGATTGAAATAGTAAATTTTCTCCTTTTATTATTAATTTCCCTCAGATTTTTTGGGATTGCAGAACAGAAGTAAGGCCTAAATTGTACAATTTTTGTCCAAATTTACAATACAGTAATCCCTCAACATTCGTGGTTTTAACATCTGCGAGTTTTGATTAGTCGCGAATATGAAAATGTGGAAAAATTTAACATTTGCGAGAATCTGACTTGATTGTTCGTGATTTTTTTAATTATATCTTTCTGTTTTAGAATTTATAGTGGTTAAAGATTATTTCGTGTTTTCATAGTATCTATTTACAAATCAATTTTCAGTTGTCAAATGAAAAAGGAGCGAATGTTTTAAGAAAGCAAAATAATAACAACAGCAGAATACTCATTGCAATTGCAATGGGGATCTTAGACAGTGGCGTAGCTACATATTCAGCGCCCTGGAGCTAAAATAAATTAATGCGCCCTCTTGTCTCTGAGGTATTTTTGGAAATTTTTGTTTTATTTTAGGTATAAAATTCATGTAGAGGGTTCGTACGGGTGCTTACTTTTGGATACCACTAATTCCATAAAGCAAATTCTCCTTTACTTAATTGCAGAATCTTGCATTTACATAAGGAAAAATTTACTTTTAGGAAATGCTGCTATATTCCAAAGTAAGCATACGTACGAACTTTAATATTACTTATTTTCTATAGAAATACTTACTTAATTTATTCTAAATTCTAGACAATTTAACAGTAAGATATTAAACGCAATACATTTAAATAAAATAACGTATGGGGCTGGATTTATGTTTTACATGCGACCATAAACCAATGCTACCTGCCAACTTTTCTTGTTCATTTCAAGAATTTCTGATTTTAGAATTTTAATGGAGAAACACACTATCGTGGAGAAATTTTTAATTTTGACAGCATATTACTTGAAGCATTTCGATGGAAAGTAAAAACGATGAAAAAGAAGAAAAGATACATGCCTATACATCATTACAATGTAGTGATTGTAATTATAACTATAAAAAAAAGTATCTTTAACATTCAGATTTTTGTCAAAGCCCAATTGAAGCACTTTGAGGGCCTAGGCACAGTATTATTACGTGGACCTCCCAACCATAATATTATAACTAAGCTCAAACCTCGACATCCCCCCCCCCCTATCTTTTCCAAAACTCATCATGAAAGTATTTGCACAAATGGTGAAAATCTTTTTTTTTTCTTTCTTTTTTTGTACTTGAAATTTATTTTTAAAACACAATTTCAGGTCCATAATAATTATATAATGGGGAGAACCTAGCATTTTTTCGCATCCCTCAAATTAGAGCGAATTAGATATAATCCTTAATGAAATTTGTAATGGGAAAGGGGGCCATGAAACTTCCATTTGCCCATAACCTGCAGAGTATACTTAAAAATATAAGTTCTAAATGAAATATAAAAACACGTATTGAATTCACGTGAAACATGATTGTTTAAAGTATTTCTCACAGTTTTATTAACGATTCTTTTAATAACTATATATAAAGCAGCATACTCTCTGCATTAATAAAACTATCTGTCTGTCTGTCTGTTTGTTTGCGTAATCTAGCACATGTAGATGTCTGAAAATTTGGATGAGGATAGACGAAGACAGGACTTAATATGTCTGAGGCTCAGATTTTCCAGTTTTTGATATTTAACCGAGATTTTAATTAAAAACCCTAAGAAACATCGCAAAATGGCCAGTTTCCGTCGTTCTGCGAATTGTGCCTGTGCATTTATGGGTTTCCTCGGATCTTCATGCAGTATGAAAGTGAAACGTTCGTTTTTTTATGCATTTTGAAATCACAATCACGAAATCCCTCACACAGTTACAAAAAAAAAAAAAAAAAAAAGGGAAGAAAAGAAAAAGACGAAACTTTTCGCCTTACATTCCCAGTTCGAACGTATCTTTCATTAAAAAAAATAATTATATTTAGTATTTCAAAAAACATTTTTATTTCAAGTTTTCCGTTTTTCTGCATTTTGAAACTGTCGCATCCGCTTCCCGAAAGAAAATACAAGAAAAAAAATACCCACTTATTCGTGGTATCTTTTCCTTTTTAACAGTCTTTAATAATAATAATAATAATAATAATAATAATAATAATAATATTTACTTTAAAAATATATAAAAAGCCGAAGTTCGATTTCAAGTTATTTTCGTGTCTTCAGATTCCGTTTCAAGTTTTCTGTTTGTTTGTTTTTTTCTACATTTTAAAGCTACCGCATATGCTACCCGAACGAAAATATCAAGGATTTAAAATACCTTCTTATTCACCGTACTTTTCTGGTTTTGATGGTATCTTTGGTTTTGAAAAATAATAATATTTACTATTTCGGAAAAAAAAAAAAAATCAGGGTCGATGGTCATTTGTTTTCATCTTTTATGTTTTTACTCTAATTTTAAATGTTATTTCCTTTTTTTGGACGAAGAAGATACCCACTTATTCTCGGTCTTTTCCCGGTTCTAACAATATCTTTGGTTTCAAAAACTATTAAAATTTACTATTTCAAAAAAATTAATTTCTTGAAGTCGTTTCACGGATTCCACAAACATTTGTTTTTTCTCGGTGCCTTTGAATATAGGCAACCCCCTTTTAAGATAATTCTACTTTTGAACATTTCCCGAGGGGGTTTTTGTTTCTGCATATATGTCCGCGAAAACTTCCACATTTTCAACACACGTTATCAATACACTGGAAGACATTCTTTCGCATTTTAAAAGAGTGTGTCAGAATTCAAAGTTTGATATATCTAAGGGTCAAAATTAAACCAGCAAGCACTATAACGGGACCCCTTAGTTTGGAAACATTTTCGTTTAATAAATATAAAATCATACAAATTCGAGGTTCCTATGCAAAAACAGACCAGACTGTGCGTAGCACGCCTTGTGTACGTGTACACTACCGAAGACAATGGGGGCCTCCGATTCTAGGTTTGTTTGAATAGATTTTCATCTAAAAATGTAAAATCATATAAATTCGAGGGTGTATGCTGCCAAAGGCAGTGGGTTCCACAACATTAGATGCGTGTGGAAATATTTTCGCCTAAAATATAAAATCTTTCAACACTTATTTTAAGTATTATCACGGGTCCGGGAAATGCCGGGAGTGTTAGCTAGTTAATACTAAAAAGCAATATTTCTGAGAAAATCATTTTTTCTCTACAAAGCATTTCATTTTATCATGCAATAGTAATCCTAAAAATATGAAATTATTCTTTTACGTCTCAAATTTAAAAAAAGTCTTTTTGAATAAAATTACACTTTATTTTACTTTGCTTTTACTCATTTTCAGTCCTAAATAAATTTAACCTTACACCATAGATCCTTCAGCTTTCACATGATTTTCAAGATTTATTGCGTATATTGAGTATATCTTGGATAAAATTACGTGCATAAGAAATTTCTTATTAAAATAAAATCATAGTATAAGTGGGCTCTTACAATGGAGTTTTAAGTTAATGTAAAGTCATCAAAAAGTAATCATTAATTCTTCATAGAAATCAAGTTTTTTAAAAAGACAATGCCCTTTTAGCATGGCCATGCTTCCATTTCGGTAAAAATAGTCAAATTTTAGATTAAATTCTAAGTAATATCATGAAGTTTCATGCATTTGAGAAGCTGAACATTTCCTTTTCGTGTAATCATGTGACGATAATCTTTTTTTCTATAAGAAAAACCTTTTCTCTCTTTATGATAAAAAATGCTTATGATCTTCGTTTAAAATTTGCCTTATCTTTAAATTAAAAATCGTCTTGGGAACAGGGACCATGTGGCATATGCCAAAATCCTATGCTGTCTACTTATTATATAAACTGTATTGACAAATGCATGCTTAATTTCCACACGAAAAAAAAAATCGAATTTTTTTTCTCGGTTTTTTGTTTGTAAGATGGTCAATAAATTCCTCCAGATCAAATTAAGACACTACTTTTTTTTTTATAAATTAATATAGTGGCCAAAGAACTAAATTGATGTTGTGACTTTCTGCTTCTTAACCCTTTGACTGCGGCAGTCCTGCTATCGGGCCGTGGAACGCACATCTCTTCCCATATAATAGTGGTAACTTGGTAAACCACACGGTCCACAGGGTGAAGACCCTTAATCTAATTGATCCATGTGAAGGTTCTAGTGTTAACTCGAATGATGACTGAGATTTCGAATTTTGCATTTGGAAAAAGTTAGTGTATGACGAGTATTAGTCATCAAATGTATCTAAGCGTTTATAAAAATCTCCTTTCTGCTGTCGTTGTCTCCAACGTTAAAATTTAAAGTAAAATCAGACATACTGGAATGATGTTAGAAAAGTTACTTAAGGTGGCAATGTGGTGGTGTGAATTAAAACTTCGCGAATTGAAGTAATTTATTTTAAACGTGTGTGTTTCAAATCAAGGAAGTTGAGAACCAAAAGCTAAAACAAGGTAAAATATCATAGGAATATGAGATCATAACAAGTATTATCCATCCATAATAACTTGTTAATCTTAATTTTTTTTTTAATTACAAGTATTTTTACAAAATTTTATTTCGCTTCGCTCTTTCAAATTTTGCGCCCTTATGATTCGTGCGCCTGGAGCAGTTTGCTCCAACTGCTCCACGGTAGCTACGCCCCTGATCTTAGAAGTAGCGGTAAGGTAAGGGTATCTTCAATCTATTAATTAAAAATGTGCAGGTTCTCACAGAGATGGAGCTGAAGTTGCACTTAGATAGAAAATAAAAGCATTTGTGGAGGATTTAGCTGTTTTTAAATATTGTATTTTAATATTGTATTGCATACGGACCCACTAGCGTATTATCATTTCTTTCCGAATAGAGAGAGTCGAAATTACTTTATACAAAAAACTATACTTTTTAGCTGTAATTATTTCTTCAGTCAGTTAATTAGAATTATCTTTCATAAATAATTTTCATATTTGTGAATATGTGTGTACATTCACCTTCTACATATATGTTATGCATAACTTATTGTTAATACATATATCCTTTAGTTCTTTGAAATGCTGTGCCCCTCTAATTAAAATTTTGTAGAATGTAACTCTTTTTTTAGTGAAGAGAGATAGACTCAACATTCACGGATTTGACATTCGCGAGGTTTTCCTGGAACGTAACCCTCACGAATGTTAAGGGATTACTGTCCTAAAATATCAAAGAAATTGTATCATCTTTTTTTTTTTTTTAAATTCTTTTTGAGCACAAAAACCAGGCAAAATTGTACAATGCCCCCCCCCCCTTCCCTAATCCACTTTTTTGTTTTTAGCTCATGGGACTTAAAAATAATACCAAAATTGTAAAATTAATAAATTGAAATTGTAAAATTTTCCCATGATACAAACATACTTAAAATTACAAGATGCATTCAAAATCTAGTTTAAATTTCAGATATAGAATTTGTTTTACAATAGGCTATATGTATATTAAAATACGAAATTTAATATTTTTTATATAGTCCCTTTTCATTTTTATATTTAGGAAAATGTTGCTGTATATCTAAAGATGATAAAAACTCTAATTTTATTTTAAGACAAAAACTTACCAAGTTATGATACTTAGAATATTATGAAATTTCAGCATCTTTTGACACTGGAAACAAAAATATGCTTAACAAAAGTGCTGGAAAACATTGAAAATTCAAAAAATTCAATGTATTATAACTTGATAAAGTTTTAGTCATAAAATAATGTAATTTTTTTAATGTCCTTAGACACAGAAAACTTGTTTCTAAATATAAATTATAGGAAAAGGATTTCAAATTAAATAAAATCATATTTTAATACATATACAGCTCCTTGTAAAATAAATGCCATATCTAAAAGCTGTAAGTACTTGATTTGAATATTATTTTCAGACATGCTACAAGTTCACAAAAAAAAAAAAAAAAAGCCGAACTTTCACGGTCTCACGCAACTCCCCCCCCCCCCCTAAACAAGAAAGTTATATAATTGGTCTTGCAAATTTTTAAATATGTAAATATTATATAATTATGTATAATGTTAATTTAAATTGCATACAGTAAACATAAAAACAAAAAAACATATTCAATACATATTGTTTTTTGGCAAAAAAAGTTTAACTTAGCGGAATACGTGCATTTGTCATGTGTCACATTAAACATGTTATTTTAAATTAAGAAAAAAACTTATATGCAAGCAAATATTACAAATTTGACATACAGCATTCATACTAATAACTTTTTTAACATATTTTTTTATCCGCATTTTAACTTGCTTTGTTACAGAATAAAGAATAATTGTTAGAGGCGATAAACACTACAGCGACAACCCACCATGAACATGACAAGCCAACAGACATGGTAAATATGTAAATCTATGTACGCTAATGGCACCTGGTGCATGTAAAATCCGTTGTGGGTGCAAAGCCCTCCAAGTTACCTGTGAATAATACCTCTGGGGGTGCCTAGTCAGGTGAGGGTCTCGTCACCTGATCAAGGTTCTAAATTACGAGACCTATTAAATCTGTCAGTTCAACAAAGTTAAACAGAAACCTTGAACCGGCAAGCAAAGATAACGGTAGCAAATCACAAGAGAGCAAGCACAGCAGCGATGTGAACAAATCAATATTCAGGTGGATCACAGCCATGCTGTGATCAGGCGATTTCCGCCCCGCACCCAGGTACTAACCCGTTAAGCTAGGCATTCATGCCGGGCAGGTAGGAGCCTGGTTAGCGGTATAAAAAAAAAAAAAAAAAAAAAAAAAAAAAAGAACCATTGTTGAGTTAAAATATTTTATATAAAGAAATATTCTGAACTAATCTTCAAACAAAACCAAATGTTCTATGTATTTTAACTGAAATTTTATATATTTAGCTAAAATATCTGTAAAAATGTTATGAGCAGAAAATATGACTTACTGAAAGATATTTATAACATGAGTCCAAGTTTTATAGCATTAAAAGAAAGCTGCTTAGTACAAAATTATATTGCCCAAAGAAAAAGCTTAGTTCTTAAATATATTTATATATATATACACACATACACACACTAAAAAAAGATATTTACAAAAAAGAAAAAAAAATCTACTGCAGTCAGAATAAAAAGATATTTACAAAATAAGAGATCTGCTGATGAGATTTGGTTTAGAAAAAACATTTTTGGAATCTGCAGTTGAAAATTTAAAAACTGCAAAATTTTCCTTAAATATTGATGAATTGACAAGTGCTAACTACATGCGGGTAGTATATCTCTTTTATGTAATTATTTTTCCTCAAGGGTAAATAGAGTTGTTGTGGAACACTTAACTTCACTAAATGTAGACACAATAAGTGCAGAAAACTTATTCAATGAAATTCAAGCATTGTTTGATAAGAATGATATTCCATAATCCACAATGCCTGCAAGAAGTTTTGCATACCATTTAATATGTGGTTAGAAGGTGTATTGAAAGATATATACAACGATATTAAATGGTTTGCAGATGTTAAAACTTGTCTTGGTAAAAATTGTGATGTTTTAAGTATAAAATTTGTTTCACCAATCTCCTTTATTGCACATAGATGGATGTCTTGTTATAATGCAGCCTTGAACTTTGTTTAATAGATGCAATTACACTTATATATTATGTCTTTCTGAGTAATGATGATAAAACTATTTACTATTCCATTCTGTGTGCTATTTATACAGCGTTGAATTCAAGGGGTGGAGGGCATCCCCCCAGAGCATCAAAGGTGTCCTTTTAAAGCTAAAGTTTAGCAGACGATAATTTCACATCGCATGACGCTCTTTGCTGTTGGTGGATCTTCCAACGCTCTAAGTTTCGTTTCGGTTTCATCGGTTATCGCCGCTTTTGCCGAGGAGCGAAAAATAACTCACATCCAAACACAAGGAGAGACATATGAAGAATGCTTTATTTACAAAGATTTACAGAAAAAGAATAAAAAACAGACTCCCATTGGTTGGGATCAATATGTAAGAGGAGCTCCCATTGGTCTCCTTACAAGCGCTTGCTACACGTCACATGACGTCACGCCTCGAACTCCGCAATCGTCAAAGAAGAATGAACGGAGGATGACTCGAGGGAAAAACAACTTGCAGTCATTTACTGAGCCGCGATAGAAACCCCACATTTGCTGCTGTGCGCAGATTGTATGCGCGGCAGGTCAGGGGAAAGGAAGATAAAATACAAAGGAGAAAAACCTAATTCCACGCTGTTTGCTCTCGTGTGTTTATTGTATTTCGTCTGCTACCCCCTCCCTAAAAATGGTCCACAAATTTTAATGCAGATTTGCATCGAACCCAAGAATGATGAAATTCAGTGCCAAAAAAGCAGAAATCCGCAGAAAAGTAGCATGTCTGTATTTTATAATTGGAAGTATGTTTTTATCATAAGTGGTTTAAGAGATAACTGTCATATAACCTCAATTTTGAATCACCCCGTATATATATATATATAAAAAAAGTCATGTCAATAAAAGGTCCAGGTGTGTTTTTTAACCCGCAAGAACTCGCTAGATTTCTTGTCACACCAGATGTAAAATGATAAAAATAAAGTTTCTAAAATTTAATTTAAAATGAAAAAAAGGGTTTAAATAAGAGTCTTATTGCAACAGCTGGGACAAAAAAAAGTATGATGGTGAGAGAAAATCTCACGCGCGAGTTCTCCCGGGTTAAATTTTAACATGTAGTCAAAAAAGCTAAGAAAGTATTACTTTCAGGGTTTCCATGATAGCCATATCCCTGCTTATCTACCACTTTAAATTTAATACAATAGATATAATGACTCTTTTTCTAACAACTGAAAGTAGTACAGTAGAGTACCACTAATCTGCAATAATCTGGTAATTAGAAAAAATCTGTAATCCACAGTGCATATATGAATGTAAGCAAAGAAGTTCAATTCTTAAAAAATTATTTACTGATGGCAATTTACTTTTTTTCCTCCCAGCTTTAAATTTATTTCTTATATATATTATCATACATCATTTAATACTCCTTTTTATAATTTAAAATGACAGTAAGCATAATATTTAATTAATTAATGATTCATACGATAAATTAAAAAAAAATTCTTTTTGAAAATGTACTCTTTTAGAAAAGTATTTGTCTTAAAGAAAGACAGTTACTTAGACAATATAGTATTCAATGTCTTATATAGAAATATAATTTAAATATAAAATTGAAAATAAATTAATTTATAATGAACAGAGGAAAGTATATTCAACTAAGTAAATTATATCTAATGGTTGGAGTATCATCATAGTTGAGATTTTTTCCAACAGAAAGAAAATAATTTCTCTCTGTTGGAAAAAATCTCAACTGTGATACTCCAACCATTAGATATAATTTACTTAGTTGAATATACTTTCTTCCATTCATTATGACCTAATTACATGGTATACAGGAGTTTCCATTGTATTTCAGATTCATCATGCAAAATGCTATAGTTATAGCTCGGATGAATGAAATTAGCACTGCAGTTCGCAGCCTTGTCCAACAGATAAGAGTGAAATATGCCAGCCAGAATATCGTCGGGATAGCTCAGTAGGGAGAGCGTTGGTACGGCAAACCAAAGTACCAAGGTTCGAGTCTTGGTCCCAGCATATTTTCTCTCTGTTAGAAAAAATCTCAACTATGATACTTCAACCATTAGATAAAATAACTTGTTCAAAAAACAGGCAAATAATACCTTAAATTAAAGTTAATAAACATAAAAATCAACTAATTCATATTTGGTACATGTAATTTACAATATTTAGCCAATGATATTGAAAACATCAAAAGCAAAATTTTATGCTTCAGCAGACAATTGTGGCTATATATAGACTGCAAGATACAATCAAAAACACAAACCAAATGTTTTAAATACAAGCAACTATTGTTGATAGATTAAAAAAAGAAATTATTATTTAAATAATTCTTACTTTATTTATATGGCTAAATGTCTAAATTGTTTAAACATTAACAATCTAAATTTGCCCAAAGTTTGAATAAAAAAAAATTGTAAACAAAGATTAAATGAACATGACCTGTAATCTGCTTAAAGTCTCAAATCTGCAAAATGCTTGGAACCAAACAGTGCGGTTTTCTATTGTAGTGACTATTAAAAAATATTTCATAATCCTAATTTCATTAAAACTTAACAAATCTAATAAGTTGATGCAAAACTTGGTAGTGTTTAATTTCTACTTGAGATGAATAACAGATACAGAAATATCAATACAGTATGGATATGTTATCTGGCGTCCCTGTATCCGCAATGCAAAATGATAATTAACGCTTAATTTGTTTTATTTCAAAAATGTAAAAAAATAATTGCAAAATTTGTCTGTTGATCAGATGAATAAACCCTGACAGTTTTACCAGTAAGTCATGGAGGAAATGCAAAATTCGTCATTTGGTTGCAGAAAAAAAAAAAAAAAACTGCAACTTTGCTAGTCAGACACAAGAAAAAGCCCAAAATTCGCCAATCAATAGAAGCAAAATATCGTGAAATTCATCAATCGATCACGGGGAAAAAAATCACGAAATTTGTCTGTCAATCAAGGGGAAAATCTTAAAGAAATTGAAAAATTCGTCAATCGGTTGCAAGAAAAAAAAAAACACGAAATTTGTTGATCGATCGCAAAATTCTTCTGATAAAAGGAGACTTTAAACAATCCAGTTCAAAATATGTTTTTGGAACAGAGTGCAAGAGTGCCTTTTTTGAGAACAGTGTGCACTTTTTAAAGAATTCTTGCTCGGCAGCCCTTTTGTTCTAGAGTCAACACAAAGAAAAAATACATAAATGTTATTGCTTGCATTCAATAAATAAATAAATAAAAAATAGGTGCAAAAAAAATTATGATCCCTTTTGTTCTAGAGTTAACACAAAGAAAAAATACATAAATGTTATTGCTTGTGTTCAATAAATAAATAAAAAATAGGTGCAAAAAACATTATGATTAAACACATTAAAAACAGATGAGCAACTAATATTCTTCACTGAACAACTGATTTGTGGAATGCAGCAGAGAAGCTACTTCCATGAACTGCAAATCATGTCAGTGTACAGGATACAAGAACAATTAGTACAAGAGACTTACTATAAGCAACCAACTTTAATAGAAATGTTCCGAAAATCCAAATCAAAGGATTCTGCTCCCAAGTCCCAAAACTAATTTTTAATTGTTAATATAACATTTTTTTAAATTTAGAATTTTTTTTATTTTGTGTAAATAAATTATTAAATTAACAAAATTGTAAGTATGTATTTACATATATTATTCATGTTTATCACTATTTGTAAAATTAGTTATTTTGTGCATTTCTTATACTTATATTCTTATACTTATAGTGTACCAAATTATGGAAAAAACCCTTATCCAGAATACTCTAGGTCCCAATCATTCCAGATAACAGATCCTATACTGTAAATAATATAGTCTACAACTCAAGACAATAAAGGTTTCTTTCCATGATCATAAATGACATGACATTTGAAAGTGATAGGCAACTTTGTTGCTTAAAAATGTCTATGTTCAAAGAAATAAAAACATTGTAAGAAGGGAAATAATTTGTTACTTTCACATTAACTTTCACTTTTGTTAATATTTTAACTTCCTCAAAATTCTTGCTAACAAATTCATTCCTAACAAAAGTATTAAAAATCAGAAAATCTTAGGACATCATTAAAATGGTATAAAATTTGAAACATTTTAATATAAAATATAAAGTGATAAATGGTGAAGTCAATCTATTTTCAAGACAAAAGAAAATAATTTTAACAGGAAAAAAAAAAAAAAGACATAAAATTGTTAATAAAAATTTATTTGGGCACTATTTACAAAAATGCAAAATTTGTCCAGTATAGGTTTTTTTTTTTTCTTATTTACTTTCTCTTTTGTTTGCCACTCTTCCCATACTTTGCTTCTAAGTTCTTTATCATATCATCAAACTGGTTCTCTCTATTTTCTGATCTTTGCCTAATGGCATTAATCAAAGAAGCATCCATGTCATTTTCAATCTTTTCTGCTTCATCTGCTTCTTTTTGATACTAGATAGAGAAAAACACCAATAAGGCATTCTATAATGTAAAAACTACATTTAATTTTCATTATGTTTCAGTAAAAAATGTAAACTTAATGTAAAATTTAATTGCCGAAACGGCAGTTAAGGCTTACTGTGGAGACCCGAAAAGTTTTTGGTTTCTGTTTGTCTGTCTGTTCCGCGATAACTGCCGCAAAAATGATCCGATTAGGTTGATTTTTGGTAGGTATGTTGGTGAGGTACCCGGAATTAGCTGTATAGTTTTTAGTTGCATTTGGTTGATTCGTTCGGAAAATATAGAACATTTCTTTTTAGGTCATAATGCTTTCCTATGGGAATTCAGACGATTTTGAAATTTTTAATTTGTGAAAATAAAATGGCGCATTTGATTTATGTATTTAAACGGTAAGTTATGAAGGCTAAAATTTATCAAGTTAGGTCTTAAATTATTCAAATTAATTTGAAATTTTGTTAATACATTTGTCAGATTTTTTTAATTAAGTGTATAATTTTTGGTGCAATTTTATACATCTGTTCTAATAATATAATACATTTTATTCTATCATTTTTTGCAAATTTTAAAATGCATTTATTTTTATTTTCCTCTTTTATTTAACAGTAACCTAGCAACCATATTTCAAAGAATATCAAAATAATAAAATTCAAATAACTGAGACTATTTAGCTGCAATATTTTATTCGCAAAATAAATTATTTTCGGTTGATTTTTGTATTTTATTGAAATAAATGAGAATTTATTTTGATATAAGTTACCTTTTAACTACTGTAGATTGATTTCCGAAACATTTTTACATGAGATATTATTCATTTTCTGGAAGAGATGTGGATTTTTCGTGGTTGAATATTAGTATTATTTAAAAATAGGATAAAATCTCTCATACGACGAGATGGTTAATCTAAAGAAATTAGCGTAGTAAAACGCATCCATACATCCTGAAATAGCACAATTACTGGAAACTGAGATCATAAAAAGCTATCACAAAAATAATTTATAGCGCCAAATCACGTTTGCTATTTAGTGAATTGGCAGTAGACACGATTATGAATGATTACCCAATAGGTTTAAAAGTTTCCAAATATGTCTAATATATATATATATATATATATATATATTTTGGGGGGAGGGGAGGGGGCTGGGGATTTTAGTATGCTATTGCCATCGAGTAGATCAGGATGTACTTAGATAAGATCTTACATCTAAATATTATAGAATGACCATCAAAACTGTTTTTCCGAAACAAAAATTGTAATTAAACTAGATTTCTAAAATAGAAATTTCATATTCAGGGTATATTCAGGGTATAGTACATAGGAAATATAGTAGATTCCGATTTATTTCCATAAGTTGCTTTTGTACAAGAGATATTCAACTTATCCATCAGATGCAAGTGTTTCGTGGTTGGAAGGTAAGTAAATATTGTTATTTGGGTATTAGGATAACATGAAATTCTTTTCCAAACTGTTGCTTATCTTAATAAAACCACGGTATAAAACAAAATCCAATATGTACTACAATCATTCACACAATCAATAGAAAATCACGAATATAAATTTAACAAGATTACGGGGGGGGGGGGGGTTCAGGGGGGCAGAGCCCCCCTTAAGATATGTACTCTTTATCCAAAACATTTCATGAAAAAAAACTTCATAACAATTTCAGAATCTCATTGCATAAACCGTGTTTAATTTAACGGTATGTCTATAAATACTATGTATATAATATAAAAAATTAAATTGTGGATTATAAGATGCTAAATATGAAAAGTGATATTAAAAAACAATGATTTTCAGAGCTGACGTTGAGGCTCCTGATCTGTAGATTTACTAGTAAATGTAAAAACTTCAATTCATTGGCAGCATTTTCAACACTCAGTTCATCTATTTTCAGGAATTTGTTTACATTCTGCAAATAAAGCATTTTTGAAAACTGGTTTTAATGGAGTTAGGAAATAACTAGCCTGTATATTTCTTTTACTTAAATTCACATTTTGGACTTTATACATGAGATTGCTTTTGGCCCAATGTATATTATTGTAAATTCAAATTTGCCTATAATACTGATTTATAAATTTTATTATAAGCTATGCATTTGTATAATACTAAATAATGAATTCTTAATTAAAACAAATTTAAGGGTGGCAATTTCAAATAGAAATAATAAATATCAAAAGAGGAATGAATAAATAAATAAAGCTAAATAAATTGCAGAAGAAATGCCTAAAAGATCGAATAGAATGAGCAATATTAAAAAAGAGAAAAGGTTATCCAGGGTTGTAGCTAGAACACACAGGTTCAAGAAAAGACCCTAGGAATAAAATATATAAAAAACATTTTCTGCCAAATGTTTTTTAAAG